>VDFB02058242.1:270097897-270477137 GCA_007258455.2 Sequoia sempervirens | reverse complement strand
AACCCTCTATCCTCTACCCTCTACGCTCTACCCTATACATTAAACCCTCAACCCTCAACCCTTAATCCCTCAACCCTAGGTAGGTAGGGAAACATAGGTGAGATATAGAGTGATAAACAGAGAGGTAGGTAAATAGAGGGAGAGGGGAGATAAATATAGGTAGAGAGGGAAGGAGATGTAGAGAGAGGAGAGATAGAGAGAAGTAGAGAGGGGAGTGATGGATAGGTAGGGAGGAGATAGAGGTGAGTGTGTGTGTGAGAGAGAGAGAGAGAGGGAGAGTAGAGAGGGAAGGGGTAGAGAGAGAGAGGTAGAGGGAGGGAGAAGAGAGGGAAAGAGGTAGGTAGGAGACATAGTTGAGATATAGAGTGATGGAGGGAGAGATGGGTAAAGAGAGGGAGAGGGGAGATAAAGATAAATAGAGAGGGAAGGATATGTAGAGAGATGATAGCTAGAGAGAAGTAGAGAGTGGAGGAATGGAGGGAGAGGAAAGGAGGAGATAGAGGTGAGTGTGTGTGAGAGGGAGAGAGAGTGAGAGGAGATAAAATTAGGGGAGAGGGGAAGGGGGAGAGAGAAAGAGAGTAGAGAGGAAAGGGAGGAGAGATAGAGAGTACAGAGGGAAGGAGATAGTACGAGAGAAAGAGGGGGGAGGGAGAGAGAGAGGTAGAGAGAGTGGTAGGTAGTGGAGGGAGGGGTAGGTAGATATGGAAGGAGAGAGGGAGGGATAGGAGTGGGAGAGGGAAGGAGGGATAGTGAGATGGAGAGAGAGTGATGAGATAGAGAGTAGAGAGGTAAGGAGAGAATGGGAAAGAGAGATAAAGACAGAGAGGGAGGTTGGAGGGAGGGAGAGGTAGAAAGGGATAGGTGAGATAGAGAGAGGGAAGGAGGGAAAGTGGGATAGAGAGAGAATGGTGATTTAGAGAGGAGGGAGTGAGAGGTAGGGATAGAGATAATGGTGAGATAGAGAGGAGAGAGTGAGAGAGAGAGAAAGAGAGGGATGGAGAGACATAGAGAGAGGTAGGTAGAGGAAGGGAGAGGAGAGATAGAGAGTAGAGAGGGAAAGAGGTAGGGAAGGATACATAGGTGAGATAGAGAGGGATGGAGAGAGAGAGTGATGAAGGGAGAGGTAGGGAGGGAGATAGAGGTGTGTTTGTGAGTGAGAGAGATAGAGAATGGTGAGATATAGAAAAGGAGTAATTGAGAGAGAGAAAGAGGGGGGATGGAGGGAGGGACAACAGTGATAGAGATCGGGAGGAGAGACAAAAAAAAGGGAGGGAGGGTGAGAGAGAGGGAGGGAGAGGAGAGAGAGAGAGAGAGGGGGGGAAGGAGGGAGGGATGGAGGGAGGGAGTGTTAAGGAGGGAGATAGAGGTTTGTGTGTGTGTGTGTGTGTGTGTGAGAGAGAGAGAGAGAGCAGATAGTGAGAGGGAGGGAGAGAGAATTATGAGATAGAGAGGAGAGAGTTAGAGAGAAAGAGGGGGAAGAGAGGGATAGAGAGGGATAGAGAGTGAGAGAGATATGTAGGTAGAGGGAGGGAGAGGAGAGATAGAGAGTAGAGAGGGAAAGAGGTAGGGAGGGAGACATAGGTGAGATACAAAGTGATGGAGGGAGAGGTAGGTAAAGAGAGAGAGGGGAGATAAAGATAAGTAGAGAGGGAAGGAGATGTAGAGAGATAGAGAAGAGACAGAGAGAAGTAGGGAGGCGAGGGAGGGAGGAAGATGTAGGGAGGAGATAGAGGAGTGTGAGAGAGAGAGAGAAGGGAGAGAGGGAGGAAGGGAGAGAGAGAGAGGGAGTGGAGAGATGGAGAGTAGAGAGAAGGAAAAAGTTAGAGAGAAAGATTATATAACTTGCTGACTACTAAAATTTGACCTCCTGATTACTGAAATTTGACATGTTGATTACTAAAATTTGACTAAATCTAAAAAATTTAAGATCTTCCAAAAACTAAAATTTGCATTATAACTCCTAGAGATCTGAAACCACTCTCAAACATCCTGCCTACATACATGAAATATAACTTAAAGTATAAGAAATTAAATGTCCATATGTAAATGTCAACTTATACTTAAATGTTTATTTCATGTATATAGTGTCCCTGGCAAAGAAAGAGAAAATGAAAGAGCTTAGAAAAATGCATTCCAAAAGTCATGAATTACATTTGGCGAGCGTAATATGGCTTGTTACGGTTTTTTTTCAATTTGGCACAAAAATTGTGTCACAGATCCATGCACTTACCCAATGAACAAGCCTGTAGTGAATGGAAGAATAATTAAATGGTTACTGCTTCTACAAGAATTCAACATGACCATTATTGACAAACCTGGAAATTTCAACGTAGTTGCAGATTTCCTATCTCGAATCAAACAAGATGATGGTGATTGTGCTCCTGTGAGGGCACCAAAAAGTGATAGGTTGTCATTGGGTCCTATCGCTTTAGTTCAAAAATACAGCAAATGTATCGACCAAGTAGTGTTCAGAGGCTATATGCAATAGGAAATATCTCGGCTAACTCTCTCAGTATTTTTAAATGTTTGGAGCAGTTGTAAATAAAACTTAACTCAAGGCCATTAAACTAGAAAGCGTAAAAATTGTATAAACTAGAAATCATGTAAATTATTAAGCTAGAAAGCATAAAACAATTAAGCTAGAAATCATAAAATAATTAAACTAGAAAGAATAAAATGATTAAACTAGAAAGCATGTAAATTACTGAAAATTAAATTATTGCAATGAAACTATAACAACTATCAACTAACATCTAATTATTAACAGAAAATGAACTTAACAACCTACAACTAATGACCAAAGTGGGAGCTCTGGAAATTCAGGTAAACAAAGCTAGATTATAAACTCAAACTACAACCTGCAAGAATAACTAACAAAGCTCAACACATACAAACAACATTTATTCACATTTACCATACAAAATGAAGATAACAGAATTGAAAACAAAGATAATTATCTATCTATTCTATGATTCCCTCGAGTGGCCAACTCTCGATACTACTATGTTGAACTCAAATCACATGAACTTCTACTTCTTCAAGATTAACTCATCCAAGATAATTCCATTGCACAATACTAATAACTTAAGATAAGGCCAGTAAAGCTTATTTTATTCATAACAGTGTGACACAAAGACATAATTCAAGAGCACATTATGATAGTATAACAATATCCAGTATCATTTCTTTATGACGGTTACATATTTATATAAAATTGCTAACAAAATCCTAGAATTCAGATGGTGAAGATCACCACTGAAAAAATATTCAACATAATTCAACTAACTAACGAACTCAAGTCCATAACATAAAGCATTTAAAAGGCTCGGAGTGAGCCATAAATTATTTAAACAAAAAATAACAAAAAGCATTTAAAAGACTCAGTCCACCATGCACTTCCTAAAATTTTGGCATCTAGACTTTCGGTGCTTGTCTTCAACTACTTTGAAGTCTGCTTTAAATCCACTTGGCTGAGCATAATGACAGACCGTGCATAATGACTTGTACAATACTAAAATCTATTCCATTATATTAGCGTTGGTCATCCTATTTCAATCAATTTCAGGAAATAAAGATTATACCTTTTTCACAAAAAGTAAGCAAATACTAATCCTAAAGATGAACAATTGGCAAGGTGAAAGTGACTTGGGAGAAATAAGGAAGGTTTTGACTTTGTATATTTATGAGGTTATTTTTACCTCATCACTTCTCCCCCTCTTAAGCTTGAGTAGGTCCTCCTGCTCTTTGTTGTGCTCTCTGCCTTCAATTTCCCTTGTTCCTATTTAACTCTTCATACTTAGCACCGTGGTCATAAAAAATTTCTGCGTCTCTATCTAGATGCTCAGGATTTCTCAGGAAACCTTCATTAGTTCCGAACCTTGCTTTCCATGATTGAAAATTCTCAAAATTTTGATCTAAAGTAACATCGACTGCAAGGGGTGGTGAAAGAAGTAATGGGGGTTTGTATCTCATTCCCATCCAGTCAGTTTTAAGTTGTTGTAGAATCTTTGCCAAGGTTTCTGCTCTTCTGTAGGACCATTGAATGTTAGTAGGTGAAATCACCTCTCATATTTTAAGGTGAATGGGAAGAAGAGTGTACCTCTCTTCACGCATGCCAAGCTTTTCCTATTAATTTTGGGCCCTGGTCTCTAAAATGCTCAAAACATAGTCGAAGGTTATCATTATACTTGTTTTTCACAGTTTCTTTAATCTTGATGCTTCTGAACTATGCTTTAAAAGAAAAAGTTTCCTATGAGGGTACCACATTTGGAGTCCAACAATATTTTCTTCTTGTGCATACTCTCTTATCCTTTCTTTCCATTGAATTTGGTTGTACATGGTAGACAAAAATGACCTGAGTTTAACTTCACCAACAAAGAAATTAACATAGAAATATGTATATCTCTCCAAAAACAAATTGTGAACAAAGAATTCACACAAAAAAACTTGTTGAGCAAGCGTTTACTCTGTAAATATTTTTACAAACTCTTTATCGTTAGGATCATGTGGCTGATTGCAGGAAATTCTTAATAGTTTCCATCTTAAGAGTTGCTCATTTAGAAACATGCAGTATAGTCTAGATGGCCTTCTGCAAGCTAAAAATAATTCACCAATTTGGCAGGCATCTTGCTTAGCTCGATAAACCCTATCAAATGACTCTTTTAATAAAACTAGCTCCTTTTTCAATCTAGCATTTTCTATACCTGCCTATTTTAGAAAATAACATCTCTCCATCCATGTCACTAGCAATGGAGGTATATGAACTTGGAACCATTCCATTACAGTTGGTTCAGTTTGTATCTCTTTGGACTCCATTGTGGGCTTGACATTAATCCCTTGCAAATCCTATTCCAACTCAACAGTTTTTCTTAAAGATGCATTAAGTTCATATTTTTGTTTGTCTTTTTATTTTTCAAAAGCAGTAAACAATTGCATAAAATTATTTGTTAACCTTTTGATTTGTCTCTCCTTTTCAAAAAAAATTGTCACATACTTTTTACTTTCTTCCTTCCACTATTGTATCTAAAATTGTAATTGTTCAATAGTCTTATCTTTTTGTTCCATTTGTATTTTAAAATTTACAATTTCTTGGTCTCTCTTCTTTAAAATTATAGTGTGTACTTCTATCGCTTCCTTTTGTTGGCTAATTTGTTCTTTATTCCCTTGCAACTGACATTTCAACTAAGCAATTTCTACTCTTAACTTCTCTAGCTCCATTTCTCTCTGATCAGATTCCTCAACCTCTGTATTAGTAGAAAAAGGAAAATTAGGTATTTCTACATCATCATTAATTACATTTTCCTCATTAGGCACATCAAATGAGCCTTGTTCAGTAACATTAGCAATGAGGGAAGATAATTGTGCTACAAAATCATCTTCAACATCCAAACAATGTGGTGATTGTTCCCTTTCTTGATCTTGCCCTGATTGAGATGGCATATCCTCCTTTTCAGCCTCAGGGGATTGACTAGTCTTTTTTTCACTTCCTTTTGAGGCCTCCTCATGAGGATGATTTTCAGTTCCTAGTGATTGTGCTTCAATATTACGTCTTTTCTTTTTAGAGGCTCTCAATGTATCACAGGCTATAGTATCACTAGTTTCAGCAGATAACATTTTACTTCTCCTCAAAGGAGGAGTTTGCACTGTTACTTTAGTTCTATTTTTCCTCTTGTGAGGAGGCTCTTCCTCATCTCCTGAATTTATGATTTCAACATTTTTTGAATGACCTAGGGTTTTTGAAACATGGGGTAAAATTTACAATGCTTCGTCGTCAAGAGCTATTGTGGTATGTTGAGGTTCAAAAGTTTCTAGAGGATTAGGGGAAGGCTCTTCCACATTTTGAGACAAGCACCCAGATGATTCTAGATGGTGTTTAAGTGGTATTGAACCAATTTTGTATTTCTCTATCATGCTAGTAACAGAGTCACAAAGGAATGCAGGGAAATTAACCCTAAGGGTAGGGTTTTCAATGCCATGGTGCAAATGGGTAAGTAGATGAAAAGGTGGACCTACAATTACTGCAACTTGTCCTTCACAAGTAGAATACTTAATAATCCAGGCTATGAATGTTCTCTAGGGCTCTAGAATGGACATCCTTTGGAATCCTTTATTTTTCCCTCTAGTACTTACAGTTATCAAAGGCTAAGGTTCTCCTTCTCTATGAAAAAGCTCTACCATTTTCTAATAGAAGATATTGGTAGTTCTAATAAAATAATACCTTTATTTTCAAGACCAAAGAGATAAGAAATTATCTTAGGACTTACCAGGAATCACTTGCCATGCACTACAAATTGACCATCTTCAAAATTCTTTGCGAACTCTTTCACTAATTGCTTGTTATGCCCCTCAAACTTCTTTATAAATTCCAACCACCCAACTCTCTAAAACAACCCTGAAATATTGCTCAATGCCAATAATTTGTCCATCAAAGTTGGTTCATATTTCTTTTTAGCACCCCCCATACGGTATTTGTCTTATAGCTTTGCTCCATTTCTTCTAAAATGTTGTGGTGCTCAAAACTATGTCAACAAAATTGAATTGCAAAGTAAAGAAAATATAAATTTTCAATTACTTGTACTCGATACAGCCGATGGGACGTGAATTAACTGCTTCATTTGGGCTTGGATGTACTTGCATGATTACTTTGTGTCGAACCCCAATCCAAATACCTGCAAAAAAAAACAAAAGAACACATTAGGAGATCATATGCAAGTAAGAACAAGGATTTCACATGAAATCCATTAGTAAAATTTTAAATAGGAAATAAAAAAAGAATGAAATGGAAGAACAATGAAGTAAGCTAAATCCTATTAAAATCAATGCAAACTCTTGATCCCATGGGGGAATTGGTGCCAATTTGACGTGAAAATTGGCCCTTTCCAAACTCCAATGCTAGCTTTGATGATTTGATGAAGGATGATGAATGCTTCAAGACAAAAATTTGCATAACCTAGCTACAAATTCAAAAATATGGATGGAGATTGTTAAATATTTGAGCATAGTAAGTTTACTCAAATTGTGGATGATAGAATGAGGAGATTAGCATCTTATTAATATGATGAGTGATGAGCTTGAAATATGCTCATAATTTGAATATTATGATGTATTTTTAATACCCTTACTCTTATTGTTGATAGTTGTTTTAACTCTTTGATTAAAGGCTTTTTATCTAAAATCGGGTAGTATCCTGTAGCAACACATTCCTATATTCCTGCAGCTTAACATCTTTATGTGTCTGTATTAATTACCCTGTTTGACCTCCTGAATGACTAATATAATGCATGTGGTTTTTGGATAATGAAATAGATTTAATATGTGATTAATGAATGTGTATCGTGTTATTTTCCACGCATGCTTTCTTTCGCTTATGTCGCCATGTGCATCGCAGGTTGTTGAAGGAAGCATGAATGAATCAAAGCGCAGTAGATCTTGGCCCTGCAGTAAAGTCCATTTCCAGCATGGCATTGAGGAAGTTGTTCCAGCAAAGACTCTCTGACCGGGTCGTTGGGAGGAAATCTAAATGATCATTAATCTAGGAAGAGTGGAATACTAAATTCTCTTTGAATCGTGTTGAATAGATATGCCTTCATTTATGAGAAGTTTGTTCCTCAGTTTCATGATGAATTTATGTCCACGTCTTTCTCTGTTAGATTTAGGTAGTTAGTTGCTTTTCTAATATAAATAAGTTCTCCTCCTACGTGAGTGAGCAACAAAGTGTGTAAAAGTTAGTATTATAATGAGAAACAGTGTTTTGTGTTAGTTTTCCTACAAGCAGAACAATCAGTGTATATGATTCCAAGTTTATGAATAAAAGCTGATGAAGTTTTGAGTTCAATTCTTGCATAAACTAGTTGATGCTTGCTAAGGGGGCCCACATCGTGAGTATCTGTAGTTAGTTAGTTATTTATCTCCTGTTGATTATACGTTAGATTTCATTCTTGAAAGTTTCAGCGCAAACTCAATCTTATATTGTTCCTGCAGCATCGGGAATCCATCCCTGTGTTTGTTCCTACAGCATAAGGCTAGTTCATAGTTTTTTTCTTAGTAATAGTTGTCATGATTTTTGCTTTGATTAAGTTACGCTTAAGTTAAGAATACTTTACATTACATTTATGTAGCATAAGTAGAATTCCTTCCAAGCATTTATTTCTGGTAAATTGTGACTAAAACTGGTTCTTAGTGCACATACAATGTCGCTCCATTTCAAGTATACATTCACTGGTTTGACAATGTAAATGAATGACCATAAGAAGATGTTAGTCACCTGCTGGAATGTCCAATTCCCAGGTTAGGATTTTCCATGACTTTTATATCCTTTTGTGGAATCGACCATTTTTGGCGCCGTTGCCGGGGATGGTGTCAAGCTAAGAACCTGTCATAGTCATTGTTAGCAATAGTTTAGTGTGTTTATTCAAGCATTTTCAAAATTCCCTCAATTTACGGTTAATTCTATTGCATGCATAGAAGAAGAGATGCTCTGGGAAGATTCCTCCCTAACCTTCCATTCATTGATAACAATTATGAACCAGCTTATAATCTATTTGAGGAAGGAGGAGACCAAGATATCAATCGATTTGCTAAAAACCTGCTTGTTGAATTGCTATTTGCCCCAGCTGACGAAGAACCTCAAGAAAATCCATTTGCTTTGATACTCAATCAAGCAAATATGGCACGTAATCCACCTAATCAACCTCCTACTTTTGACTTCCCCATCGTTGCGCAGCAAGATAATGATAACCTTAAAAATATTCTTTCTTCATTACTTCCCAAGTTCTATGGACTAGTTACAAAGGACCCAAAAACTTTCTTGTTTGAGTTTGACATCCTCTGTTGCAGCTATGATTACACTTTAGATGCTCACAGGCTGAAGTTGTTTCCTGCTACTTTGAAGGAGGGAGCTCTTAGATGGTTTATGAGTTTGGGAAGGGGTTTTGTTGATAGTTGGGCAGCTATGCAAACAAAATTTCTTGAGAAATACAAGGAATATTGTAAGAGTGGTAGTAAGGGTGATGATATATGCAGAATTCAAAAAAAGGAGGATGAAAGCCTGGAAGACTATATCTCAAGATTCTTGTTTTCCCTAAAAAAGAATTCAGACCATACTCTCAATGAAGAATCTCATTAACTATTTTTTCTAAGGGGAATCAATGACACATGTATAGATGCCCTGGACCTGATGGGAGGAGGAGATATAACCCAAGTGTCTTGGAATGATATCAAGAAAATATGTCGCAACTACTCTCGAGCAATTGTTAAGAAAGGTAGAGGTCATCAAGCCACAGTGGGAAAGTCTTCTACTAATGGAGTTTCATAGATGGAGATCACACATTTGTTGTCTGATTTCAAGCAGGATATCATAAACAACATGGCTACACAGTTGGATACTATGCAAGCTTGGAAGAAACATAAGGAAGTTGAAGCAATCTTGGCTGAGTTCTGTCCACATTGCAGACAGAAGAAACGTGACTGCAAATGTAAGATGGTGGCTAACCTGGAGGCTAAGAAATTACCTATTGATTTTAAGATAGTAGAGGGTGATGATGACCAAGTATTCTTCGTTGCACAAAGGCGACCATGGGCTCAAAGACAAGGTATGCCTCAAGACCCTTTGACTTTTGGTAATCCTTATTCTAATTACAATAACCAATGGCAACCTACATATGGCCCATCACCACCTTGGAATACTTCTCAACCACACTAGCCTAACTATCAGAGTCCTCAATGGAAATCTCCTCAAGGAGGTTGGCAGTAGCCACAAGGACAATGGACTCCACCCCCAGGTAATTGGCAGCAGAATCCTCAATGTCCCCTGGATCCCTGCAGCTTCAGCAGCCACAACCTTTGGCCCTCATGCCACCTCCTGCAACACCTGCAGCAAATACTGGCCCTCCAAAACAAATGCCTATGCCTGCTCAACCATTGCCAAATCCTAATAATAAGCAGCAGTAGCAACAACAGCCTATGTATCTTGCGGAAGCCAATCAATATCCAACTTATGCCCTGAATATTCATGATATCCATCTTAGGTCTAGAACCACTCTCCCTACTCCACAGCCACCTGTAATTACAGAGATTCTGGACTCTGCCTCTGAACAACCTACTGATCATGCAGAACATATACCTGTATTAGATACTGTCTCTAAAGAGTCTATCCTACAGCATCAGGCCAAACCACCTTTTCCTCAGAGATTGCAAATTACTACATCCAAGTCTATGGAAGATCCTACCTTTGATATTTTGGATCAGCTAAAAAATGTACACATTCAAATTCCCCTTTTTCAAGTCATTAAAGATGTCCCAGCTTATGGAAAAGCCATTAAGGAGGCCTGTTTAAAGAAACCAAAAAGAAAAAGAAAAAGGATCCCCAAACTATCCATGTTCTAGGACAGTTGGAAGATATTATGTTAGGGAAGGTAGTCATTCCAAAATATACTGACCCTGGGAGTCTTGTGGTACAAATAGATATTAATGGCTAGATAGTAAAGAATGTTTTGATTGACCTTGGTGTAGCCATCAATGTAATGACCAAGCATACTATGGAGTATTTGAATATCTTAACCATTCATTCTACACTTACCGTCCTGCAGCTTGCTGATAGTTCCACAGTAACACCTGATGGAGTGGTAGAAGATGTCATTGTCATCCTTGAGTATTGGGAATACCCAGCAGATTTCACCATATTGTCCACTAAGGCAACTTTGGGAGGATATCCTATCATCCTAGGTAGACCATGGTTAGCCACAGCTGATGCTCTTATAGGATGTCATTCAGGAGACATGATAATTTCTGATGGTCATTCAAGAAAGAAATTGGCTTTATACCCACCTGTCCAGCCTCATCCAGACTTGTCTCAACCAATTTGGCCAGATTTAGGAGAGGAAACTGAAGAATTCAATTCATTGGCTCAGCTAATGATGTTGCAAACTAATCCGCTTTCTCAGCTTCAGAGTGAGGATGGCCTGCTTTTACACATTTTGCAGTCCAATTCTGATTTGAGTAGCACATATGTTCTAAATAGTTGTCTTCAGTAGTGTTTCCTATAGCAAATGAATTTTGAGAGCCTGCCACCTGAATTTCCTGCAGTTTATCACAATTTTCTTCCACATGAAATATAGACACCACCTTTATCAGCAACCTCCATGAATGATCTTACCAAGCAAGTAGAAGTGTCTTCAGGCCGCTGTCTGAACATCAATAATAAGTTGCCTCAGTCTCAACAAACTGCCCTAGTTACAATGTTGCAAGATCAACACAGAGCTTTTGCATGGGACTATGGGGATATGAAGGGAATAGATCCTCAACTCTATACTCATAGGATCTACATTAAGGAAGACTGTTCACCTGTTAGGCAGCCTCAAAGAAGGATAAACCCAGCACTTAGGGAAATAGTTAAAAAAGAGCTCCAAAAATTGTTTGATGCTGGTTTTATCTACCCCATTTCAGACAGTCAATGGGTATCTCCATTGGTGATTGTTCCTAAAAAAGGTGGAAAATGGAGAGTTTGTGTAGACTACAGGGAGTTGAACATAGCAACTAAAAAGGATCACTTTCCACTGTCATTTGTTGACCAAGTGCTAGACTCATTGTCTGGTAAAAAGTATTTCTCCTTTTTGGATGGATATAGTGGCTATAATCAAATTAGAATTTCCCCTGAGGATCAAGACAAAACAACTTTTACCAGTCCATGGGGCACTTTTGCCTACTATGTCTTACATTTTGGCCTGTGTAATGCACCTGCAACATTTCAAAGGGCAGTGATCAGTATTTTTGCTGACATTTCCCATGATTCTATGGAGATCTACATGGATGACTTCACCATTTATGGAGCTACTTATGAAGAAGCATTAGCAAATTTGAAGAAAGTGTTGAAAAGATGTAAGGAGCAAAATTTGTCTTTGAATAGTGAGAAGTGTTTTATGATGATGCAAGAGGGAATTGTTTTAGGCCATCATATCTCTCAAGCAGTAATTCAAATTGATCCTGCAAAAATAGAAGTTATTCTAACTTTGCAAACACCTATGAAACAAAAGGATGTTAGAAGCTTCCTAGGACATGCTGGATATTATAGAAGGTTTATCAAAGATTTCAGCAAAATAGTCAGTCCATTATATGCCTTGTTGACTAAGGATTCTGAATTTAACTGGACTGAGGCCTGTGACAAATATTTCCTGCAACTTAAGAACTTACTTACTCAGGCACTTGTTATTCAAGGACCGAAGTGGAGTTTTCCCTTTCATATGCACACATATGCTTCTGATTATGCCATAGGGGTAGTTTTAGGACAGAAAGAGAATTCCATAGAGCATGCCATATATTTCATTAGCAAAAACCTTCAAGGCCCTGAATTAAACTATATTGTCACAGAGAAAGAATTGCTAGCAGTTGTGTATGCCTCAAACAAGTTTCGACATTATGTCACTGGTTACCAAATATTTTTCCATACAGATCATGCAGCAATAAGGTACCTCATGAATAAGCCTACCATATCTGGCAGATTAGCAAGATGGCTCCTATTGTTGCAGGAATTTGATATCACAGTTATTGATAAGCTAGGTCGGGCTAATGTGGTGGCTGATTTCTTGTCAAGACTTCAAACAACTACACCTGCCACCCCTGAGGTACTTGATGATAGCTTTCTCGATGAACATCTATTTTCTATTGCTGCTCAAACTCCATGGTATGTAGATATTGCAAATTATTTAGCAGCCAACAAGATCCCAGCCCACTTCTACCAAAGGAAAGACAATTGTTAGTAGAGAAAAATTTTAACTTTTCATGGATTGCAGACTGTTTATTTTACACATAACCTGACCAAGTCATGAGAAGGTGTGTTAGGGAAGATGAGACCTATGACATTTTGCATGCCTGTCATGATGAGCCATGTGGTGGGCACTTTGCAGCCAAGAGAACATCTATGAAAGTGCTTGCTATAAGATACTATTGGCCCACACTACACAAAGATGTTGCAGCCTACACCAGAAAATGTGACAGATGTCAACGCATGGGGAGACCAACAAGGTCTGATGAAATGCCCCTATATCCTCAAGTGGTAGTCAGTCCCTTTGAAAAGTGGGGCATGGATTTTGTTGGGCCTATTGATCCTCCATCCAATGGGAAATCATACATTTTGGTTTGCACCAATTATGTAACCAAGTGGGTAGAAGTGAAAGCAATGACACATGTATGTGACAATAAAGTTGTTGAGTTCCTGTATGAGCAGATTTTTATTCGGTTTGGAGTCCCAAGGGAACTTGTTACTGATCAAGGAGCTCAGTTTACATCAAACTTAATCACTACATTGATGAATGATTACAAGATCAGGCACAGAAATTCTAGCCCCTATCACCCTCAAGCCAATGGTCAGGCAGAGGTTACCAACAGAGAAATTGAGGCAATCCTTACTAAGACAGTATAATTACACAAGGAGGATTGGAACAGTCACCTTCCTGAAGCAGTCTGAGCCTATAGGACAACATGTAAAACAACTACAGGGTTCACTCCTTTTGAGTTACTCTATGGAAAAACTGCCATGGTGCCAATAGAGTTTGAGCATAAGACCTTAAGGACTGCTCTCCAGCTTAACATTGATATTTCAGAAGCCCAAAAGGAACGCCTCCTACAGCTAAATGCATTGGATGAGATAAGGAAAGTTGCTCTGCAGCATACTGAAGCTATCCAGCAACAAAGAAAAAAATGGCATGACCACCATATCAGAACTAAGCAATTCTTTGCCGATGATTGGGCGCTGCTCTATGACTCCAGGTACAAGGAAAATCAAGGTAAATTCACCACAAGATGGCTTGGTCCTTATGAAATAGAAAATGTGTTTGATAATGGTTCAGTTCAGTTAGCTACAATAGATCTTGTCTTATTCAAGCTACTAGTTAATGGACATTGTCTTAGGTTGTATCATAAGCCAGCGTCCAAAGAAGAATTTATGAAGCAGTTTGTTTCGGATGCAGCCACTAATCTTCCTGCAGCAAAAGGCTTCGGCCTTTCTCCTACAACATCTCTTTAAAATTCTATGTTGCATGCCCATAATAAAGGTTTCTTTTTTAAGGAAGCCACTTTCTCCATTTTTCATCCATCACCACCATTCATTTCCTCTTCTTCCACGTCACCCATCCATGTCATCCATCATGTCGTACCGCCCTCATTTATGGTTTCAATTTCAGCCGTCATTTCATGCTGAGCTGTGATCTTTCCCAGCATGTACAAGCACTTATTACAAGGTACGCGATATCTTTTATTGTCACATCGTTTATTTATTTCATTTATTCATTAATTGCTATGTACATATCAGTCATCATTGCCTATTCTTCGCCTATCCTTTCGCACATGTGTGGACACATGCCAAATTTTAAGTAGGGGGCGGGGATAATCCATTTCAACTTTTTCTTATGCCACTGTCACAATTGTTAAGATATTTTTATTTTCTTGTACTTACCAAATATGACTGCTTGTTTTCATCCTAAACAATAATTAACTGCTTGATTTGAGTAGTTTTTAACAATCATTTCATGCAATTATCCTTTATGTCATTCTTGGAAAAGTAAAGAAAGGTGACAGTAGGGCAGAAAGAAGCAGGACAGAAGAAGTTTTTTGAATTTTCAGAAGAAGTTTGAGTTTCAGGAATCTTAGCAGGGATAATTTGTGAATATGGATGGCCAGTTAGTAAGACATGAGCCTGCAACTCATGAACTATTGATGCAAAATCCTCAAGCGGTTCAGGCATTCAACAATTGCGGTTGGCTGAATTATTTTCTGAGGATAGATTCCTTTAATGAGGAAGCTACAGGTGAGTTTTTGAGAACTCTTTCAGAGGGAGAAGCTACAGTATGGGGTTTGATAGTAGTCGTTAGAAAAGTGGATTGCAGAAGTAATTGGGCTTCCGGCGGTAGGAGAGATTTTTTCTTTAGGGAGAGATGTTGTCTCTGCTAGGGCAGAATTCACAATACCAACAGATGGACCCTTGGAGGTTTCCAAACAAGGATGCAAACGGGTGTCACTGCCTCCTCCATACTCGAAATATACCACCTTCATAATCAGGTACTTGACTTGTGAGGGACATTTTTCCTATTTGCATTCCTATCATTTTAAACTATTGAGTCATATGAGGCACGGTTTAGCTGTCAATGTTCCAAATTTTTTGTTAAACCTTTTGGAACATTGTGCCCATGAAACCCAAAGGGGTAGGGATAACTCTATCACCCATCATGCCCTCATTAAATTCTTGATCGAGCGTTCCCTGAGGGATGTATCACCCCTTTCTTGGCAAGAATTGGTTGCCCAGAAGGGTCTGCAACCTCCAGAGCCTCCTAGAGCACTCCCTGCACAATACAAGAAAAAGAAAAAGAGAGTAGAATCTACAAGTAGGGAAGCAGAGCAAGAATCATTTGCTCCTGCAGCACTTAGTCCTACAACCTCCGCACCAGAGCCCTCTACCCAAGTACAAAATAGGTCTGCTGGTAGAAAAGAAAAAGGGAAAACGAAGGTAGGAGAGTCATCTAGGGCAGAACAAACCCCAGAATCTAACCCTCATGTTCAAAAGTGAAAACATTCTACTCCACTCTTTCCTGCAGCATCTTCCCCTGTAGCAGTTTCTCCTACAGCAACGCCCGTTGCCACTGCAGTTTCACTATCATCTCCTCCTGTTGAGTCTGAATCCTCTAGACAGGTTAGAAAGAGGAAAGCCACGAAAGTGTCTCCTGTAGCCGTTACTTTAGAAACATTTCCAAAAAGAGTTTCATCAAGGAAACAGTGTAAAGTTACCTCAACCTCCATTCAACCTGAAATTATAGTAATTTATGAAGAATCTGAAGAATTTAGTCATGATGTTTCTCAGAATGTATCTGAGAATGTTCCACAAAGTCCATCAGTTATTCCTGGGGAAGTGCAAACTGAGAAAGTGGAAGTTGAGGAAGCACAGCATGGTAGTGGTAATGAAAGGGGAATTCCAAGTCTTGATGACTTGGCTGAAGCAGTTAGGCAAGTTTCAAAAGAAGCACAATCTCCTCCTGTGCAGCAGCAGGAATCCATCCTACAACAAGAGGGAGAATAGCTTGAACAATCTGAAGTGTCCAATGAAACCCCATTACCCCCTGAAACTTGTCGAGCATTGGTTGTTTATAAAAGGACATTGTTGATTGAATATTTGGAATATCTTAGGACTACATGGAGGCCTGTTACATTTCAAACTTTGAGTTTCCGCCATTTAGCTAGAACTAAAATTCAACAAAGTCTTTGAGAAGAAGAAAAGAAGAAATTGAAAAGAGAAATTGAAAGAAAAAAATAGGAAATTCAGGAAATGAAAGAGAAAATGGATGAAATGATGAAGATAACTGGTAAAATTATGGAATGTAGACCACCACCTAGGGTATATGCTATGTGCCTTAAAGAGTAATTTCTTTGGTTCCAATTGATGAGAATTTCAAGAAATTTAGACCTTGTCATTCACACAGCTAAGGAATTTTATGATGCATATCAGGTAGCACCCAGTTGGCTGAAAAATTCCTTATGTGAGTTTTATTTGCATGGTTTTCTAATTCCCTCTGAAACAAAGTGGAATCCGCTTCTCTACATTGGTGACATTCATCTGAGGTCACTCATGTCTTAGGAGGCCAATGAAACTAACTATGGAAGACAATTAGAGGCTTATGAAGAGGCTGAAAGGAATGAACCTATTCCACAGCAACCTGGAAGCTCAGCTCCCCATACAATTCTGAGAACTTGGCTTACTATTGTGTATGGATTCAATGATCAGACAGAAAGAATGAAAATATTTGATATCAGGAAGCAGGTGTATGATGAGTTCAAAGACCAAACATATCTATTTTGGAAGCTTTCATCTTCCAGAATTGAAACAAGATGGAAAAACTGACTGTTGGTCTCAGGAAATCTGAGCCTCATAGTCCTTTGAACTTTAAGGCAGCTATCAGAAGGACAGAGAAGTATATGCAGTTTGGTCTCTAGATAAGGTTTGAGTTATGGTTACCATTAACATTTCGACCTCCAGTTTTGATGTGGCCACTTTATCCTTATTGGGCTACAGATGTTAATGAGGATACAGAAACCCGCAAGTATGAGAGATGGAAAAGTTTCATAGGTTTCTACTACAAATTCGGAACTTCATTATAGGGCCATACTACTACTGATTTCAGAGAAACAACTAGAAAGCTTAATGCTGGAGGACCATCATTAGGATAAGTAGGGGGCAAATGATGAGCTCAAAATATGCTCATAATTTGAATATTATGATGTATTTTTAATACCCTTACTCTTATTGCTGATAGTTGTTTTAACTCTTTGATTAAAGGTTTTTTATCTAAAATCGTGTAGTATCCTGTAGCAACACATTCCTATATTCCTGCAGCTTAACATCTCTATGTGTCTGTATTAATTACCCTGTTTGACCTCCCGAATGACTGATATAATGCATGTGGTTTTTGGATAATGAAATCGATTTAATATGTGATTAATGAATGTGTATCATGTTATTTTCCACGCATTCTTTCTTTCACTTCTATCGCCATGTGCATCGCAGGTTGTTGAAGGAAGCATGAACGAGTCAAAGCGCAGCAGATCTTGGCCCTGCAGTAAAGTCCATTTCCAGCATGGCATTGAGGAAGTTGTTCCAGCAAAGACTCTCTGACCGGGTCGTTGGGAGGAAATCTAAATGATCATTAATCTAGGAAGAGTGGAATACTAAATTCTCTCTGAATTGTGTTGAACAGATATGCCTTCATTTATGAGAAGTCTGTTCCTCGGTTTCATGATGCATTTATGTCCATGTCTTTCTCTGTTAGAGTTAGGTAGTTAGTTGCTTTTCTAATATAAATAAGTTCTCCTCCTACGTGAGTGAGCAACATAGTGTGTAAAATTTAGTATTATAATGAGAAACAATGTGTTGTGTTAGTTTTCTTACAAGCAGAACAATTAGTGTATATGATTCCAAGTTTATGAATAAAAGCTGATGAAGTTTTGAGTTCAATTCTTGCATAAACTAGTTGATGCTTGCTAAGTAGGCCCACTTAATGAGTATCTATAGTTAGTTAGTTATTTATCTCCTGTTGATTATAAATTAGATTTCATTCTTGAAAGTTTCAGCGCAAACTCAATCTTATATTGTTCCTACAGCATCGGGAATCCATCCCTGTGTTTGTTCCTACAGCATAAGGTCAGTTCATAGTTTGTTTCTTAGTAATAGTTGTCATGATTTCTGCTTTGATTAAGTTATGTTTAAGTTAAGAATACTTTACATTACATTTCTGCAACATAAGTAGAATTCCTTCCAAGCATTTATTTCTAGTAAATTGTGACTAAAACCGGTTCTTAGTGCACATACAGTGCCGCTCCATTTCAAGTTTATGTTCCCTGGTTTAACAATGTAAATGAATGACCATAAGAAGATGTTAGTCACCTGTTGGAATGTTTAATTCTCAGGTTAGGATTTGCCATGACTTTTATATCATTTTGTGGAATCAACCAATGAGAAGATGAAAGAATGTCCAAAATGGAGCAATGTGGGACTAAGAATTAGCCAATGACAAAGTACAGCTTGTCAACTTGTGAGTGGATGGAGGATGTGCAAGTTTTGAAGATTGTGTCCATAAATGCATATATTTGAATTTTAAATTTGTTGAAATGACATGTAAGAGGGAAAGAAGGTGCATTGAATGCCACTTGGCTCAAGGAAAAAGGACTTTGTAGGTGGAGTAAATGCCTTGTTGGAATCCACTTGGATTTTGAATTCAAACTTGGGAATATTCTTTAAAAGATGCCTTGTTGAAGAAAATAGAGATTTAATAAATCAAATAACTCTATTTTCATGTGCAAGTGGTAAAAGATGGAGGATGGGACATGAGAAGAGATTAAATTAATCAAGGTTAATTAATTTAATGAAGGGGTTAAATGATGTGACCTATTTGACTTAAATTTGTGGATTTATTTAAATCAAATATGAGAAGAATGTGAAAAAGGATTAATTAAATAAGGATTTTTTTTTATTTAATTAAAAAGAGATGATGTTAGATTAAACTAAATAAGGTTTTAATTTATTTAATTTAGTAGATAAACTTTAGATATTTAATCAAATAAAATTAATTATTTAATTAAATAGGATAATTAGATCGGAATGGTTAATTTAATTATCGAGAAAGGATGACTTAATTAGATAATTGATTTATTTAATTAAGAGAGGAATATTGACAACCTTAATCAAATAAAGGAATTTGATTAAATGGTTAGACCGAAGGATGATTCAGGATGAAGCAATGTTAGTGGTCAAGATCAGATGTCCAATGTCAATCAGTACATTTTACGTATCTACATTTTTCCCCTCTTTGAAGCAATGCACTCGTTGCATTGGTTGAAAGAATAAACAGTCTCGATCAAAGCCAAAAAAAATCATTTTAAAAATCTTGCCCCACTACCACCTAGCGAGAGAAAACATGCTACCATACTGCCCCCTCGAGAGATTGGACGAAAATTTTGATTTTTGGGTGATCTCGTGAAAAAAGAGGACAAGGTGCCCGACAGGTCCAAAAAGGCTCTTGGAGGCCAAAAACATGTCTAAACGCAATAAAATGATGTAAAATAGGCCTCAACTAGACAAAAACAGGTTCAAGAGTTCAAAAGCCTAGCAGGATAGCCAAACAGGGTCAAAAAACCCTAATTTTCAAGCTTAAAAAGGCTCTGAGGGGTCACTTTCAATTCATTTTCACACATAGCCTTCTGACGAATCTGTGATTTGAGCTCTGACATTCTGACGAGATGGTGCAATGACAGCTCCCGATGCACATTTCCGACCGAGTCTGGACATACCAACGACCACCCGGTATTGGGGCACCAGTAAGTGATCCTTACTTGAGCTTTATTGTTCATTTTTTCGCATTCATTTAATGCTTTTAAACTTAGTTCTTCTACAACGGTGCTATATAGCGCCACTCAAAAAACAAACTACACCACTTGGTGTTCCAAACTGGCTCGCCATCACAGACTGCGCCGTGGCAGTGGAGTTTGGAGTTTGGAAACAAACTACAAACTTTAATGCGCATGCCCTCACCAGCGGGGTCATTTTAAAGTGCGACGCGGCGGTTCTCTTTTAAACTAGTATCTTCCCAAACTGCGCCTCTCAGTAGAAAAGTGCACCGCGGCGGTGCTCTTTTAGAGTTTAGCGCTCCAGCGTCACAGTTTGAAAATTTCAAACTGTGACACCTTCACAGATAGCGACGTTGGGATAGTTTTTTAGATGCTCGGGATGAAATTTTTCAAAAAATTTAACATGATGGAATTTCCTGATGCAGGACGCGGTGAAGGAGCTCTATTCTCAGGAGCACAGATCGCATGAGATTCTCAGTTACCTGCGAGACCTTAGCGACAAGGAGTAGGATCGGCTACGAGACATGGGACTGTGGTATATTACATACGCAATGCCTATGCATACTCACCTTGGGATGATGTCAGTGCTTGTTGAGAGATGGCATAGTGAGACCTCGTCCTTCCACCTTCCTACTGGCGAGGCTACCGTCACCCTGGAGGATGTGTGGCGGATCCTTAGATTGTTGATTCACAAGTAGCGCGTTATTTATGACATGGATGTTGGATGGGATGCCTATCACACAGTCCTCGCTACAGAGGACGTTATCTATTGCGAGGGTCAAATAGAGCTTGAGCGTCACAGGGCTCTGACCTCTCCCTTCCGCTTGGTGGTTGTGGCTATTATTTCAGGTCTCGTTGCCCTAGATCAACGAGGCCGGTATTTCAGTCCTAGTTGGGGGCTCTACTGGGAGCGGATGGTTCGTGACAAACTAGTTCATTTTGCTTGGGGGCCTATTCTTCTAGCCTCGCTCTACAGGGACTTACACGAGTATGTTTACCTCGACGGCAGAGCACTCGGAGCAGGTGTTACACTTCTCCATGTATGGGTGTGGGAGCACATCATCGTTCTTCGGTCGCGAGTCGTTGCAGTGCCGATGGGGCCTGATGATCCCCTAGTGTGGCATTATAGAGGTGGTGTGTCCTTTACACACACAGGCGAGCATGGGATTCCTCACTAGAGGAGGGTCCTAGATGAGATGCAGGTTTTTACTTGGCATCCATACCTTGGTCGCCCCGGATGGGCTGACGATGTAGAGTAGATCTTCTTTAACCACCAGGACCGCTTCATGCAGGGGCGAGAGCATACGATGGGGGAGAGATACCTACCCGGGCACGTCCAACGTCAGTTCAGTGAGGCACAGGACCGGCTAGACGACACCTATGTGGCCATATTTTCCCGCACTGTGTCACAGGTTTTGTGGGGGCGATACAATCCTGCCTCGGAGGCCATTGATAGCTTCAGACAGTTGGTGGCACGACCTTGGGTATATGATCAGGGACCTACGGATCCAGGGGTTACTCAGGCCTACAGAGATTGGTTTCAGCCACCCCTACGATTGACCATTCCAGGAGCACCCTTCGCTCAGTGGAGGTCGAGGGGCAGAGGGAGAGGACGAGGACGAAGAGATGGTGATTGGCAGGATCAGTCGGTCAGGGTTCCACTTCAGCCGGTCCAGGTTGATGTTCAGATGCAGGACCAGCAGCAAGTGCCAGCCAGGCAGTAGGATCAGGCAGAGGCACCACCACGAGCTGAGGGTGAGGATCAGCCTCACGTGTAGCCCACATGAGCATAGCCAGCAGAGCAGCTAGATCCCCGTGATGCATTAATTGCACAGCTACAAGTCCAGGTCCAGACCTTGACGGTGGAGAGGGATCAGGTCAAGGCCGAGAGAGACCAGGCCATTTTGCAGAGGCAGGCCGCAAAGCTATAGGTGGTCGTAGAGATGGGTCGGAGACAGTAATTGGAGAGCATGGTAGCCTCCTCCTCTTAGAGCACAATGTCCCTTCAGTCTTACAGGAAGGCCATCCTGGAGGCGGACTATTATCGCATGCATTATCATTAGTCTATACCCAGAGTAGAGCCGGGCCTCAGATTACTCGCAGTGGACTAGCTACAAACTAGTAGAGGGTCATGGTGATAGAGGTGAGGGTAGAAGACAAGAGGGTTAGGTCTTAATTTGATCGAGACATCATTTTTTGTGCCATATGGGCTCATTTTTTATAGCTCGATGGGCCTTTTTGTACCTATTGGCAGACATGTACAGTGATCCAATTATTTTGTATTATGACAGTTACCCGATGATGATATATATATGAGATGATGATTTTGATATGATGTGATGTGTATCATTTATTTATGCATGTATGGATGGTTTTATTTCTATATGATGTGCAATCATGTTATGGTGTTATGTGATGTATATATGGATGCATTTATTTTCTGATGGTGTATGCATTATTAATAGATCTATATTATGTTGTTTAATATATGATATTCAAATGGATTTATATGATATGTGATGTGGATGGATGATGATGTAATCTATATGATGATTTATTTATGTTGATGTAAATGATATGATATGTGATATGAAATGGATGATGTAATACGCAAAATGATATGGAGATGATTTATGGTGTATACGTGAAATGATATGTGATAAATGATTATGGATGGATGTATGCTTTTAATGTAATGGATTTTTATGTTCCTATTATGCTTTGAATGCTTATAATGATATGGAATGATTTATGCAATGAAATGCAAAAATGATTGCGATGTGGTTATTTATGAGGTGTTCTATATGATATGGATGACTAATGGACGATATGTATGTTTTTATGATTATGTATGATGTAATGTGAATGTAATGGTCGTGTTTTATATGATATGTGTTGATGTAAATGAGTTGGTTTTACGATGTTTGAGAATAACAAACAAATATATTATCCTAAACATGCTAAATGATTGTGAGATGTATGTGATGTATTTATTGCGATGTGATGTAATATATGAAATGATATGTTAATGTAAAGTGGTGTGATGATGCTTTATGCAAAATGAATGTAATGTGAGAGATGCCTTTATGATGTTTATGTGATGTGAATATGTATGCTTATAATGTAATGGATTATCTAATGGATTATCTATAATGTTTATGTACCTATTATGTTTGATTATACAGTATATGGTAATATGAGATGATTATGAAATGTTTTATGCAAATGAATGTTATGTGATGGTTTATGTGATGGTAAAATATGATGGAAAATAGATGTAATGTGATGAAAAATGGACGTGATTATTTATGAAAAATGCTCATAATAATATATTTATATGGAGATGCAATGCATATGTTTCCTATATGATATGTTATGCAATATGCTAATGATTTGTGGATGCAGAATTGATGATGATGATGACTAACTGTCATAGTACCTTGTTAGCATGAAGAGCAAGAAGGCATGAAAGAGAAGAAGACATTTCAACAAGACATAAGCTGATGAATATGCAAATGATGATGACTACTTGCCGAGGAGTTAGGATTTTCAAAGGGCCAATTTCCTTATGTTTGATAACATATGTGGTACAATGCATCAAGGTATAGAGAACTATGATGGCGTTGTACCTAGTGTGATGGTCTTTGACTTGACAACATAGATAGGAGTATTCTTGTTCACACCTTACATACAAAAACCTTTCTAGGATGTACTTTAGAAATTTCAAACATCTCAGACCAAAACATGGAAAGGTATAACCTATCAATGCAATAGTCAACAAGTTGCCCAAAACACCCTCCATACATATCTAACAAAGCAAGTATTCACCAAGGTTATTTTACAAGAACGTCCAACAAGCACAGCAGACAAAATATTATGAGTATTGCCCCATTCCTATCTCTATAAATCCATTTGTTTGGACATCATCGAGAGGTTATTGGAATGAGCGCAAAGAGATAAGTCAAAAGACAAAGATAAAGTAAAAAAACAAGCTAATGTTCTTCAATATTGCTAACCAAAAGGGAATGTGTTTTTAAGGATAAGAACTGAAACTATTTCCAAAAGATAATGCCCATTGTAGGAAGGATGCATCCTAGGACATGTTAGTGGATGGCAGCACGTCATTTCGTTTATCCAAAGTGCTCTTTCTGATGAATAATGCCCATTGTAGGAAGGATACATCCTAGGACATGATGTTATCAGATGATTGAAATGTGACTAATTGGATGATGGGCTATTGACACAAAGAGTTGACCAACTTGTTTACGTACTGACTTAGACTTGAGACTTGACGTTTTTGAGTTTTCACTTTTAACCTGCTAGACTTGCTTCCAATTGTTTCACCAGAGGTTGAGGATGACGGTCGTTTATTATGAGTGATGTTATTGCGGGTGTAAGTGAGATGAGGTGGATGGATTTTTTTCAAATATTTGGATGTTTTTGACGTTTTGCAATGTTTTGAGGCTATTTTTGGTATTTTTCAAGATTTTCAAATGTTTTGATTTTTTTTATTTTCCAATGTTTTGGGGTTTTCTAAGATTTTGACCAAGAGACTAACCTACGGACCTATCCTAGGGGCCTCGGGGTTGATCAAGATTATCCTTTCCTACGTTATAAGACCACGTAGTTCGACTAACAACTTAACGATTTACAAATGATGATATACATGATGAAATGTCAGTTTATTGACAGACTCCTAAAGGACTGACCTAAGTGTCTCGGGATGATCAAAGATCAACCTTGCCTACGTTCAAGGCTCAAAGACCCGTAGTTCGACAAGACAACTCTATTTTTGACTTTTTGACTGACTTTTTGACCTGTTTTAGGATTTTGATATGTTTTGAATGTTTTTGGATTTTGGTGATTTTTTAATGTTTTTGGATTTTCTGATTTTAGGACTTCAAGAATATACACGAATCCGATCCAATGAGAATATGCCCCCAACATGATGCAATAGACTACTCTGACAAAGGCAGGACAAACTGACCTTAAGGATGGGTCGAGTAGTACTAGGAGGGATCATGATACGAACACAGGACCAAGCTATGGTGCGGATGCGGATGGATGAGTGATGGATGAAGATTCAAATGTGATGGATGATGGAAATGTAATGGATGGATGATGCAGAACAAGTCATGAAGATCCTGGTGGATGGAAAGTGCTTATTTACACAAGGCGCCTATTTTCCAAGTTTTCACCAAGGTACCTAACCAAAGTGCCAGCGAAGTGGTTTTCACTAGAGGACGGTTTTTTTCTTTACTATTTTTAATCCTTTTTCTTATTTGTTTTTGGATTTTTTTATTTTTTTATTTTTTTGTTGTCACCAAGACGCCTGTTTGCCAGGTTTTTGCCAAGGTAACCATTTCTTCAGGACATTTTCTAATTTTTTGATTTTTTGGTTCTATACCTTGAAAGATTAGGCATAAAAAAAATTGAGATGAGAGTTATTCATGGGCTCTTTCAGAGGTTCCCCTTTGAGTGTTGATAACTGATATGCCCCTGACTTATAGCTTGTTGTGATAACAAATGGTCCCAACCAGTTGGGTTCAAATTTTCCTTTACTGTTTGGATTTGGGACATTCTTTTGATTCTCCTTTAGTACCCGTTCTTTGACTTGGAATGTTTTGCTTATGATTTTCTTGTTATAGCTCCTCTTGAGTCTATTTTGATAGACTTGCAAATGATTTAAAGCGTCTATACGCCACTCATCCAATAGCTCCAGCTCATTTAGTCTTGATACTTGGTACTCTTCATCCGTGATGAGGTTTTGCAATGATATTCTTAGTGATGGGAGCTCGATTTCAATGGGGAGTACTGCTTCTGATCCATAGACCAAGGAGAAGGGGGTGGCGCCAGTGGGTGTGCGGATATTGGTTCGATAGGCCCAGAGGGAAGGATTGAGCTACAGATGCCAATCACGACCTGCATCATTGACTATTTTCTTTAGGATCTTTAGAATGGTTTTATTTGTGGCTTCTACTTGGCCATTGCCTTGGGGATAGTATGGAGTGGAGAAGTGATGTTGTATTTTGAATTTTTCACACAAGTTGCAGACATCCTTATTTTTGAATGGTGTCCCATTATCTGAGATAATAGCTTGTGGGACACCATAGCGGAAAATGAGATAGTTCAGGATGAACTTTGATATCTGCTTCCCAATTATATGCGTCATGGGTATGGCTTCCACCCACTTGGTAAAGTACTTAGTGGTTGTTATGATGAACATGTGTCCATTAGATGAAGTGGGAGTGATTTTCCCAATGAGATCAAGTCCCCAATGCGAAAAGGGCCATGGTGTGATGATGGGATGAAGTTCTTGAGTTGGAGCATGGATGAGGTCCCCATGTTGTTGACATTGTAGACACCTTCTAATGTAATTATCTGCCTCTCCTTCCATTGTAGGCCAATAATACCCCATCCTCGGCAATTTCTTGGCTAGGGTCATTCCACTCAAGTGTGAACCAAAAATATTGTTATGTACTTCAGTTAAAGCGGTCAGTGCCTCCTCAGCGTTTAAACAACATAATAAGGTTCCCTCTATGCTTCTACAATACAAGGTATCTCCTAGGATGATGAATTGGGATGCCTTTTTGACAAAGGTTCATTTTAAGGTTGAGGGTAAGTCAGCAGGTATGATGCCTATTCAGAGGTAGGTATAAATTTCATGGTACCAGGGATCACCGGGACCAATGATTTCACACACAAATTCTGATTTTGGTACCTCGAATGTAGGCACGAGAAGCTACTCTACCAAGAATTCATGTTTTAGAACGTTGCGAGGAATGTCTAGTAGGGATCAAATTGTTGCCATGGCATTTTCTAGTCTATTGTTGGCTCTGGGTATCTACTCAAATGTGATCTCAATAAAGGATTCCTTGAGAGTCTCCACCAATTTTTTGTATGGAGTGAGCTTATCATCCTTATTCTGGTATTCACTGTTCACTTGGTTTATTATTAGCTGAGAGTCTCCATATACTCTAAGGGCCATGATGTGCCATTGCACTACTATTTTGAGACCTATGGTTAAAGCCTCATATTCTGTAATGTTGTTGGTGCAGGGGAACGCCAATTTATAGGACCTTGGTATGCAGTCCCCTTGTGGGGTGATAAAGAAGACATCGGCTCCTGATCCATGTTGTGTGTATGAGCCATCAAAGTAAAGTTTCCAGTGGTCGGTTATGTTGAGGTTGAAGATGGATTCGTCTGGAAACTCTAAGATAAGAGGATTTTCTAAATAGATTGGTGCTTCTGCAAGCTGATCTGCGATGACTTGGCCTTTAATTTCTTTCTGCTCTACGTATTCAATGTTATACTCTGATAGTATCATGACCCATTTAGCCATCCTTCCAGTGAGCATTGCTTTTGACAGTAAGTACTTGAGAGGGTCAATTTTGGCGATGAGTTTTATTTTATGTACCAACATGTAATGTTTGAATGTCTGTGAAGCAAACACTACTGCTAAACATACTTTCTCAATGAATAAATAATTTAACTCATGCCCAACCATTGTTCTATTGATTTAATAGATGGCCCTTTCTGTTCCATTTTCGTCATGTTGAGCTAGAAGAGCTCCAAGGGTTGTTGTTGTTGTTGACACATAGAGAATTAATGGCTTTCTTGGGATCGGTGGCATTAGGACTAGTGGTGTAAGCAGATATTCTTTGATCTTATTGAAGGCTTCTTCACACTATTTATCCCACTTGTACGCTACTCCCTTGTGAAGTAGGTGAGAATATGGATTATGTTTATCTGCCAGTTGTGCTATGAACCTTTGGATGGATTGAAGCCTACCTTGGAGACCTCTCAATTGTTTCAATGTTCTGGGTGCCTCCATCTCAAGGATTACTTTTACCTTTGCTGGATCTACCTCAATACCTCTCATTGACACTATATATCTAGCAATTTTCTTGATTGTAGGTCGAAGACACACTTCTTTGGATTTAATCAGACCTTATATTCCTCCAGCCTATCGAAAATGGTGCTCAAAGTTGCTATGTGATCCTTCCTCTTTTTCGATTTGGCTAGTATGTCATCAACATAATCTTCGACAGTTTTATGGATCATGTCATGGAAGATTAATGGCATGGCTCTTTGGTATGTTTCTCTTGCATTCTTCAAGCCAAATGGCATCATATTACAGCAGTAAGTCCCCCATGGACAAGTGAAGGTCATTTTATGTTGGTCTTCTTTAGCAATCATTATCTGGTTGTATCTCGAGAAACTGTCCATCAAGGAAAGCATTTCGTGTCCTGCCATCATATCTACGATCATGTCAATGTTGGGCAACGGGAAGTCATCTTTTGGACATGCTTTGTTTAAGTCCCTGGAATCTATGCAGATTCTGATGCCCCCATCAGGTTTTGAGACGGGAACCAGGTTTGACACCCATTATGGATAGTCTATTGGTCGAATTAATCCTACATCTAATACCTTCTTTAGTTCCATTTTGACTAGCAGGGCGATCTGAGGGTGCATTTTCCTAAGATTTTGTCTGACGGGCTTTGCTTCAGAGTATACCGCTAGGTGATGAACTACAATTTCTGGATCGAGCCCTGGCATGTCTGCGTAGCTCCATGCAAAGTTAACTTGTCTTTCTCTTAAGAAGGCTGCTAGGAGTTCTTGTTCTTCTGATAGTAATGATTCTGCATAGAATGTGATGTGTGGGGTCTCCTCTATTCCTAGATTAACTGGATTGCACTTTTCTGCTAGGACTGCTTATTTTTCTTGATGAAGAGCTCTAAAAGGAAGATTGAATCCCCCATCCTCAGGCACCTCAGAGAGGTTTTCACCATTGGATGCGTCCTTTATTTTTACTTTTTTCTAGTCGGAGAGTGCCACAGTGTGGTTTTCACTCAAGGACTTAGATATTATTCTTAGTTTCTCACTTTTGTGACTAAGGGATTCAATCGTTTCCCCATAATAGGCCTGTGTATCTAGCTCAATGATAAATCCTACTTTGTGATCCCCACATGGAATGTTATCCCATAGTCCCATGAATTATGAGAGTGCCTCATCATTTTCGAATGTGTCAAGAACTGGTGGTCCTCGTTGGTCATAATCAATGAGCTAGGGGTAGACTAGGCAAATTTCATGATTTTGATGGTCTGACTCAAAGGATAAGGTGCTAATCATGAGAAGGGTGGTATCCTCGAAGAGCCTAGGTAGGTTGGATATGGGATCCTCGTCATCACTACTACTATAGACATCAGTTATATCAAATGTGAAGTTGTCTATGACTCGACCTGTAGATACGAGCAAGCGAAGTTCGGCTGCAGATTGTTGAGGATTATTGACCTTTCTAACTGGAGGACTTCGGCCACATATGGTTATACTCAGAGGGGTACATCCAAGGCCAAGATTTCTCATTCACGTCTCTGGAATGATAGGTATTATAAGCCCATTGTCATTTTTCCCAAGTCTCTGGTTTCTATCATAGCCCATTGCGAGCATCATTTGCAAACCTTTGCTTTTGTCATCCATTGCTAGATTGGTTGTTGGTCTATCATCTTGGTATAGGAGATGAGATGGGTCCTCCTCTATGACTTCTTGATCGAGATCTCCCCAACTTCTGAAGTTGGGATAGTCTTCAAGGGATGTTTGAAATGTGGAGGCTTCATTTGATTGTGGATGTCCTCGTGATCTGGGAGATTGTGGTAAATCTCCTACCACAAAAGCATATTTGGGAATCGTGTAGTTTCTGCAACCATTATCCTAGATGATGAGTTTGATATCAGAGATGGTGGGAATGGTGGGAGTGGCGAGTATCTCTGTCACAGAAGTGGATGCGAGAGTAGCTAGATCAATGTACCATGTTGATGGGCCTTCATCATTTTTAGGCACTTGAGGGATTTTGTAGTATTTTGCCTTAAGGTTCTTGCAGCAGGAGAATTTTAGGATCTCCATGGATGGTGACCTCTTGTCCTTCATATGTGAATTTGACACATTGATGGAAAGTTGATGTTATCGCTTGCATTGCATGAATCCATGGACGTCCTAGGATAATGTTATAAGGTAAGTCGAGGTCCAGAACTTGACAGGGGGTTTCCATGATAGTTGGGCCTACTTGAATAGGGATTATGATTATGCCTTGGGACACTCTTTACTGATCATCATATGCTCTAATTGTAATGCCTTTTCCTTTGTCAATGGAATCCTCTGAGATTTTTAACTACTTAATGAGCTTGAGGGAACAAATATTCAAGTCTGTACCTCCATCCACCAAGACTCGCTTGACTTTACTTTTCCGCACTAGGACCTCTAAATGGAGTGCACAGTTATGAGATGGTTGAGCGGGAAAGTCCTGATCAGAGAACGTAAGGAGGTTCGAGGTGATGATGTTGCTAACCATAGCTTGGAATTGTTCCACATCAAGATCTGCGAGGACGGTGGATGAAGCCAATGATTCCTCAAGTATTTTCTTGTGGGTGGATGAGATTTTTTAATAACTCCATGATGGAGATTTGTGTTGGCGTTCTTTTTAACTGATCGAGGACATTGTAACCATTGGGAACATATCTTGAATTGGAAAGGAAAGTTTTGTTTAGTCGGGATGATCCTGTGATGGTAACTTTTCTGCCTCTGGTGGTGACTCCACAATCGGCTTGAGCTCATTTGATAGTGATTATTGTGCAGTATTCATCTAGGGAGGCAACGATAGTTTCATACACATGATTCACGTTTGTGAGGGTGCCTTTTCCCTTATCGATGTTATTGTTTCCTTTATGGTTAGGCATTGGATTCCTGTATATTTTGAGATTTTGATTCCCTGTTGGTTGTTCCACATTTATGATTCTTTGATCAATGAGATCTTGGATTGTGTTCTTTAGTCTCATGTAGCTATTTGTGGTGTGCCCTTTGATTTTATGGAAATCGCAGAGTTGATTTTCATTGTACCAAGGAGGTTTAACATCTGGTTCTTGGTAGTTCTCGTAGGTGGGAATCTTGATGAGGTTTTCGTTTAGTAATTTCTTCATGATGACTTCAAGTGGTTCCCTGAGAGCGGTGTACTTTCACTTGGTGAAGTTCTTGTTTCGTTGGGGAGGTCCTCTTTGGTCATTGACATTATTGTTTGCTTGGTTGTTGGGTTATTGTGTTATTGTGTTTGCTTGATGATGATTTTGGATTTGTTGTTGAGGTGCGGGTGTGTTTTTCCGAGGGGCACTGATAACAACTTTGGAATCAATGATACCATCATTGGTAACATTTTTGTTTCTTGCCCATGTGCGAGGTTTGTCATTGTAGTTGGTGGGTGGGCGATTGTTCTGTTGTTCAAGATATGAAGTTGATCCTCCAAGTTGTGTCATAAGGGCTCGTTCGATGTTGAGCGCCTTGGAAATCAACTGGTCATATGTGGTGATCCCTTGGACCTTGAGATGGAATGCCAAGAGGTCAGTCAAGGTTGGATATGATGGTGCACACTTGTTCCTCAGGCATGACCCATTTACTCTGATTGGCCTTGGATCACCATCGTTGTAGGAATGAAGTGAATGATTCATTCTTACCTTGTTTCAGAGCTAAGAGTTCCTCTAGACTAACATCAATGGAAATATTGCATGTGTAGTTTTTGATGAATGCATCTATGATTTCTTGGAATGTCTTGATTCTTGTGGGTAGGCGAGAGAACCATTTCATAGCGTGGCCCGCCAAACTCCTAGGAAATAGCCGCATCAGATAGGTATCTTCATACGCAACTTCCATGCAATGAACCTAGAATTCCCTAATGTGATCTTCAGGATTTCCCATCCCACGGTACTTGTCAAACTTGGGGATCTCAAATCCCTTCAGGAATGGTTTCATCACAAGGCTCCTGTCGAATGGATAAGGACACAAGTTACTAGATGTTCTTGTGGTTTGCCCTGATTGAAGATCGAGCACTTGTTGCGAGAGCAACCTAATTTGTGTTGTCACATCATTTTGCGATCAGGAGGTGGGATGAAAGTGTTTTGAGGTGGTTCACTTGTGGATGTGATGGGTGGATTGGTTGATGTGTTCATTGGTGGTATCTACGCATTCTACTGAGCCATGTATGCCTGCACTTGTTGTTGTATAAACAACGGTTGTTGTTGGTCTTGTTGTTGCTACACTGAGATTGCCAGTTGTTGAGCCTATTGTTGTGCTTGTTGTTGCACCAACAACGCTTGTTGTTGGGCTGCTAATTGGGTTGCTTCTTGCTGCTCTTGGTATTGTTTTATTGCTTGTTGATATGCTTGTAGTTGTGTTGCTTATTTTTGTGTAAGATATTGTGCTTGTGCCTGTGTTTGTTGTGCTTGATATTGGGCATGCACCTGAGCTTGAGCGTGTGCTTGTTCTTGTGTCGCTTGTGCTTGTGCTTGTGCTTGTGCTTGTGCAACTTGAGCGGCTTGTTGTTTTTGTTGCAATAAGGCTTGTGCTTGTGCAGCCTGTTGCGCTTGTTGTGTGATTTGGGCAACTTGAGCATCTTGCACCACTTGAGTGGCATGTTGGGCAGCTAGTTGCGTGACTTGTTGAGTAGCTAATTGCATGGCTTGTTGAGCAGCTAATTGTGTGGCTTTTTGCTTTTGTACTTGCACGAATACCTTTTGATAAGCAGCTTGTTGAGCTACTTGCAATTCCATGTTGTATTGGCTTGATATATTGGAGCTTGGTGGTGGTGGAGGTGGAGGTGGATTCAGAATAGTGCTTGTGGTGGTGGTGAGAGGTGATGTTGTGTTAGTGATTTGAGTGGTGGATGGTGCGATTGATGTGGTTGGTCCTTGAGAGACCATGTTTTGAGATGTTATGGGGGTTAATGATGTTGTGATTGCTTGTGTAGTTGTCAATGTTATTGCGATGTCGATGACAAGTTTTGAGAGTTTGGCGTGATGTTTTGATTGATGTTGGTTTGATTTTGATTGATATTTTGTAAAGGTGGAAGCCCTAATCCAAGTAGTGGTGTGGATAATGGTGGCAATGGTGGAAGAGGTGAAAATGTGAGGGATGTGATCTCTTGAGAAAATGATGTGTCAAAAATGCCCCCAGGTTTGAACATGTCACCTTCTCCTTGTGAAGTTATGGGGAGAGAAGTTTGGGGTGTTGCACGGAAGGATGATGATGATGGATCATTAGGATCATGGAAAGTGAGAGGGGCATACTTATGTAATGGATTTTGGGGTATGTTTTGTTCCAAAATGGTGTTTGCATCGAAGTCTTGATTATTGACATGGGGGTGTGTTTGAATGGCATTAAGAAATGCACTTCCCTTATTAACATTAGGTTGAGTTGGAGCAAAAGATGTTGTGATTTGCAGGATGTTTTGAGTGATGTTTTGGGATGGGGGTGTAGATGAGATGGGGAGTGTGGATGAAATTGAAGGCATGACCTCCAAAGATGGTTCCACTATAGAGCTCACGTCGAAATCAGAAGGTAATTTGGCCCCTTGTTTTGCTAGTTCGAGCATGTATAGTGAAGGGTTAAGCCTCATCATGATATTGATGATCTTATGGTTCTCCGAATTTTGGATCATTTCAATGATTTCTTCATGTGACATCCCAAAGGTAAGATCTTCTTCTTGGCTTTCCTCTTGCGGATTTTGTGATGATAAGAGAAAGTTAGTCAAAGGATTGCTTGATTCGATGGGATTCATTTTGGAGTTTGTTTGGCTTAGGTTGCTTGAAGTGGGTGTTTCTTTGTCGGCTTCCATGTTCTTCTTGTGTTGAGATCTAGTCTGCACCATAAAATAGGGATCAATTTTTAAGAATATGGGAGATGAATCTCTAATTCTTTTGGATTGATATATCTTTAGGCACAAAAGGTAAAAATTGAGGATGATGCTAAGATCAAAGGATGATAATGATATGGATGTTAGATGGATGTTTGATGGATGATTGGAACTTTTTTTAGAAGATCTTGAAGGGTATGTTAAACTTTAGGAATTGATTTGGGATTTATTTTTTTTGGATTCGTATTTTGGTGAATTCATGAACTCTAAGAGGTTGGATGTTGTCCTAGAGTTAAATTGTTCATGAGATGCCAATTTTTCTAGGTGTGAGAAGAAGGATTCATCTAAACACTCCTATCCAAATAAGATGATTTTGATAATGAACTCTTAAATCCCTAGATGTTGGATGTTATCAAGGGATGAATTTGTTCACAAGTTTTGATAATTTGATCAAACATGTGGAGAAGGATGCATCTACACACATTCAATCAAACAAGGTGATTTTGAATTGATTCCAAATGATTTGCCCAAAGTTTAACATAAAGGATTTTTTCAAGACTTTCGAAGAGTTGATGATGAGATGATTTTGGTTTTGATGTTCGAAGATGGGTGGGGGTTTGATTTTGATACTAGGATGTACCTAAAAAGATGCTTTGTTTACTAGACCTCGGTATTGAAGAACATACGATACTTCTAAGGACCTCTATAGCTAAGAAGTGGTTCAAATTGAGCATACATTTTCGGATTGTTCAAAGGGATGAGTCTATAGAACCTTGTGAATTTTTTGTTTATTTTGATATGTTGCTTTTGATTGCACTTCCTTTTGTATTTCTTGATGACCTTTCGAGTGTGACTCCTAAACTTTGAACTTTGACTCAAGGACTTTCATTTTGGGATTTTGACTTTCTTGGAAATCATGAGGTTTCAACACATGTGAGAGCCAATTTTTGTTATCTTTGCTTAGTGACTTTGTTTTACCACAAACACTTCTTTGATTAGGTTTTCCAAACTAGATGTCCAATGTCTTAATTTCTTCGAATCCCACAAAGTATGTTATGTGGAAATTTGATGAATTCAAGGCAAGGGTTACCTATTGTTTATCTTTAGTGGGAAAATTGAGATGTAAGTTCAAGTGTTTAGAAACCTCTAAGGATGTGAATCCCAAGGGCAAGCAATAACACATGAATTTGGTCAATGGTATTTGCATCCTAAAGGGTTTGAAATTTTGATGATGATGTTAAGTGTTTGTTTCCAAATGTTTTCGAACAAGCAAAGTGTTTTGTCACCAAGAATAAGCACAACCCTATGGATATGAAAGACAATATTTGTTGAGTCCCCACTTGGACAAGTCCATCTATTCTTATCTTTAGCGAATGGTTAGATGCTTGACCCCACTGGCTCCCCTCCACGACACTCACTTATACGGGGCAGCCAAGCATCAACACCCATGAAACTCCCATGGCATGCTTTCCATTTCTACTAAAAGACCGTAATAGTGTGGGGCAGCTTCAGAATGACCATTCTTGCACCAACAAATAGATCAAGGATTTTGGCAACTCTAAAACATGGGTTTTAATTAAGACTTTCCATTCATAGGAGTTGACCCAATGTGGTGAGAGACCATTGATGCCCTTCTCGTCAGAGCCAACCGCATGATATTGGCATTTATTCCAATACCCACACTTATATCCCAACTAGAAATACTCTCGGGTTCAGAGTATTACCGGTTGAGTCGTTCCCTTGGGTGAGTACTTTTTCCCCAAGGCAGGCCCTCTAAGATAAACAATAGCAAGTAAATGTATTCATAGTTCGATCAACCTTTGTTTAGAAACAAAGGGAGAACACCTGCAATAAATTTACTCACACTCGCACAATTTGTTCAATTTTAAACCCAAATTGAAATGTGTATGGGCAATTATTTACGCAACTTATTGTCACCAAAATCCTTTTGATTCTCAAGATCGTCGTGAGGCGCGAGAGAAGCGCATACGTCTTTTGATGATATTACTTTGTGTACGTAATTGCAAAACAATGTAAACACTTGTTTATTTTAGATCCTCAAAGCAAAAGTGAATTCATTTTAAAGCACCAAAGTAAGTGTGACAATTTTCTTTGTTCAATTTTTAATCCCAAAACAAACTTTAGTAAATTTGAGTCCTAATGTTTGTTTTAAGCCTTTTTGTAACAAGAATTCAAAAGTTATTTTTAAAGCCCAAACGAAATTAGTAAGTCCTAAGCATAAAAAGATGATAATTTTTTCCTTAAGAGGAATAATGAATCCTCTCAAGAGTGTTTAGAAACACTTGTTTTTGTGAAATGACATCATCATGCTTCTCTTCCTTTTCGTATTTGATCAATGCAACCTACAATAAAAATCAGTTATATTTTACAAAACAGAGGTAAAAAAAAAGGGCAAGAAAATAGACAGAAGAACCATAATTTAAACAAAAGCATGTGCTATAAATAAAATTTCACTTCATACTCCCCTCCAGCGGTGCAATCCACGAAGGCGTCGCAGTTTGATTTCCCCAGCGGTTCTATATAGCGTTGCTTGCTAGTCAGCGTCGCTCTGCAACCAGGCCAGTGAGCATGAAGGCGTCGCACTTTTAGCCAGCGGTGCAACTTGGGTTTTTTTGAAAGATTCCCGTGGGTCTGATTAGTTCAGCATCATAGTTTGAATTTTCAGCAGTTCCATATAGTGACGCTGAAGAACCAGCGGTGCTAAATAGCAACACTAAGCTTCCAGTGGCTAAGTTTTTCTATAGACAAAGAAAAATGCATAATTTTTGACAAAAAACGTGATTAAAATGTGAGATGCCCTCCTTCTAGCGCCAAATTATCGAACCCCAATCCAAATACCTATAAAACACAATAAAAGAACACATTAGGAGATCATATTCAAGTAAGAACAAGGATTCCCCATGAAATCCATTAGTAAAATTTTAAATAGGAAATAAAACAAGAATGAAATGGAAGAACAATGAAGTAAGCTAAATCCTATTAAAATCAATGCAAACTCTTGATCCCATGGGGGAATTGGTGCCAATTTGATGTGAAAATTGGCCCTTTCCCAACTCCAATGCTAGCTTTGATGATTTGATGAAGGTTGTGATCCACTTTGATGAAGGATGATGAATGCTTCAAGACAAAAATCTGCATAACCTAGCTACAAATTCAAAAATATGGATGGACATTGTTAAATATTTTAGCATAGTAAGTTTACTCAAATTGTGGATGATAGAATGAGGAGATTAGCCTCTTATTTATAGGATGAGGAGATTAGCCTCTTATTTATAGGATGAGAAGATGAAAGAATGTCCAAAATGGAGCAATGTGGGACTAAGAATTAGCCAATGACAAAGTGTAGCTTGTCAACTTGTGAGTGGATGGAGGATGTGCAAGTTTTGAAGATTGTGTCCATAAATGCATATATTTGAATTTTAAATTTGTTGAAATGACATGTAAGAGGGAAAGAAGGTGCATTGAATGCCACTTGGCTCAAGGAAAAAGGACTTTGTAGGTGGAGTAAATGCCTTGTTGGAATCCACTTGGATTTTGAATTCAAACTTGGGAATATTCCTTAAAAGATGCCTTGTTGAAGAAAATAGAGATTTAATAAATCAAATAACTCTATTTTCATGTGCAAGTGGTAAAAGATGGAGGATGGGACATGAGAAGAGATTAAATTAATCAAGGTTAATTAATTTAATGAAGGGGTTAAATGATGTGACCTATTTGACTTAAATTTGTGGATTTATTTAAATCAAATATGAGAAGAATATGAAAAAGGATTAATTAAATAAGGATTTTTTATTTATTTATTTAATTAAAAAGAGATGATGTTAGATTAAACTAAATAGGGTTTTAATTTATTTAATTTAGTAGATAGACTTTAGAGATTTAATCAAATAAAATTAGTTATTTAATTAAATAGGATAATTAGATCGAAATGGTTAATTTAATTATCGAGAAAGGATGACTTAATTAGATAACTGATTTATTTAATTAAGAGAGGAATATTGATGACTTTAATCAAATAAAGGCATTTGATTAAATGGTTAGACCGAAAGATGATTCAAGATGAAGTGATGTTAGTGGTCAGGATCAGATGTCCAATGTCAATCAGTACATTTTACGTGTCTACACTTTGCATGGGAAAAAGCACAAAATTTGTGTACTTCAAGCAAAAACACAATGGCATAGTTTACTAAATTTGGAAAAGGGATGGCTCGTGCCAATTATTTTATCTTTATTCAAAATATTTACCTACTTTAAGAAAAAATTGTACATACCTTATGTCCCATCACTAATTCGAAAATCACTTACCTTTGTTGATGTAACGGTATAATTGCATACTTTGGCGAGCGAAGTGATGAGGTAAAAATAACCTCATAAATATACTAAGTCAAAAACCTTCCTTATTTCTCCCAAGTCACTTTCACCTTGCCAATTATTTATCTTTAGGATTAGTAATTGCTTACTTTTTGTGAAAAAATATATAATATTTATTTCTTGAAATTGTTTGAAATAAGTTGACCAATGCTAACATAATTGTATAGTTTTTAGTATTGTATAGGTCATTATGCACGTTCGGACATTATGCTCAGCCAAGTGGATTTAAAGTAGACTGCAAAGCAATTAAAGAAAAGCGTCGGAAGTCTAGATGCCATAATTTTAGGAAGTGCATGGTGGACCGAGTCTTTTAAATGCTTTTTGTTATTTTCTCTTTAAAGACTTTATGGCTCACTTTGAGCCTTTTAAATGCTTTATGTTATGGACTTGAGTCTGTTAGTTAGTTGAATTTTGTTGAAGACTTTTTCAATGGTGATCTTTACCATCTGAATTCTAGGATTTTGTTAGCAGCTTTGTATAAATATGTAACCGCTAGAAACAAATGATATTGGATATCATTATATTGTCATAATGTGCTCCTGAATTATGTCTCTGTGTCACACTGTTATGAATAAATTAAGCTTTTCCAGTCTTATCTTGAGTTATTAGTATTGTGTGATGGAATTATCTTGGAGCAATTAATCTTGAAGAAGTAGAAGTTCATATGATTTGAGTTCAATGTAGCAGTACCGAGAGCTGGCCACTTGAGGGAATCATAGAATAGATAGATAAGTATCTTTGTTTTCAATTATTATCTTGATTTGGTATGGTAAATGTGAATAAATGTTGTTTGTATGTGTCGAGCTCTATTAGTTATTCTTGCAAGTTGTAGTTTGAGTTTATAATCTTAGCTTTGTTTAGTTGAATTTCTGGAGCTCCCACTCTGGTCATTAGTTGTAGGTTGTTAAGTTTGTTTTATGTTAACAGTTAGATGTTAGTTGATAGTTGTTATAGTTTGATTGCAAGCATTTCCTTTTTCAGTAATTTACATGCTTTCCAGTTTAATCATTTTATGCTTTCTAGTTTAATTATTTTATGCTTTCTACCTTAATCATTTTATGCTTTCTAGCTTAATAATTTACATGCTTTCTAGTTCAGATAATTTTTACGCTTTCTAATTTAATGGCCTTTAGTTAAGTTTTATTTACAATTGTTCCAAACATTTAAAAAACTTGAGAGAGTTAGTCAAGATGTTTCCTATTGCATATAGCCTCCAACCACTACCCGATCGATACATTTGATGCATTTTTCAACTAAAGCGATAGGACCTAACAACAGTCTGTCAATTTTTTGACTCCACCACAAAAAAGGAATTTCTAGCTATAGTACATGTAATTAAGAAATTTTGACATTACATTACATGGTACAAATTCACTGTGTATACAGATCACTCATCCATTAAATACCTAATGAACAAACCTGTAGTGAATGGAAGGATAATTAGATGGTTACTACTTCTACAAGAATTCAACATGACCATTATTGAAAAACCTAGAAAGTTCAACGTAGTTGCAAATTTCCTATCTTCAATCAAACAAGATGATGGTGATTGTGCTCTTGTTGAAACCTTCATTGAGTTTGACCCTTTCTTTCCATGATTGAAAATTCTCAAAGTTCTGATCTGAGGTAACATGCACTGCAGAGGGTGGTGAAAGAAGTAATGGGGGTTTGTATCTCATTCCCATCCAATCAATTTCAAGTTGTTGTAGAATCTCTGCCAAGGCTTCTGCTCTTTTGTAGGACCATTGAATGTTAGTAGGTAAAATCACCTCTCTTCTTTTAAGGTGCATGGGAAGAGGAGTGTACCTCTCTTCACAAGCATTCCAAGCTTTTCCTATTAATTCTAGGCCTTGGTCCCTAAAATGCTCAAAATACAATTGAAGGTTATCATTATACTTTCTTTTCACAGTTTCTTTAATCCTAATGCTTCTAAATTGTGCTTTAAAAGCAGAAGGTTTCCTGTGAGGGTGCTACATTTGGAGTCCAACAGCATTTTATGTCTTTGCATACCCTCTTGTCCTTTCTTTCCATTGAATTTGGTTGTACATGGTAGAAAAAAATGACCTAAGTTGAACTTCACCAACAAAGAAATTAACATAGAAATCTGTATGTCTCCAAAAACAAATTGTGAGCAAAGAATTCACACAACAAATCATGTTGAGTAGGCATTGACTCTATAAATATTTTTACAAACTCTTTATCATCAGGATCATATGGTTGATTGCAGGAAATTCTTAATAGTTTCCATCTTAAGAGTTTATCATTTAGAAACATGGAGTATAGTCTAGATGGCCTTTTGTGGATAATAATAATTCACCAATTTGACAGGCATCTTGCTTAGCTCGATAAACCCTATCAAATAATTCTTTTAACAAAACTAGCTCCTTTTTCAATCTAGCATTTTCTATACTTGCCTATTTTTAGAAAATAACATCTCTCCATCATGTCACTAGCAATGGAGGTATATGAACTTGGAACCATTCCATTATAGTTGGCTCAGTATATATCTCTTTGGACCCCATTGTGGGCTTGACATCAATCTCCTGTAAATCCTGTTCCAACTCAACAATTCTGCTTAAAGATGTATTAAGTTCATATTTTTGTTTGTCTTTTTCTTTTTCAAAAGTAGTAAACAATTGCATAAAATTATATGTGAACCTTTTTATTTGTCTGTCCTTTTCAGACAAATCTATCACATACTTTTTACTTTCTTCATTCCACTGTTGTATCTGAAATTATAATTGATCAATAGTCTTATCTTTTTGTTCCATTTGTATTTTAAAATTTACAATTTCTTGGTCTCTCTTCTTTAAAGTTGTAGTGTGTACTTCTATCTCTTCCTGTTGTTGGTTGATTTGTTCTTTATTCCCCTGCAACTGACATTTCAACTAAGCAATTTCTACTCTTAACTTCTCTAGCTCCATTTCTCTCTTATCAGATTCCTCAACCTCTATATTAGTAGAAAAAGGAAAATTGGGGATTTCTACATCATCATTAATTACATTTTCCTCATTAGGCACATCAAATGAATCTTGTTCAGTAACATTAGCAATAAGGGGAGATAATTGTGCTACATAATCATCTTCAACATCCAAACAATGTGGTGATTGTTCCCTTTCTTGTTGTTTCCCTGATTGAGATGGCATATCCTCCTTTTCGGCCTCAAGGGATTGACTAGTTTGTTTTTCGCTTCCTTTTGAGGCCTCCTCATGAGGTTGATTTTTAGTTCCTAGTGATTGTGCTTTAGTATTACGTCTTTTCTTTTTAGAGGCTCTCAATGTATCACAAGCTATAGTATCACTATTTTTAGCAGATAACATTTTACTTCTCCTTAAAGGAGGAGTTGTTTGCACTGTTACTTTAGTTCTCTTTTTCCTCTTACGAGGAGGCTCTTCCCCATCTCCTGAATTTCTGATTTCAACATTTTTTGAATGACTTGGGGTTTCTAAAACATGGGGTAAAAATTTTGGCACTTCGCCGTCAGGAGCTATTGTGGTATGCCGAGGTTCAAAAGTTTCTAGAGGATTAGGGGAAGGATCTTCCACATTTGATTCATCTGCCCAGATGATTCACCTTCCTCAAGGTGTCTTTTAGGCTTTGGATTTTAAAATTTTTGCAAAAGTTTTTCCCATTTCTTTTTGGTTTTCTTCTGAAAATGATATTTACATATCAATTGGATGAGGCCATGGTGTTTAATTGGTCCTGAACCAATTTTTTATTTCTCTATCATGCTAGTAACAGATTCACAAAGGAATGCAGGCAAATTAACCCTAAGGGTAGGGTTTTTAGTGCCATGGCACAAATGGCAAAGTAGGCGAAAAGGTGGACCTACAATTACTAGAACTTGTCCTTCATAAGTAAAATACTTAATAATCTAGGCTATGGCTGTTCTCTAGGGCTCTGGAATTGAAATCCTTTGGAATCCTTTATTTTTCCCTCTAGTACTTATAGTTATCAAAGGTTGAGGTTCTTCTTCTCTAAAAAGCTCTACCATTTTCTGATAAAAGATATGGGTAGTTTCTAATAAATCAATACCTTTATTTTCAAGACCAGAGAGACAAGAAATGATCTTAGGACTTACCAGGAATCGCTTTCCATGCACTACAAATTGACCATCTACAAAATTCTCCACGAACTCTTTCACTAATTACTTGTTATGCCCCTCAAACTTCTTTATAAATTCCAACCACCCAACTCTCTGGAACAACCCTGAAATATTGCTCAATGCCAATAATTTGTCTGCCGAAGATGGTTCAAATTTATTTTTAGCACCCCCATACTATATTTGTCTTATAGCTCAGCTCTGCCAATGTTAATATGTTATGGTGCTCAAAATTGTGTCAACAAAACTGAATTGCAAAGTAAAGAAAATATAAATTTTCAATTACTTGTACTTGATATAGTTGATGGGACATGACTTAACTGCTTCATTTGAGCTTGGTTGTACTTGCATGATTACTTTGCATGGGAAAAAGCACAAATATTGTTGTACTTCAAGCAAACACACAATGGCACAATTTACTAAATTTGGAAATGGGATGGTTCGTGCCAATTAATTTATCTTAATTCAAAATAATTACCTACTTTAAGCAAAAATTGTACGTAACTTACGTCTCGCCATTAATTCAAAAGTCACTTAGCTTTGCTGATGTAATGGTATAATTGCATGTGTTGGCAAGGGTGGCGATGAATTTATTATGAACGCAGATGGGATAGATAATTAATGGTGGAATTATTATGACGGAAAATTTGTCATAATAATTTTAATTTATTATGATAGGAGATGGTAATGTAGGGAAAATGATAATGTAGGGCGTGGATTCCAAGGAAATGACAAATTTTATAATGCCTCAAGCATGTGTAGGACATTGGAAAATCAAAGCTTTTAGATAGGAAAATAATTTACAAAGATCTGGAGCATCGTTGGAAGATGCGATCGAGGTGAAGGATGAAAAGTTTCGCAGCATGCTGAGAGATGCCCTCAGAGTGAAAAAGTAAAGTAGAAAAATTCCATAGCATCGTTGAGAGATGTCGTTGGAATGCAACAACAAAATTTTTGGAGCATCGTCGAAAGATGTAGTCGGAGCAACAACCACAAATTTTTGAATCATCATCAAAAGATGCAGCTGGAGTAGCAACCAAAATTTTTTGGAGCATCATCGAAAGATGCAGCCAGAAGAAGAAAGTAGATTTTTTGAAGCATTACTGAAAGATGCCACCAAAAAGAAAAACCAGCAAAATTCTAGAGCATCACTGAGAGATGCAACCAGAATGCAACAAGAAAATTTATGGAGCATCACTAAAAGATGTTGCCAAAAGAAGGAAGCAAAATGAAGTACTTTGGACTTAGATTTTCTGGAGCATCATTGTAAGATGTAGCAGATTGTAGGAATAAAACAAGGAATGGCACGAGTCAGGCATGCAAGTTATGGAGCATCGCAACAACCAATCCAACAAGTTCCAAAGCATCACCACAAGATGCACCTGGAATTTGTGTTTGATTAGAATGAAGTCCTACAAAATGGAAATGAAATTTAGCCAAGTCCAAAGGATGAAAATTTGAAAAGAAATGCCTTGAAGTAACTACAAACACATGCACTTTTTTTTTTTTCAGACTAAGTGTTCATTGTTAATCAAAACATTCCATTGGCTCTGCTATAGTTGATGGTCCTCACATCGCTTCAACACTTTGTCTAGACTTTAAAGGGATTCATCAAAAGTTGATCCATACACAATGAATTCATCCATGTAAACTTCCACACAGTCATTCACCAGTTCAACGAATATTGCCAAGATAGCTCTCTGAAAGGTTGCAGGAGTGTTGCATAGCCCAAAAGGAAGAACTCAATATGCAAATGTTCCCCAAGGGCAAGTAAAATTTATTTTATCCTGGTCTTCTACAACTACCTAAATCTGGTTGTATCCACTGAATCCATCAATGAATGAGAAATATTTTCTCCCAACCAGATTATCCAAGACCTAATCTACAAATGGTAGAGGGAAGTAACCTCTATGGGTTGCTTTGTTAAGTTCCCTATAGTCAACACACACTCTCCACTTCCCATTTTTCTTTGGAACCACAACCAAAGGTGAAACCCATTTGCTGGCAAAAAAGGGATAGATAAATCTCACTTGCAGGAGTTTCTCAATTTTAGTTTCAACAATGTCTTTTAAGGTAGGATTGAGTCTCTATTGTGTTTGATGAACATGTCAAACATCCTCGGTATAGATGTGATGAGTACAAAAACTTTGGTGTATTCCTCTCATGTTTGTGTAGTCCCAAGCAAAAGCTTTAGACCTATTCACCAAGATATCAAACAATTTATGCTCTTTTGGTTCTATCAACCAACTGTTAATATTCAAAGTTTTTCCTGTTAGTAACATGATGGTTTTGACCCCTGGATGGTTGGAGGTGACAGTATACACTTCTCTTGTCAAAGTGTTAAGAGGATAGCTATGTGGTATGGTTTTATGGAGTCTAGCAATATCTTCAAAGAAATGTTCCATTTTTGGAATGATATTAGCCGGAGGACAAGGTAATCCCATGAAGTTGGTGTTATCAAATTCAGTGTGGTCTACGTTGATTATTTTTCCTAGAATCTCTTCATCGCTTGAATCTATGGTAATATTTTCCATATTATTTTCTAGTTCATCCTCCAACTCTTCACCATGTTGTTAGATGACTACCATAGCAAGTGAAGCTAGATTCTCTTGTCCGTTGGGACCTTCTGGTTCATCAACCCATACTTTATTATATTCAAATGGCTTAGCAAGAGGATACAAGAATAAATGTTTACTATTAGGACCATGTGAAATGGTCATTCCTCCCTCTCTGCAGTCAATTTTGGTTGCAACATAGCTAACCATCGTCTTTCGAGGATTATTGGATAACTATCTTTTGGTGTGAGGGACTGAATTATTTGAAATTACATTGGATATTCCCAATCATCAACCTTAACAAGAACATCTTCTCTGACACCCTTGGGAATAGCTATGGATTGATTTTCCATTTGTAACACTGTAGTTGTGGGAAGTAAATTAGTGAGTCCCAATTTTTCCATCACATCGACAATCATTACATTAATGGTTGCTCCTAAGTCCACAAGTGTGTTAGGTATTCCTACCTCATTGATTGTTACTATTATGAGTGGACTGCCTAGGCCATCATATTTTGGAGTTGTGGTCTTTCCAGCCAAAAATTCAGCTAGGTAACCATTTATGTGAACAGTATTTATCCATTTTGGTTTTTTTCCTAGTGTTTTGATACACAACTATTTGATCAAAAAGTTTAATTCAAGAATCTCCTTAATCGCTTGTAACAAAGGACCTCAATTTGCAATTTTTTAATCTCCTAAATTAGCGTAGTTTCGGTGGATGAGGACATTTCCGGAGGATTTTTCAAAGTGGTTGATTTCAGATGCTCCAAAAAGGCACTTGATTTTTCTCTTTAGGAGTAGAGTCCTTCTTTAAAGGATCAACTAGAGATTGACTACCCTCCTCTTGAGGTGTTTCAAAAGTTCCAGCTGGAGTTGGTGTAAAGGTCTTTTCTTGGGTACTAACAGGGTTTTACTCTAAAGGTGTGGAAGATGACTTAGCCATCTCAGTAGATTCTTTAATGGGCGTGTCCAAGATCTCAACTATGGTTGGTTGTGGGAGTGTTTTTCTTGATCTTAACTGTAGGTTTCCACAATGAATAACATTCAATCCAGTCACATTTTCCTATTTTGTAGAATACACTAGGGTATTTTGACAGTTGTTCTTTGGATTAGGGACAGGTTGTGTTAGGACTTGTGGTTGGTTAACCTACTCATTTTTTTGAGGATTATGAGGGCCTAGTAAAAGACTTTGTTGCTAATTAGGCATCCTTCTTGGCCCAGTGTAAAACTAATTTTGAGGTTGATTCCACTAAGGAGCGGGGTTTTGAGGATACCATTGTTGTTGAGTCTAGTTTGACCATTGAGGATTTCCCCAGGACTGATTTGCTCCATTCAGGTGGTCCCCAAGGGTAAGCTCCCTAATTCGGTGGTGTTGGTGGAGGAGCTTGAGGCCAAGGTGTTGCCCATTGATTGTTATTCCAGTTGTTTTGGGGCCTCCAGGAAGGATTTGAGTTTTGGCCATAAGAGAAATTTCCTCCAAGTCTTTGATGAACACAAGATTAATCTCTTCTTCAACCTGAGTTGTCCTTTTCTTGGAATTATTGATTGCACTAAGGAGCTCACATTGATCAGTATCATGGCTCTTCTCACAAACTTGGAAAACATCAACCTTGTCCAAGGGGAGTTCTCTTAACAGATGTTTATTTTGACACCTAGGACAATAGATGGATAATATCTCAGGATTACGTGTTTTGTCCTATATTCCATCTAGTGTGGTGTTTAGTTGAATGAGAATGCCAGTTTTAAGGTTGGCTATCTCCTCATGTAGTTGTCCTATTTCATTGGAACCCCTGAAAAGAGTAGACTTATAGATACCTCCTCAAGTACAAGAGAAATTTCAACATAATTCAGTGATATCATCAAGTCCAAGTTGGGAGACATCTCCTTTTCCCATTAAATCAAGGCTTCTCCTAGCATCATCATCAAGTCCCTTAAGAATATGGTTTTTCAGAATTTCTAGACTGATGGCCTCTCCTCCACATCATTTAGATAAGAAGATAAACCTATCCAGGTAATCTTCTAGGCTTTCATTTTTGTTCTGCCTAAGTTTGAACAACTCCTCTTTTCTATCACTGACTCTATAGTAGCTCTGGTATTTTTCCAAGAAGGAAAACTCCAATTCATCCCAAGAGGTTATTGATCTTGAAGCTAGTCCCATAAACCAATGAATTGCAGTGTCCTTCAAGGTGGAGGGAAAAAGCTTCAATTTCTGGTTATCATTCTTGTAGTCATATGTCTAACACAACTTTCAACTCAAATAGGAAATGGTCAAGATCTTCAGAGGATAAACCTCTAAAATTTGGCAAAAAGAATGGTGAAATATTTTTCATAGGTGTATCGTCATCTGCATCGATACGAATAAGATAAGTGAATTTTTGCGCTCCTCCTGTTGGGTTAGTGCCATTTCTTTGATCACCCATAACATTGAAAGGGATGTGTTCCTCTTCAAATTTTGTTCTTCGGCAAAGGTTTGTTCTAATTGTTGAGGCTTTGGAGTACGCAAAGGGATACTTTCCTCTACAAATATTTGTTCTAATGGGTGAATTTTTGGGGTATACTGGAAGGTCTCGAGTTGATCCTGCTTGATCAATTCTTCGGTAAATTATTCAACTGAGACTTCCTCATTTCTACTTGTGGTTGGAATGTTTTTTTTTTTTTGGGGGGGGGTTTGGTATGTATCTTCCATGGGGGGCTCATTTCCTGACCATGCAAAAAAAGAAGCCTGGTGACTATTTTTGTTCCTAAAAGAGGTATTCAAGAAATCTCTTACTAACACTAGAAAAGGAAGGTCCCCAACAACGATGCCAAAAAGTGATAGGTTGTCATTAGGCCCTATCGCTTTAGTTGAAAAATGCATCAAATGTATCAATCGGGTAGTGTTTGGAGGCTATAAACAATAGGAAACATCTCGACTAACTCTCTTAGGCTTTTTAAATGTTTGGAATAGTTGTAAATAAAACTTAACTAAAGGCCATTAAACTAGAAAGCATAAAAATTGTTTGAACTAGAAAGCATGTAAATTATCAAGCTAGAAAGCATAAAATAATTAAGCTAGAAAGCAGAAAATAATTAAACTAGAAAGCATAAAATTATTAAATTGGAAAGGATGTAAATTACAGAAAAAGGAAATTATTGCAATGAAACTATAACAACTCTCAACTAACATCTAACTATTAACAGAAAAAAAACTTAACAACCTACAACTAATGACCAGAGTGGGAGCTTCAGAAATTTAGGTAAACAACTTAGCTAAGATTATAAACTCAAACTACAACCTGTAGGAATAACTAACAGAGCTCAACAAATACAAATAACATTTATTCACATTTACCATACAAAATGAAGATAACATAATTGAAAACAAAGATACCTATCTATCTATTCTATTATTCCCTCGAGTGGCCAGCTCTCAGTACTACTACGTTGAACTCAGATCACATGAACTTCTACTGCTTCGAGATTAATTCATCCAAGATAATTCCATCGCACAATACTAATAACTCAAGACAACAAGTTGGAAAAGCTTATTTTATTCATAACAATGTGATACAGAGACATAATTCAAGAGCACATTATGACAGTATAACGATATCCAGTATCATTTGTTTCTAGCAGTTACATATTTATACAAAACTACTAACAAAATCCTAGAATTCAGATGGTGAAGATCACCACTGAAAATGTCTTCAATAGAATTCAACTAACTAATGGACTCAAGTCCATAACATAAAGCATTTAAAAGGCTCAGAGTGAGCCATAAAGTCTTAAATAGAAAATAACAAAAAGCATTTAAAAGACTCAGTCCACCATGCACTTCCTAAAATTTTGGCACCTAGACTTCTGATGCTTGTCTTCAACTACTTTGAATTCTGCTTTAAATCCACTTGGTTGAGCATAATGACAGACCATGCATAATAACCTATACAATACTAAAAACTATACCATTATGTTAGCGCTGGTCAACTTATTTCAATCAATTTCAAGAAATAAAGATTATACATTTTTTCAAAAAAAGTAAGCAATTACTAATCCTAAAAATAAATAATTGGCAGGGTGAAAGTGACTTGGGAGAAACAAGGAAGGTTTTTGACTTAGTATATTTATGACGTTATTTTTACCTCATCAAAATTCAAGACAAGACCCACTATCCCAAATAACATATACAGCTGGCAGGTATTCAATGATGATGATCTTATCAAGTTCCTCCATTGTATTGATCAATATGAATCCCAGGAGAGACTTCAATACCTTTGTAGAGGAAGTGGATGGCAAAAAAATCATTTTTGGACAAGAATTAGTGCAGCTTAAGACAAACAGAATCCCAAAGGGACTTGTGGCACTACAAAAAGTGTTTGATGGACATGATAGATTTAATTTAAATAGAAAGATGTTGAAGAGATTAACCTTCCAACATAACTTGCTCCTAAGAAAGTTTACATTGGCAGAAAGATTAATCCTAAAGTTAGGGAAATGCTTATAATTCTTCTCTGAAAGTATAAGCATGTATTTTCCTGGTCCTATGACGATTTAAAAGCATACAGAGAGGACCTATTTCAGCATGAGATACCATTAAAACCTGATGCTAAACCATTCTGACAAAAGCAACAATCCATAAATCCATTGGCACCAAAGATAAAGGAGGAACTTACAAAGTTAAGAGATGGAAGCATTATTTAAACCAATCAAACACTCCTCCTAGGTATCAAATCTGGTACCTGTAAGAAAGAAGAATGGGGACATTAGACTGTGTGTAGATTTTAGGAATCTAATATGGCATCACTCAAAGACAACTACCCTCTACCAAATATGGAGGCAATGTTGCAGAAAGTAACAAGTTGTGAGCTATTATCCATGATGGACGAGTTCTAAGGATATAACTAGTTGAAGGTCAAGGAGTTAGAACAATACAAGACTACTTTCACCACCCCTTGGGGAACATATGTTTATGTGAGAATTCCTTTTGGCCTTACCAATGTTGGAGCAACATTTCAAAGAGCAATGGATGTGGCCTTTGCTGACTTGATTAATGTTATAATGGTGGTACATCAGGATGATCTAATAGCCTACTCCAAGAAGTCAAAAGATCATTGTGCACATCTAGAGAAAATTTTCATCAAAGCACTAGAATATGGCATTTCCCTAAACCCAAAAAAGTGTCATTTTGGTGTCACATAAGGAAAATTATTGGGGCATATTGTCTCAAAAGATGGAGTACAAATTGATCCAAAATGAGTGGAGGCCATTGAAAAAATCCCCATCCTAAAAACAATGAAAGCCATCTAGTCTTTCTTTGGACTAATTAACTTGTTTGATGATTTATCTCAAGTTTTGTAGAGATTGTAAAACCAATCTTAGAGATGTTAAAAAAGGGTGAAAATATTGATTGGAAGGAAGAAGCCATTGAGGCCTTTCTTTCAATCAAAAGAGCTATCAAAGAAGCACCGGTATTAAAATCCCCAGACTTTGACAAACCCTTCTAGATATTATCATATGCATCATGCATACGGTGGCAGTTGTAATGTTATAGAAAAATGACGAAGGGTATGAACAACCTATTTCATTTTTTAGAAAATCTCTTCAAGGGGCAGAACTAAAATATGGCATTACTCAGAAACAATCTTATGCCCTAGTAAAATAAGTTAAGGCATTCACGCCTTACTTTGTAGGAACAAAAGTCATTGCTTATGTGACAAATGCTATAGTGGAAGATGTTTTTTCACAAATAGAGGTAAATGGAAGAAGGTGTTGTCGGATCAAGCGTATCCAAGAGTTTAACATCAATATCTAGATCACTAAATTAGTAAGAGGGCAAGGGCTATAAAATTTGATGGCTAAGTCCAATCTGGAAGCTACACAGATTTGCAACATGGAAGGGGAAGAAAATTGGGTGTCAAGCATAGAAAACACATTGTGGTACACTAACATTGCATACTACCTTAAACATATGAAGTGTACAAAAGGATTGAATGACAACCAGAGAAGAACCTTAAAACTTCATTCATCATAATATATCTTCATGGATGGATATTTTACTAGAAAAACAAGGATGGTGTGTTGTTATTATGCTTGGATGAAACACAAGCAAAACATGTTATGAAAAAAATGCACGATGGTGTATGTGGGGGAAACTTTTCAGCAAAGACTACTATGCACAAGATACTAAGGGCATGTCATTATTGGCCCAGAGTCTTTAATGATTCTTACAACTATGTAAGAAAGTGTGAAGCATGCCAAAAATTCACTGGCAAGATGAAATATCAAGGAGCATTACCACTAAGGCCTATGTAGGTTGAGGTCCCATTCCATAAATGGGGAATCAATTTTATAGGTGAGATCATAGACAAATCTAGTGGTGGGAACAATTGGATCCTAGTAGCCACTGATTACTTTACAAAGTGGATAGAAGCTACACCACCTAAACATGCTACTAGCAAGCTTGTGATCAATTTCCTACTAGAAAGCATCATCACCAGATTTGGAGTCCCTATAAGGCTGATAACAGACAATGGAATGTGTTTTAGATTAGATGAATTCAGAAGGTTATATGAGTCATATGGTATAAAAATATCATATGCATCACTGTATAACCCCCAAGTGAATGGACAAGAAAAATCCAACAATAAGAGCAGTATGAAGATAATCAAGGGAATGTTGGATAGTAATAAAAAGGCATGGGACTCTAAGTTGAGATTAGTAGTTTGGGAAGACAGGATCACAACAAAGAAGGCTATTGGAAAGTCTGCTTTTGAACTAGTGTATGGAACCCAAGCCAAAATGCCTCTGCAAAATCTCTTACCAATTTATAAGTTTATATTACAAGAGGATTTAGACATTCCTGAGCCTATGGAAGACAAAATAAAACAATTAGCAGAATTGGATGAAGTCAAACACCTAGCACAAAAGCACAATTAGGAGTTACAGTCACAAATAAAATACTTATTTCATAAGAAAACAAAAGACTGGAAGTTTCAAATAGAAGATATAGTCCTCATGTGGAATGTTAGGGGTCAAGAGAAGGGAAAACATGGAAAATTTGAAGCCTTATGGCTTGGGCCATTTATTATCACTAACAAGTATGGGGAAGACTCATACTATCTACAAAACATAACAGGAGAAAGTCAAGAATTTGCAATGCATGGACAATTCTTGAAGCATTTATTTTCTTAAAATAAATATTATTCCATGCACAGTAGTTTTAGGATTCATTTTCCTTTTTATTTTTTCGTTTTCCACCCATGGCCTATGTCCTAAAGATAACTTTGAATTCTTGCAATGATCTCACAGCCATTCATCCCTAATCGGAGCCATTGTTAGAACCAAAAATTTAACCCCAAATTTTCACTAGTCCTCGCCACCTCAGTATGACCATTTAATTTTAAACCATGAGCCCCATCCCTCAAAAACTATCTTTTTTGCTTAATAAAGCCTAGAATTACCATGATAATAATCCCTTTAGACCTATTCCAATAAAATATTATTCAAAAAATCACCTTCCCCATATCTGCTACCTTAACATTACATCCCCTTAAGCCCATCACTAGAAACACATTTCGGTAAGACAATGTCATTTCGAGAGGAGCTACATTGCAGCCTCTTTGCTAAGCCGATAAAATAAGCCAACATAAAATGTCAAGGAGACTACCACACTTCAAAGGGACATATTCAGAAGACTCTCTGATAGCCCGAAAAGGGATATTTTGAAGACACTTGAGTTTTTTGAAGGGAAAATATATCTTGTCTCTCCGATAAACCGAAATGAAAGATGCCGAAGAAATATTATATTTTAAATGTGCTAAATTATTTTGGCATTCAGGAAACAACAAAACATTTCTCGCACATAACCAATCATTAAGCAATAATTGATGAACAACTATCAAACCCAGGACATGTTGGATAGAACGTAGTTTCGAGGAAACATTAAATTATCTGGCTAAGTAGAGTAAAAGTCTCTTTGACACTATGAAAATAGTTGAGGATAAAATATCGAAGAAACAAGCTTATATCGAGAGGACATTGATGAAAGTCTCTTCGATCACTCCGACAACAAGAGATATAAAGAATGTGGCAAAGTAACACAAAGGGAATTCTTTCGAGGAGACTTTAGGATATCGAAGAGAAGTAATATCATGTCTCTTCGAAACTTTGAAATAAAGAATAAAGGAAAGAAACATCAAAGAGAGAAGCTCATATCAGGGATACATAAATAAAAGTCTCTCTAAAACTCTCATGACAAAAGGGAGATGATTTTGGAAGGGACATTGACACATCGAAGAGAAGTAATCACATTTATCTTCAAAACTCCAAAAAGGAAACAAGGGAAAAAGCATGTCAAAGGGAGAATGAGATATCAGTGAGAGTAGAGTCATAGTGTTTCAACACAACGAAAAAAGTACTTCTCACCAAGTTGGCATGACTGGTGTGGCTTTCAAAGAGACAACTAACATTAATGCCACCATTGATTAGCAAGTTGGCAGGAATGAGATTTATGAACCAAAGTCGATAGAAGTGTGTCAAATATTAATATATCTTGCTCATAAGATCTCAGAGTGTTAATGAATTGAAGCTGAAAATTGGAGGACGTGGGATCAAGAGATAGTGAGAAGCTCAGAGAAGGCAACACTGGTTCAAGTAAGTATTCAAGACTCAGCTAAAGATTTTATCAAAGTTTGTTTGAATTGCAATAGAGTTAGGGTTTTAATATGGAAGGAACATCAAAGAAAGCCAAAGTGAAAAGACAAAAAACAGAGAAAAGGCCGCTAAACTAAGATTTAATTGAACAATGTCCTAGTTCTAGACCAAAGTCCAGACGAACAACCCAGTTAAATTCTTTAGTTGAGAAATTAGAAGATAAGCACAAGAATCTAGGAGATGTATGGACTCCATAGCAAGGATATAACATATTCATATACCATTATAGAAAGAAGTATAGGAATAAGCGTATGTCAAACCCATGGAATATGAATCTAGGAAAGCTCGTCATATCAAATATGTTTATCAATGTGGAATTGATCAAGGTATTGGCCAAAATGTATAACCCTTAAACGAGGATGATTCATTCACATGATGGGTCACACTTTCTCCCCATCACCAAAGATTATATTGCTATGGTTTTTCAATTAGATACATCTATGAAAATGCCACCGAGAGTTAGAGATCTTTTGGAAGAATTACACACTATGGACACAAGTTACAAAATATGGAAATTGCCTTTGCATAGACCTCGGGACATAGGGAGCCAGCTCAGAAGATTCTCCAGTAGTGAATGACCTCCTTTTTCTATAGATTTTTTTGAAGAATATTATCAATATACATATTACTCAGCTAGACAAGTATTAGGAATAGATGTTCCTACCGAGATGGCTATAGCTCCTATGGTCTTAGTTGTAGACATTTAGAACCAAGATGCTAGACCTTTCAACTATGTAGAATATTGCTTCCATAAAGAACAATAGTGATGCAATTAATTTTAGACAATATTCTTTGCTTATGCACATGATCTTGTATGAAGGACAATCCATGGGGATTTGGGGAGAAGAACTGAGAATTAAGGACTTGGATAAGGATGGGAACATAAGTCCAGTACAAATGTGGACTTCAATTTGGGATAGTAGATGTGGGAGGTCTGATTACTTGTACTTCGAAGAACACTTTTTGAAGCCCTTATACAAATTGTTTGGTCATCATCATGATTATAATTTTTCCCCTGAGATACAGAGATTCCTTAGACCCAAGGAGAAAAACCCAAAAGGAGAGGTAAACTACAATTGGGGAGATTGGTACACCTATGAGGATCGCACTATGACTAGAGTGTATGGATTTGAAGTAGCTCCATTTCTCCTACCTAAAACAGTTCCTGACAGGATTGCTCATTTAGAAATAGTGAGGCAGTTAGCTTATTCGGATTACATGCATCTCAAAAGTTATGGCAAGCAGTCTCTCATGCCTTCAATCTTGTGTTTTGGTGATTTTACTATTGTTTTTCAAAAGGGATATGATTTTGTTGGCAGCAAGATAGACTATTATGGTATGCCACAAGGAAATAAGAGGGAAAATTTTGATCCTGAACATTTCATTCACAGTGCCAAAATGACACAGAAGTTGAAAAGATACGAGCATGAGTTGAGTTCTTTGTAGATGACATAATTAGAAACTGTGATGAATCTCAAGCAACAATAAGAAAGGTTGCATATAATAGGGCAATGATGGCAGAGGCATGGAGGTAAAACAATAATCCATTATATATAGAAGCCTTTCATGAAATACAAGACCCTATGGAAAGAGTTGAGTAGTTAATCCTACATGAAGAAGAATTGACTAAGGATGTACCTCTCATAGCCTTCGAGAAAAGAAGATATGCTTGTTTTAGGAAACAAGCTGAAAATATAGTACCTTTAATTCATTCATCACCATAGCCCACTCCAGATGTTAGCTTCTCAGTAGACACTCCCATTACATGTGAAGATGACATTGAAGAGGAAGATGAGGTCACACAAGTAACTACCCCTACCATTTCGCAATATGAATTACTGCTAGAAAGGAGTATAGTCTTATTTGAAGCCTCAGATAAACTCTTTGATGATGTGAGACATCGTGCAAGTCAAGAATTCATTTCATATAATGCATTTGTTCAAAATCTGAAGTTTAAATCATTCATTTATGAATACAAAGGAAAAATGATAAGGGAAAGAATGAAAGAAATTAGTCCAGAGTAGGAGGTTGATGCCCTAAAAGAATTACAAGAGGAAGTCAACAAGGAGATAGAAAATATCACTCCTGAAATAGGGTGAGAACTATTATAGGAAGTTGTGGTTATGCTTCTCCCAGTATGGGATATCAATTTGGCTATAGTTTTTTACAGTTTCATGAGGAGAGAAAATAAAAACTTGCAATTGACAGATGTAGCTAGTGATGAGATTTATACTAGCTCAGGATATAATCTAGATAATGTCACTCTATAGATCTAGGCTCTATACTCACCAGGGAAGAGGCCCACATTGATTGATAACCCCAATCAAGTATTTAGCCATCTTTTGGTGTAGCGAGTGGGAGATACAGATCCTATTGAGACAGTTGAATTAAATATCAATGTTGCTAAGTTCACCAAAGCTCATATTGAAAATTTGATAAGAGATAACAAGGGGCTTTCTTTTGAAAATGAAAGATTAAAACAACAGGTTATTATTTATAGAGATAAGTTTCCTTCCTCCTCTGGCATTTATTCTCCATTGGTAGACTATGAAAGAAAGGTACTTGAAGCCATGTCTAAGACCACGTATTGGAAGCAAAAGTTTGAAATGGTTTAGCAAAACCATGAGGAACTAAGAAATGAATTAAAGACTACTAAACTTGAAATGGCTTTAGAGTTGATCAGGAAGAGATTTGACAAGATGTTCAAGAAAAATGATAAGGTTTGGGTTATTCATAGCAAGACATTTGTAGCCTACCAAGAACATAATAGATTACACCACAGAATGAAAGAAATAAAAGAACAAATATAAGCCAAAGGGAATATTGGCTAGCAAGTATTCCAGGAGTACAAAGAATTAATGGAGATGCATGATAATTTCCACACCATACTAACGCAATAACTTAGTGATTTCAACCAATCTTTGAGTATGGCTTTACCAAATTTCTTCAATGATGAAGGGGAGTTGAAGGAACAAGATGTATGGAAGAATGAAATCACTGAATATTTACTAGTGGCCCTTGATGAAATCAATGATGAAGAAAGGGTGATGGAGAAGATGCATATACAATTGGAATGGATTTTTTCTCTCAAATATGCCATGAAAGATATCATTAGCAATGTTGATACTTATGCTAAAAAAAGATATATCGAGCACTTGTCTAAGGTTAATATTTTTATCACTCGAACAAAGTGAGAAGTAGGGGTCATCAAATTCTCACAATTATATAATGCCTTATCATGGAGTATGGACCTTGAACAGATCTTCAGTGATCACAAGTACCTGATGAAGACTAATGGATCATGGTGCATCATAGATTGTTGCAGAATTCTCAGTTTTTTCTTGTTTATGTCTAATACAGTTGTTATCATTTTAGTTAAGAAACAACACAACTTTTTGTAAAGTCCTGAAGCTTGTAGATTCCCATATATAAGGGAAACCAAGGCCAGATTGAAAATATATTAGATCAGGATCATACAACAGTAGGATAAATTCTCAGTAGCAATATCATATAAACATATGCAAGACTCTTGATATGTATCAAACTATCTTTCGAGGAAATATAATGGAAGAGAAAATTTGAATTGGTGGCCTAATTCCTAGTGTTCAACTATTGTGTTCATATGATTTCTTATATGTTGTTTGGTTGTCTCCAGAGTGGTTTTCCTATGTTATTCAAATTAAGTATAACTTACAGACCTGCACGTTTATCCCCTAAGTTACTAGGATCAATAAGAAGAGTCCAAATAACTTATAGACTTGCACGTTTATACAAGCTATAACCATCTAAAGTGCCCAATAGTTAAGTTAAGCTAGGAAAAAGACCCACACATCATCCACCTCTTGACTCCATTTACCTAATTAGAGTAGGCACTAGTCACATTTCTTTTAACCAACATACTTCACAAACCTTAATTCATACGCTTAATTCTCAAAAACATTTACAGTAGGAATTAATCATTAGCCTTGCATCTATGTCATTTCCACATGCCACTATGAATAGATTTCCCAAATTAGAGTTCACACATATAACTTTAAATTTGCTCCATCATTTAGGTACACCTGCCTAGGTCTTACAAAGCCTAAAGTGGAGGGGGATCTTAACCATTTCATTTAAAGCCTCATCTGTTAGCCAAAAATGTTCCCAAAGAGCTTGGCATCCTCTTAAGGTTTACTACCTACATTTTTGAGACCTAACAGGTTACTTTCTACAAGGTATATGGATGATAGAGTTTTGAGATGAAAGGTTATGAGGTCACATGTTTCATCTAACTAGGTCGACCTAATTGATGATATGATTGTTTGTGGAATATATACATATATATATAGAAGGTCAATTCATTAATGGTATGATGAGGTGTGTAGTGAAGTGTGAAATGTAATAGTGGTGACCTTGTGATAGTGAGGAATGAAGTGTGTAAAGTTAGTTTTCTGATCCTAATTGGAACTGTATCATTAGCATATAGCAGATGCATTGTAAGCAATTTAAATTTTGATAATGAGCTATCCTTTTGTATATCTTTTATAATTCTGGAAGAAGTGATCTTCCTTGGGTAGTGAGCCCTCCTATTTTCTAGACAGTGAGTCCTCCAAGTAGTGAAACCTTCAAGCAGTGAGCCTCTTGCAATCTATTGTAACCAGTTATGATATATTGTGAGCTAATCCTCACTGTGGTTTTTCCCTTTCAAGGGTTTTCCACATAAATTTAGTGTTCTTGTGTTGATTGTTGTGGTGCATGCTTCAATTTTTTCTTTCCATTTATACTAGTTTAATAAGATGCTTTGTAATGCACTTTTAAGTTAATGAATTTCAGGGAATACTGATTCACCCCCCATCTTAGTATTATTCTGAGTGTTCAACAATTGGTATCAAAGCAAGGCTCCTTCAATTTTCTTAACAGCTGAGGTAGATCTTGGAGGTTGAACACATGGAAAATAGGAGGTATCCTATCCCTCCAAAAGAAATTATTATGGAAGGGTTTATTGAAGAAGGTGAAGTTTATTTGGAAGGAGAACTCAAATTTTCTCTTGATGACTTGGATAAAGCAAAATGTTAGAATAGAGATCTAAAAGAAACTATTAAGGAAGTAGATGAGTGTATCAAGAAGCTGAGAAATCAAGTCAAGAAAATTAAAGATCAACTCAAGGAAATAAATGAGCAACTCAAACAATCAAATGAGACAATCACCAATCTAAAAGTGTAAGTTGAAGAAGGAAAAAGAGTTGAAGACTGCCTAAATGCCGAGTTGAAAGACAAGTCTACAGAATGCTCAAAAATTGAAGAAGAGATTGTGTCTTTGAGGAAAGATCTCGAGAAAGCAAAGAGTCAAGAGGACATCAAGAAGATCTCCACCTTTCTTGATGATATGCTTGCTATTCAAAAAGCTTCTAAGGAAAAATAAGGATTAGGGTTTGAAAAAGAAGAAAGCTCAAAGGAAAATCAAACTCCAAACAATGTTGAAAAGGAGAATAATGAACAAAGGAAGACTAGAGATAAGAAGAGAAATATCAAACATGTTTGAAACTAGAAGAAAGAATTCAAGGGACCTCCTATCAGATAACCAACCGCACAAAGGTATCCATCTTTTAAAGGTCACTATTATTTTTGCAATAAATTTAGACATAGAGCTATAGAATGTAGAATCAGGATGAATCAAAATTTTCAATCATTTTTTGGTCAATGCTATGTGCATGCAATAGATTTGGTCATAAGGCTAGTGAATACAAAAGATAGATGATGAATGGTTACAATAATGGTATGATGCCTCAATTATTCCTTGGTTACTACTACTCATGCAATGGGTTTGGGCATAAGGCTTTTGAATGCAAATCTAAAAAGGAAAGAAGTTTGCTCCACAACAAAGTGTCACATGCTATAAATGCAATAAACTAGGACACATAGCTAAGTTTTATAGAGGAAAGAATGTGAAACCCTTTGTTCCACAAAAGAAGATTCATTTGGTTGAGATAAAGGAGATGAACAAGATCTTGAAGAAAAAGGAAAAGAATGATGTGAAGAATGAATCTATACCAAATTTTGGTGCAGATGTTTCCTCTAAAAACTAGATAGAAATTACTTAGCTCAGGGGGAGTTTTAACAAAAAAAATTCTAAGCCTCTGCCAAAGATGAGATGTTTATGTCTTCAACATACTCCAGTGCATGTATATAGGTTGGTTTGCTTCATCCATTGGTGAAATATCTAGTGAGAAATCTCTTGGTGTTGATATTTGCAGAATGTTTGGGAGTCTCTATGATGATACAGTGAAGGCTTGATAGTATTTGACCTAACTTTTTACTATTGCATTTAATGTGCTTTTTAGGTCACAAATAAAGTGTTTATATTTCATTTTACACTTTCTAAAAGATAATTGTGTTTGAGCATTTGAAGAGTAGAGAAGAGAAAACTTAGATTTGAAGTGTTGAATGAAACCCTATCAAAAAATTTCTATGAGGTATTTACAATTTCTTATAAACCCTAGCTTAGAGAAGTTCATAATGTTTACTCCTCAGGTTATTGATGTGCTTAAGAGGTAGAGGCCTAAATTTAAGAATCATTCATACAAATCAATGGAAATAGATAAAGAAGGGGAATTCTTTAGGGTTCCTTCAAATGTGTTTTTGATTAGAGATAAAAAAAAATAGGTTTTGAAGGGGCCCAAAACCCTTTACAAAAAAGATCAGTTGAAACTAAAGATAACTACATAAAGCATATAGCAACCCAAACACAACACACCATCAGTGCGACAATAGCCAAAAAGGAGGTACAAAAGTAGTAGCACTACATATTCTTTAGGATATCAGTAGCCTCCATGTTGCTCGCCACAACCTTCTGACCGTCATCCATGACTTCAGACAAATCTTTAACAGAAGTCCCAACCTGAACCTTGGTCTTGTTTTGCGTTCTAGCCCCAGACCCACCCACATTCACCTCACTAATCAAAACATCATGCTTATCACCACCCTTATCAACAAAAACCTCTTCCTCCATAAGCCTTCCACCAACACCAGTCTCCTCACCAAGAGTAATCTCCTTGTGTTTCTTGGCACTATCAAAAGGAGAGGAAATGCCAACAAACTCAAATTTAACCGCAGATTTAGTCCCCTCCCCACCCTTCTCCAGATTAGCAAAAATCCTCTCCATTTGGTCCTCAAGGGTGAGAATTCTTTCCTCAAGAGTCTACTTCATCTTCAGTGTTTCATCTACCACAATTTTCAAAGAATCAAATAGTTCATCAATCTGATTTTGAACCAAAGACTCACCAACTTTACTCATCGCACCTCAAACTTTAACATTGGTCATGTTAAGTTCATGGAACACCCATTTAAACAATTTGAAAAAAAAGAATGGGACCCTCTCTAACCATTCCTAGAACATTAGAAATATCTTCGTGGTCAAAATTAAAAACACCCTTACCCACAACATCATCCTCCCGAGAGGAGCTTACCTTGTCCTGACTAGAAGAGACGTCCTTACCCTTACCAGCAACAACCAAAATTTTGATTTTTCAAATAGAGTCTATAATCTCCTTAGCAACATACTTCCTTCTCTTTTGTGAATCCAAATCCACACCCAGGGAATCCACATCACCTTTCCCACCAACCATCTTAAGGGGAGAATTAGCTTGCATCTCAAGCAATTGGCTTGCAGACCTAACAACTAGTTTCTTGTTATTGCCCGCCTCTAGATCCTTCTTATGCTTTGTCCCCAAAATAGGAGGTAGTGAAGACACCTCACCAACCATTTCAATCTTATCCTTCAGGCATCTACTCATCTTTTCAATAACAATATCCTCACTATAGGTTTCATAACCCTTATTAGGGCTCAACACCCCTTTCTTAGACTTACCCACTTCAGGGGGTTGTGGAACCATCTCCATGGAAGCAAGATAATTTGAGACATAGTCCACGTCCTCCTTAGACCCCAACTCCTCTTCCAAGACAAGTTTCCTCTTTTTCCCTTTCCTGCTAATCAACTCCTCTTCAAAAACCATTTCATACTCCATAGTTGGCTTGTGTTGCATACCCTTAGGGGTAGTAATCGACTTAGACACCTCAAAAGATTTAGCATAGTCATAAATTAAAAGAATGAGCCCCACATGCAACACTAGATTTTTGGGGTTCCTTTTGTGGTCCTTCAGACCAAAATCCAGTGACGCTAAGAGATAATACAAAAAATAAATTCTCTTTTTTATGGCGGAAATGATTAAGCATAACAAAATGGTAAGCATTTACCATAGAGAAATGAAAAGAATGAGCCCCGCATGCAACACAAGATTTTTGGGGTTCCTTTTGTGGTCCTTCAAATCAGAATCCAGTGATGCCAAGAGATAATACAAAAAAGAAATTCTCTTTTTATGGCGGAAATGATTAAGCATAACAAAATGGTAAGCTTTAGCAGAGTTGAAGAGGTGTCAGAGGGTGAGGAAGGTGAGAAAGCCAGAGGTCCCTCCTCCATTCCTAACAAGGGTAAAGCTCAGAAGGAGGTTTCGGCCTCTCACTCGTTGGAACCGCTGGATATTGAGCAGAATGATCCCGACTACACTACGGGTGGCAGGGAGGAGCTCTGTGTGTTGAAAGAAAGAATGGAAAAATTGGACAAAAAGTTCTATGGTTTGACCCGCTTCACGATCAAGTTGATACACTGTGTCACTAGTAACCTGTCGGCTACCATGAAGGATGAGATGGAGATGAAGAAAACTAAAGACCGCCAAGAGTGGATCGGTGAGGATATTGTTCAGCTTCTGTCTAAGAACTGGGAGAATGCCAGCTAGTCTGTTGTTGGTCTACTATTGGTTTGTGTGTTGTTAGTCCGTGTCGAATTTTTGGTTTGGTGTTTTGGTTTTGATGCTTTTTTGATCTTGGACTCTATTGGCCCTTGTAGTTCTCTGTGAAGGGTACAACACCCTGAAAATGTTGCTTACTTTATTAAAAACAAAATGGTAAGCATTTACTGTAGAGAAACGACCTTCAAGGGTAATATACCTCATGAGTTCCTCAGCCACATCCCCCCATAGCACCTTGAGTGAGCTTCGTTGGTACCCACCACTCTTCGTTGTCTTAAGGTCTTGAGCTTCATTCCCTTTGAAAAAGATTTGCATGGCTACCTACGACTCCTTGTCTCTAAAAACTTTCTTTCCATTTGTAGACAATCTAGTGATATTGGCTATAAAATCCTCATTCACGTCAAATTTTGTTCCTCCCAATTTCAAAACCTTGTTGTTCCATGCTTTAGCAAACAAATTCGTCATTTGCGGTTTGTTTCCATGCAACCTTTCCAGATACAGAGTCATCCCACCTTTCTCTAAAACACGCCACACCTCCTTTTTCTTAACAACATCGCAGGAGAAAGGCTCTGCATGATTCCTATCACCTCCCATGGCAACAAAGTTTGCAGAGCTGAGAAGCTTGAGAACCTTGAAAGCAATGAGGAGAAACCTCAAGAAGGAAACGAAAATAATGCCCACAATCCATGTGACAACGAAATTATGGCAGGGGAAAATAATGAGCCTAGAGTTTTGTTCCTTACAGATATCAACCAGGGTACAATCAACTCGATCCATATCTAGCTTACCATCACTCCACATAATAACCTACCATGTGAAAATAGTCATGCACGCCTTGAGCCTTAAAATATCATCAACCAAGTTATCAATTTTGGCAATCATGATTAATACAAGCAATTGCCTCCATAGGGAGGGGGTCATTCACACCCCACTCCCTAATACCCCTAACACCAAGATTAGCGAAAACATTAGCTAATCCATTTCCTTCTCTCAAAATATGAGAAATATAATACTCATCGAAGGATTTAAGAATATCAATAACATCCATAATCAAAGATTCAATAGTCCATGAAGGGGCAGCACAATTCTTCAAATTATTAATAATATTGAGAGAATCCCCCTCAAGCCACACCTTTTTGTAACCTTTCACTTGTGCCAACTTCAAGCCATGATAGGCTACAGTCATTCCTTCAAATGTATTGCACACAAAAGATGTGTGAATTTACATTCATTCAAAGATGGATGAATACAATCACTTGAAATTGGTGGAGTTTAGGGAAAAAGTGCTAACTGGAGATGATTTTGAGTTGAAACCAGAGTATGCCAATTTCACGAAGAAAAAGTTGGCTGTGTGGATAAAATTTCCTAATTTATGCTATCAAGATGAGTGAGTGAAGTATTTTATGAGAAAAATTCATGATAAGTTCATGTGGTTGGACATGTCGCATATGATAACCAAAGAGGCAATTAGGGTTGTTACTAGTTTGAGCTCCATAAGACTTGTGAGTTGGCATTGAAGGTAGTAAAGAATGAAGTGGTGATGAATCTTACCAGAGCCAAGTTTGACAAGTATGACCTAACAATGGACAACATTGAAGATCCAATAGTCAAATATGCTACAATAATGATTGGTTACAAGATATTCTACATTTAAATAGAGAGAATTTTTTCATTGCCACTGTGATTCACATGGTATATCAAATGGTGAAAGAAGGAAAAGACTTTGATCTTTGTGAGCTCCTATGATTACAGTTATTATTAAATTTATAGAAGACAAAGGAGTCAAAATACCCTTTTTGGTATGGAGTTCTTTTCATTTGCTTAATGTTTTACTTTCTCAATGAGTTTCCTAGAGTGAAGAATGTAGTATGACAAGATAATATTCTTGTAGTTGTTCAAATTAGAGATCATTTGAGGAGATTTCCTGGTAAAGAGTCTTGTGATTCAATGTTGTGGGGATTCCTTAACCTTTTCAAGCTTGGATGCAAAATAGAGAAAGGATTCCAAGTAAAGTTGTGGATAAGTATAAGAATGAATTAACATTTACAGTTAGTAGAGATTACTACTACATGGAAGCAGTTGAACCCATAATTGTTAGGTTCTAGAGTTGCATTATGAGGTAGTTGGGTCTGAATGCATTGGTCTTGCAAATATTGTATTGAGCAAACCTAGAGATACAAAAGTTGAAAGGTTTGGTACTTATGAAGAGAAATCAATCAAGGAGAACTTGGAAAAGAAAAAGAAGGATATTGAAGAAAAGGTTGTAAAGATGAAATATGAGTTGGAAAGGGAGTTTGGTACCCCTAAGGACCTTATGGAGAAATCTAAAGGTACATCTGCTCCTCCATAGACTCTACAAAGAACAAGAAGACTAGGAAAGACCTCAACCTCTACACCTGTTATTTCAAAGTCCCTCAAAATAAAACCAACAGGTGGTTCTAAGAAGATAGACACATCCAACTTCCCTATGCATCATAAGACTCCAAAGAGAAAGAAAGAAAAAGCAACAAGATTTAGGTATATCAATTAAGAAGAAGAGGAAGAGGAAGAACATCAATTGGTCTGGAAAAGGAAATCAAAAGTCTCTCAAGAAGAGACTAGTACATAAAAGGTAAAGGAGAAAGAGGAGACCCCTCCGGTTCGTGAGCATAGTCCCATGAAGTTTGATGCACTATTCAGTGCTATAGTAGACTTTGGAATTTTGAAGGATATAGGTGAAATGTACCCAAATTCCAATGATGCAAATAAGACAACAATTGAAGAGGTCATTGTCAATACATGGTGATATTTAATGTTGGCCTAGGTGAGATAGAGGATCAGTCACTGGATGATCTAGAAGGTGTATTGAGTGCAAGAAGACAACAGGAAATTGTAGAAGATGCAAAGATGAAATTTTTTCCTTGGAGAAGATTGGTTCCTCATTATCTCGTGAGGAAAGAGATAAGTTGTCTCAATTGTATGCCCAAGAATTCAGGACAAAGCAAAGAGTAAACACTCTTATGGGAAAAGACAAGGATGATATAGAGAAGCTAAGGAAAGAAACATTACAAATAATTGAAAATCTTCTTATAGAATTGGGAGCCTCTTCAGGTGATGAAGATCAATTGTAGCAAGACACATTCCTCTCAGAAAGCAATGAGTCAGTCAATAAGAAACATGATCAAGAAGATATATTGATAGATAACACCCCTCTGGATGTGGAGATAACTATTGAGCAGAGCAAAAAAGATGAGCAAGGAGTCCTAGAGAAGACTAACACTCAAAAGAAACAAACTATGCCCCCTTTGGAAGTTGAGAAGATTGCAGAAGAGCATTTTGACAGTGGTGAGAAGGAGAAGAATGATACAAAAATAGGTTGTGAATCCTCCAAACCCTTCAAAGATTCATTCAAAGATATTTTGGATATGTAATTGCAATTCCAACCAATGGTGTCTGCACAACCGCTACAAATTCCTATACAACAAGGTCAAGTGGATATGGATAGGATCTCTCCTCTCCATAAGTTGCAACTTGGTGACATGTACTTCATGCCTCCACAAGAAAGGAGATACTTCAAACTCACTATAAGAGCAAAAATTTAGTTGATGGAGCTATCAAGGTGTTGTAAGAAGGCCTTCCCATAGTATCCATTGATGCTTCTTTATCAGGTGTACAACAATTGAAGTTGCTAGATTCTTTTAAGTAGTACTCTACAGGTTTGGAAGAGAAGATTGAGAGAGAAGCAACAAAGAATCTGAATGATAAGAGGCTAGATGATGCCTCAGATAAATGTGCTACTACTCATACCAAGTTTCAAGGAAACTTGAAGGATTTTTAAAAGTGTTTGGAGGAAGCCAAACTATTGTTTCAATTTTGTTCGAAGTGGCCGGTGTCTAAAAAAAGCATAAAGGATCAAATGGACTTAATTGAGTCTCAAATTGCTTAGACCTCAAGTGTATATGATCCAGTAGATGATAGGGATGGAGCAACTAGAGTGGTCATTAAAAATCTGCACAATCAATTCTTTTTATTGTAGGAATAAAAAGAGAAAATCATAATGTAGTACAGTCAATTCCGAGATATGGTAAGTGTAAGGCTTACTTCTTTGACTAAAGTTTTGACCAATGCGAAGAAGGTTGTGCAAAAGACAATTGTGCCTAGCTCTTTGGAAGAAGGAGAAGACCTATATGTACAATTTGAAAAGAAGAGCTACATGCTTGATGTTTCCAAGAAGGATTGGGAGGCACACTTTGCAAAATTAAAGGAATCATATCAAGGTAGATATTACCCTCATCTAGTTAAGGTGTATATTTCTTCTTTTGTATAGACAATTTTTGATATCAATGTACACATGGGAAGTTAGTAGATGGTGTTGTGGTACAATTTTGTCTTTTTGGTGATGGATAACTGTAGTGTAGGAAAAAATATTCCTTTTTCACACTTAATTTGGGAATAATTAATTAATAAATAAATGAGCTTAATGATTCCTTAATTTAGTGTTGTAATGTGTTTTACATATTCACATTAAGTTTAAGGCCCTTTTAATTAAAATGGATTTAATTGTGCCTTATTTTTGGTGTTGTAAGGTGTATCTTTAGAATTTCACACTAATCTAGGGCTTCATTAATTGATTGAAGTTAATTTTCCTTAATTATCCCCTTTAATTCAAATCCAAGACTAATTAATTGCAATTTCCAAGAGATAAGACCCGACATTCATAAATGCTATAACATAATGTTTAACACTAAGTAATGTGTGTCCTAGGTAAGTGACCTAGGACCCATTCACCATAGGGTGAATGGGTCCTCACTTAAGCCTAGGACCTAAATTCAAACTATGTTTTTGGTGGTTTTTCAATGATTTCAAATGTGTATTCAGATGTCGACTTGTAATATTTGAATTTTTGGAATTAATGTTAAGATATGTATAAATACAAGGTTATTTCACTTAGTTTCACCTAGATTTTCAAGTGTTCAAATCCTAGAGAAAATTTTATGATGAAGAGTGATTTCAAGAGCATTTCAAGGCATTCAAGAGTAGATTTATCAAGGATTTACTACAACATTCAAGATCTCAAGCATCATGTCAAAGCTATGTTCAATCATGCATGTTTTTGTAGCTCACATTGTGATGTAGGTTTCAAGATCCAAGCCAAGCATTCAAGTCAAAGATTCAAAGAAAGATTCAAGCATCAAGATCAACATCAAAATTTCAATCCTTCAAAGGTTTAATCAAGGGTTTGATGAGTTGCAACATTACATTTGTTCATTCATCATTCCTTCATGCTATTTCATTTCATTACAATGTTTAATTACCAAAATGGGGTTTGACCAAGGAAAACCCCTATTCACCTAACAAACAACATTTTTCTCTCTTGATGTGTGATTGTAGATTTTAGGTGGAAGATCCATTGAAGAGAAAAAAATTGCAAAGTTGTCAAAGTTGTCACCATTCTTGCAAAATCACATAAATTGACCTACATAATTTATTTTTGGATTTTTGACTGCGAGATTCAGGAATCTGGGAGTGCAGACACAGGAGAACATAACCCAAAAACATATTTTCAAGAACCCTAACCAAGACCCATTCGCTATAGGGTGAATGAGTCCTCAGTGAGCCTTTAAAAAAAACTTTTTGTGAGAGGTACACAAAATTTATCCCTTCCAAATTCTCCCTAAAGTCTGTAGGTTCCATTAGTTTTATGTTTAAGCTTCTAAATGCACTTTATAGATCACAATTTGGAGTTTATTTTATATTTTTGATCTTTCTCCCCAAAGTGTTGTTTGATTCATACCCTTGTCCTTGCATAGATAGGAAATTTGTTGATTCATACCTTGATTTGACTCACCTTTTTGGTTGATAGTCACTTCATTGTTTGGATCTCATTTCCTTGAATGAAGTTAGGGAAGTAGGTCTTTGTGGTGAACTCCCTTTCATAACAATTTCCCACACAACCCTATTTTTCTTTATTTCATTTTAGTGAACCTAAGTTTTGAACATTCTAATTTCCAATTTGGAGTGCATTTAAACCTTGGATCTAGGATTTGCATAAGTTGGCATTGCATTACTTTGCATCTCATTTAGGTTTTTCAAAATTGCATTAGTTTTCATTACATATAGTGGTTTAAATTTGCATTTTTGCATTGTTTAAATCCGAAAAGTCAAAAATTTGCATGCATATTACATTAATTTTGTATAGTGTTTGCATATTGGTGTACTTTTCATCATTCATATTCAAAAATTGAGTCAAAATTGCATTTCAAAAAGTGTCATATAGGTAATCATTTTCCCTTCATTTCACTTGCATTTAGACATCAACTTCTGGAAAATTTTGCCATTGAAGTTACAGTTTAAAACCAAGGACAAACAATACATTTAAAACAACTTAAAATTTGCATTTTTCACTTTTCTAAAAGCCTGATCTAGGACCCATTCACCCAGGGGAAAATGAGTCCCTGTATAGACATTTGAGGCAAATTTTTGGGTGCTCTTTAATCTCTAGTTTGCATTTTTGTTACTGTGTTTAGATCTAAGAACTAAATTCCTGAAATAGTTTATTTTTGCATTCAATTTATTGCTTATTTAGTTAGATCTTGCAACATTTGTGGAAAACATTTCTTGCATATTTCAGTTAAAAGTTGTGTTAGATTTTTGTATTTTTCTTTCATCTTCAACATTATTGCATCATTAGATAGATTAGTTTCCATTTTGCAAACATTAGAAAACAAAATAAAAAATCAAACAAAACAAACAAAAAATGGTTAACCTTGGAGAAAACCTATCCTTCAAACCATTTTGTTGTGATGATTTTGACATGCTAGATGAAGCCCTTGAGGACTTCATCTTGCCTAAATCATCCACTAAAGCTTTGAAATGAGAGGATGCACACATAGACAATAATGACAATCATAGTTGCTCTTCTCCCAATACCCCCCCTACTTGTGACAAAGGTGTCTTGGTGATAGAAGACCCAATTATTGAGCATCATGAGAATCATTTTTGTCCCTCTTCTAATGCTACATTTTTCTCAACACACACTAAGATGGATGGAATAGATGAAGATGTTAAGTTCACATTAGATCCCCCCTCACTAGAAGATCATCTAGGTAACTCAGTTAAGGTTATCAACACACAAATCGGATCTCTTTTAATTAGTGAGCTTCTTAAGTCACCTCCCATCATTGAATAACCTAAAAAGAAACCATTATCCCCAAGATACTTCATAAAATTTATAATGCAACTTCATAGTAACAATGTTGCACAATAACCAAGATATTATATCGTTGCTCAAACATGTAGGCAACCACAAACCACTCCCACTTCATTACCGTTGCCTCAACATATCTTGTCTAGTGCTCCTCATTCACCTTTACATAATTTAATTGAAGGACTTAAAAATACTCCCGCTAAGATATCCTTATGGGACCTTTTTCAAACATCACCTACATATAATTGGATACTTTGAGAAATGTTGTAGACAAAGAAGGAGGAGATCCAATATTCTATGAAATTGAATGAGGTAGCATCCTCCTTTGATTGTATGCAAGCCACATAGTCAAAAATAAAATTCCCTAAACATAAATTACCCCTGCATGAGATCCAAAATAAAAATGAAGCTTTAATGATAAAGGTGATCATTAATGAAACCGTAGTTAGGCACACTCTCATAGACAATGGAGCAGGTCTTAATGTTTGTAGCATTGACCTCATAGATAAAATTGGTGCGAACAAGAGGCTTATTCAACTTAATGATGTTAATATTTGTGGCTTTGACAATGTTAACATGAAACCATTAGGAATGATCATATTACCTATTAAGGTCGAACCTGTAGTGTTGCCTACCCCTATCCATATCATTCCAAGACCTATTTCATACAATCTTTTCCTAGGGAGACCATGGATTCATGTTATGAAAGGAGTCCCATCTACTCTTCACTCTGAAATGAAATTTGAATACAACAACAAGATATACACGGTTAAAGCGGATGAACAAAGTTATAAATCACAAGTTAAACATGATAATAACACTTCCAACTCCCCTAATACTTTCATTCCAAAATCAAAAGTAGAACCTATACAAGTTGATGTTAATCCTAATTGTCTTTCACCTACAACAAAACTCTTTAGTGATGATTGGGGGTCGTTAGATTTTACGCCTTGTTTCAACAAAGAATTTGAAATCTCACCCTTAAAGTCCAAAGAGTCATATACAAATAATTCATTTTCAGACATATGTTTTAGTGACGATTGGGGTTTATTAGATTTTACACCTTCCTTTATGGGAGAGTACAAAATATCACAATCTACACCTAAACAACCCTGTGTTTCATGTGATCAACTTGGTTCTACATCAACACCTCACCCCATGGTGGTGATGGGGGCCCTCCAACTCCCATCCCTCATGAGAGGACGATGCATGACTTTAAGAAACCTAAAAAGGGTTTGTGTTCTCGTGAAGAATCCAATCCTTCTCCAAAGCATAAAACCCCCTCGTCCGTGTTGGAAGAATGTTATGGTCTTGGGTACAAAATCCTTTCTAAACATGGACACAATGAAAACACATAGCAGAATGATCTAAGTTTACCACTATTATCTCCATTTTCATCTAAGGCCTTATCATCTAGTGTGAGTATGACATCTTGTGCTAAGAAAGAAATATCCCTTACTATTGATCAAGAGACTATCTTGTCAAGGCTTCTCAAAGCCCTCTTGATTATTCTCCCTCCAAAAACACGAAAGAAATTTTACACCAAGAGTTCATTTTGTGCATATCATAGAGTTCATGGTCGTTCTACTAATGAATGTACGACTTTGAGTAATCAAATTCAACACCTTAAGGATTGTGGTGGTCTTCCTTGGGTTGAAGCATCTAGTTCCTCTAATTGATACTAATTTTCATGTTTCTCATCACTCACCTTTGCTCACCCTTGTCTTGCACTAAGTGGGGGCAAGGGGGTTAGGTAGCCTTGTCCTCGTATGGAACTTGTCATTGTCTCTTTTTCCTAGTTGACTGCCTTCCATGTATATATAAGAGCAAGCTTGGGATGTGGACAACATGCCTTAAGTTGGCTCACATATGGTGCAATTTTCTTTCTATGTTTAGCATTGCATTTTGGGGGCAACCCCTTACTCATGATGTAGTTTCATTCGGGAACATATGACTTGGCATAGGGATTTCTGAAAAAGATCTCATGTCTTCTTCTACTTTAAAGCGGATTGCTCACAATAGTGGTGTTAGCAATCGCTTTAAAGTGGGGGCATACATTGATAATATCTTTCGACATTTATTATGTTTCATGGTTTTATTTTCCTTTTTTCTTGTGATGCATCCTTTTCTTAGTGGTTTCATTGGGTTTGATGTCCTCCAAGAGTGCGATATCTCTCAACGTACGACTTTACTCTTAGTGGTGATGCGACACACTACATTCCCTAAGTTGTAGATCTTTTACTCTTGACTTGTCCTCTATTGGAGATATTAGGAACAATGTTCCCCAAGAAGAAGAGCTTACACGAACTAAGCAAAATCCCTTTGAACAAAAAACTTTTACTAGCATTAAGTTCATAAGTGTTTAGAATAATGCAACTTGTTAAGCCTTATGAAGCTCAAACCCTAAATTCAAGGCCACCTAGCATAACACACCTTCCTTTCCTATCAAGCCTTGCCTTGTTCATAGGTGTTTAGCATAATGCAGCTTGTTAAGCCCTATGAAGGTCGAACTCTAAATTCAAGGCCACCTAGCATAACACACCTTGCTTATCTATGAAGCCTTGCCCTGTGGTGACTTATTGAAGTTTTTAGGAGGATAGCTTTGATATGGTATGGGAGCCTAATATGATTCTCTCATTTTTTAGGATTTTGGGATACTCACTTAGTGGACAACCAAAGGTTTCACTACCCCAGAGTGAGCATGCGACAAAAAAAACCAAAGGCTTAGATGTGTTATGCATCGATCAAGTTGTCTAGGCTTGATCTTCCTGGTCTTTGATGTTACATGATTGTGTATCTTTGTCATTGTTGCATACATAAGTGTCTTAAATGTCTACTTTAGTGTGATTTTGCACTTGCGCTCATCCTTGCACTAAAGTGGGGGCTAAATATAGTGTAGGAAAAAGTATTCCTTTTTCACACTTAATTTGGGAATAAATAATTAATAAATAAATGAGCTTAATGATGCCTTAATTTAGTGTTGTAATATGTTTTACATATTCACATTAAGTTTAGGGGACTTTTAATTAAAATGGAATTAATTGTTCCTTTTTTTGGTGTTGTAAGGTGTATCTTTACACTTTCACACTAATCTAGGGCTTCATTAATTGTTTGAGGTTAATTTACCTTAATTGGCCCCTTTAATTCAAATCCAAGCCTAACTAATTGTAATTTCCAAGGGATAAAACCCGACATTCATAAATGCCATAACATAATGTTTAACATTGAGCAATGTGTGTCGTAGGTAAGTGACCTAGGACCCATTCGCCATAGGGTGAATAGGTCCTCACTTAGGCCTAGGACCTAAATTCAAACTATGTTTTTGATGGTTTTTCAATGATTTCAAATGTGTATTTAGATGTCGACTTGTGATATTTGAATTTCGGTAATTAATGTTAAGATATGTATAAATACAAGGTTATTTCACTTAGTTTCACCTAGATTTTCAAGCATTCAAATCCTAGAGAAAATTTTATGATCAAGAGTGATTTCAAGAGCGTTTCAAGGCATTCAAGAGAAAATTTATCAAGGATTTACTGCAACATTCAAGATCTCAAACATCATGTCAAAGCTATGTTCAATAATGTATGTTTTTGGAGCTCACATTATGATATAGGTCTCAAGATCTAAGCCAAGCATTCAAGTCAAAGATTCAAATAAAGATTCAAGCATCAAGATCCACATCCATTTCAAAGCCATTTCATGCAAGATCAACATCAAAATTTTAGTCCTTCAAAGGTTTAATCAAGGGTTTGGTGAGTTGCAACATTACATTTGTTCATTCATCATTCCTTCATACTATTTCATTTCATTACAAGGCCAAAATGGCATTTGACCAAGGCAAACCCCTATTCACCTAACAAACAACATTTTTCTCTCTTGATGTGTGATTGTAGATTTTAGGTGGAAGATCCATTGAAGAGAAAAAAATTGCAAAGTTGTCAAAGTTGTCACCATTCTTGCAAAATCACAAAAATTGACGTACATAATTTATTTTTGGCTTTTTGACTGCGAGATTCAGGAATTTGAGAGTGTAGACATAGGAGAATAGAACCAAAAAAATTATTTTCAAGAACCCTAGCTAAGACCCATTCACCATAGGGCGAATGAGTCCTCAGTGAGTCTTGAAAAAGTACTTTTTGTGAGAGGTACACAAGATTTATCCCTTCTAGATTCTCCCTAAAGTCTGTAGGTTCCATTAGTTTTATGTTCAAGCTTCTAAATGCACTTTATAGATCACAATTTGGAGTTTATTTGCTATTTTTGATCTTTCTCCCCAAAGTGTTGTTTGACTCATACCCTCATCCTTACATAAAAGAGGAATTTACAGATTCACACTTTGACCAGATTCACCTTGAGGTTGATTGTCATTTCATTGTGTGGATCTCATTTCCTAATGAATAGAGGAAATATAGGACCCCTTTTTCCCTCTTTGGATTCAATTTTCCATTTTGGGACACTCCTATTTTTCTTTCATTTCAATAACATAGATAGGGGAGCTATGCTCATGTAGATAGATCTCTAAGGGGATAAAATGCAAAGTTACTACCCTTTTCCCTTTATGTCAAAGGGGGGGGTGAAGCAAAGAAGTGTGTTTCCATCAATGACAAAGTGGGAGATTGTTGGCAACATGAGCATGATGATGTATGGTGTTGTCATTGATGGAAAACCATTGTAGAAGTGATGGTTTATCAGTACAAATATAGTTTGGAGAAGATCAAGTGTTTCTTAGGGAAGTTGGCTAAGCCCCAGACTGAGATAGTGATGTAACAAAGCATTAGTTTTGTGGTATGCATTGCTTCACATTTAAATATCTTGTCATGCAATTTTTGAGGTATTAATGGTACATATTGAAGGAGTCTATATTCAAATTTTTAGGGTTTTATGTCTTCCGCAGCATAAGATATTGATGACAGAGTATCAAACTAAGCAAAGATATAGTTGCAGTTGCAGATTTCATGTTGGAATGCTCTGCATTCCACGAATGATCATTGTGTTATGTGGATTTCAAGAAGTGCTTGAAAATGTCAAATGTGTACACACTTTGAGTGTCAAGTGGTTTGGTGATCCACATGTCAAGTTTTGGGATGAACAATTGGTGCATTCAGTTGTTGCTTCACCTGTATTGTTATGTGGTGCCAACCTAAGGGTTTTGCGGTCGTGTGGGACAAAATTTAGTATGGAGAAGATACATAGGAGAGACTTTAGGTCATGTTGACCTATTTTGGTGAAGAACACGCTTTTACTTCTACAAGGTATGTATGATGGATTTTTTAGCTGAAAGGTTATGAGGTCACATGTTTCATCTAATTAGGTTGACCTAATTGATGATATGATTGTTTACAGAATATATACATATATAAAAGGTCAATTCATTGATGGTATGATGAGGTGTGTAGTGAAGTACAAAATGTGATAGTGGTGATCTTGTGATAGTGAGGAATGAAGTGTGTAAAGTCATTTTTTTGAGCCTAACTAGAACTATATCTTCAACATATAGCAGATGCATTGTAAGCAGTTCAAATTCTGGCAGTGAGCCATGCTTTTGTATATCTTTTATAATTTTGGAAGAAGTGATCTTCCTTGGACACTAAGCCCTCCTATTTTCTGGAAAGTGAGTCCTCTAAGCAATGAGCCCTTCAGGTAGTGAGCCTCCTATAATCTATTGTAACTGGTTGTGATATATTGTGAGCTAATCATCACTATGATTTTTCACTTTCAAGGGTTTTCCACATAAATATGGTGTTCTTATGTTGATTATTGTGGTGCATGCTTCAATTGTTTCTTTTCATTTCTACAAGTTTAATAAGATGCTTTGTAATGCATTTTTAAGTTAATGAATTTCATGGAATATTGGTTCACCCCCTCTCATTATTTTGGGTGTTCAACAATCATCTCAAGTTAGCTTCTCACTTAGAGATGATATCTAGAATGAGAAGCACCAATTTCATCTTTCAGATCTTGAGTTCCTTCATGGAGAAAGGGGGCCATGGTAGATTTTTTGGCTTGTAGATAATTGAGTTTATCTCAATCTACAAATTTGGAGAGTGGTACCTATTGATAATTGAGTTTTTCTCAATCCATAGTTTTATAGGTTTATATTTGTGGATAATTGAGTAATTCTCAATCCACAAAAGGTAGGTGTGTTTTTAAGGGAAAAATAGGTTTTGGTGGGACCCAAAACCTAGTACATAACAGTTTTGAAGGGACCCGCAACCCTGTCACAAAAAATCAAGCTACAAATAAGATAAAAAAATACCAACAACAACCCAACATCAACCGCTATAACACAAAACATGACTACACAAGTTGCATCATACAAGCAAGCAAAGGACTGAAATCCCTTTACAACCTAGTTTGAACTGGGACCAAAAACCCTTAAAAACAAAAGGTAGGTGTGTTACTATGGATAGTAGATGGGTTTTTTGCTAGGTGTTCTCATAGAACATAGCTTGGTTAATGGATTTGTGGAATGTGAATATTTCTAGTTAGAAGGTCTTCAATTCATATTGAACATTGCTCTTGCCATCCTTGTAAGGAATTGGAGGATTTTCATAGAAGTAGAAAAATTAGTGAGAGGATATGGGACCTTGTAGAAAGCCCAATGGGAGAGTTGGGAGAGATCCACAAGAAGTATAGTTGGGTTCTTAAGGGAGGAGAAAAGGAGTGGGATAATGCATGATCTAGATACAAATTGCTTGAGAAGCCCTCGTCACAAACAAAAAGGTACAGTAGTGTGGTGAAGTGAGAAAAACCAAAGAAGGGATGGATTAAACTAAATTTTGATGGTGCAACTAAGGGCAATCCAAAGAAAGCAAGAAGGTGGGTGTTTTTAGAGATGATAAAGGTCAACCAATTGTTTATATGCCCTTGATTGTGGTAATAAGACAAATATGGTTGAAGTTGGAGCCATGTTGTGGGGGATGATGTCAACTAAGGAGAAGGGTTGGAATAAGTTATGGGTAGAAGGTGATTCCAAACCTATCATAGGTGCAATGAAGGGAGGATGAATTCATAGTTATTAGAATATTTAAATGATTATTGACTTGGCCAAAGGTTTAAGAAAGGAATTTAAAGAAATAAAATTCTCACATATTGAGAGTTCAAGAAACAAAATTATTGATTGGATTACCAATGAGGGTGTTTTTTGACAAGAAACAAGGGGATAACTACTATGTTCTAGCCATAGGATTACCCTTATGAGGCAATGAAGTTGATGTAGGAGGAAAACAAAGAGCATCCTCCTGATAAGGGACTAGAGAGATAACTTTTGGTTACAAGAGAAGGCTTAAAATGTGGTTGTGATCATGTTGGGTGTGTTGTCAGTATGGCATGTGTCTCGTATTGAATTTCCATTCTTTTCTCTTATTTCTCTCTATTTTGTGGATATTGTCTCTCTTGGTGTTTGGTTGTATGGGTGGGGTTTTTCTTGGCATGGAGGGGAAGATGTAGTTTTCTAAGGGGAAGGAGGTGTTGGGGTTCCTTGGTGGCTGGAGTTGAGAAGGTTGGGTGGAAGTAGGTTGATCGGAGGATGGATAGTAATTGGTGTGAGGCCAATCATGATGGTTTTGAAGAGGTAGAGATTGTTGTTACTTTCAAGGAGGTGGCTTTGGCGACTGTCATCAATGAACTCATTTTGTATCCTTTGATCCCTCCTTGTGTGGATGCGATGCAGAGCTTATTGTTGGTGATCTAGAGGTTGTGTTTAGTTTATGTTCTTGTAAGAAATAAGGGCATGTTTAATCTTCCCTTTCTTGCAATTTCTTTATGTTTAGCGATGTTTAGGATTGGGTTTGATGTAGATGGGTTTGGTGTTTTTATTTTATATTGTTGTCACATTTTTACAATATAATACTACATGCAAGTTTTTATGCTTGATTTTGAATGGGTTCTTAGACCTTATAACCATGTCTTATTATATAAAAAAGAGTTAAAAGTTATAAATGGGAATTTGGAGAAATTTATGCAGGTGAGTCAATGTACCATAAGGAATGTTGCTATTGGGATCAAGGTTTTAATTAAGAAACTGAAAGATCTTTAGGAGGGGCAGATCAAGTGGGATACATGGACACTATTGTTGGGCCTAGCACAAGGACAAGGGCAAGCAAGAATTATTTTTTTGAAGCTAAAATAATGATCTCATCGAGTTCACTAAGATTCAACATGGATTTTATATGTGAGAAATAGAATCTACACATAAATATTAGATCCATCCATTTACCATGGTCCCCTTTGAGAATTTATTCCTTGTCTTCTTTATTAGAGTAGAGAGTATGAAAAAATCCCTTTAGAAAATTTTTGATAAAAAATGTCCCCTAGTTTATGCGACCCATCATCCACTTTCACCTTAGTCATCCATTACCCTCTAGATTTCCCATTGACTGCCATATTCATAAGGACGAATATTTGAGATTCCACATTTATCATTCCAAGGTTGATTACGATATTTTATGTGCAATCATCCCTTCCTTTAACTTGACTGGTCATATTAGAAGTGTGAGACTTCACCAGTGGAATGACATTTGCTTATGTGGCAAAGGAAGGGGCATGACGATATAAAGAGAAGTCCCTTACATTGTGTGCATATATTTGATCCAACTTGGAGGGGATCCAATTATGCTGGTCATTTTTCCTGTAGATTTGTGGCTTGCAAATCTTACTACCTTCTTTTCACTCCTACGTTGCCCTCAATTATGTTAGAAATGTGAGGCATACTTCACATGTTTTATAATTAGAATCTAGGGGAGTTTGTTATTATTGTTGCTTTCAATCTTGAAATACAATTGATGGATGCAAATACAATATTTCTACATGGTGATCTTGGAGAAGAAATCTATATGAGATATCTAAAATGTTTTAAGGTGAAAGGTCAATCTAAGAGTACTTAGAGTGCAAGCTAACAAAGTTCTTTTATGTCTTAACTTGGAATCACTAATGATGTGAAATCAAAGAATTGAAAGGTATGTTTTGGGATGGGACTGACCAAAGAAAATTTAATCCTTACGTGTATTTCAAATAGAAAGGTGATAATTTTGTTATCATTATGTTGTATGTAGATGACACAATGTTAATTGGTAACAATTAGTCTAGTTAAGTCCCACTTTGATATGAATGATTTCGATGGTACAAAGTTTATTTTGGACATGAAAATTTCAAGGGATTATGTAAATAGGAAATTATGGTTAAATCAAAGGAAGTATGTTGACATGATATTGTAGAGTCTAAGATGTAGGATAGTAAACCTATGAGTACTCTGCTTCAAACTATTTATTGAACAATGTCTAGAGACATAAGAGAAAATTAAGGAAATGTGTTAGCTCTTTATGTTAGTGTTCTTGGAAGTTTTTATGTATGCAATGGTTTGTACTAGACCTAACATTGTACATGTAGTGGGAGTTGTGAGGACATATATGTCCAAACCAAGAAAGAAACATTGAACTACTATGATTGTTTTTAAATATCTATGTAGCACCTCAAATTTTACAATCTACTAGCAAGGAAGAGTTGGTGAGAATGAAATTATGAATTTATATGGATTTTTGTATTTTGATTGGATTGGAGATCTTTACTATTGAAGATGTATTAGTACCCACACATTCAATCTTTTTAGAGGAGCAATGAGTTGGATGAGTAAATGCCAAGTAGTTGTTGCTTTGTCTATAATAGATGTAGATTACATGACAATGACTCATGTCCATAAGGAAGTTGTGCGGTTGCAAATGTCATGTTTAATTGTTGGTCTCTTACAAAAGTATGGAAAGATTGATTATGACAATCAAGGCACAAAATGCTCGGCGAAAAATATTGCTTAATGTTCTTAGTACGATCATATTGATATACATCATTTTTGTAAGAGAAATGATTGAAGGAAATATGGTGTTGTTGGAAAAAGTTGATATGACTAAGAATGTTGCTAATTCATTGATAAAAGCTACAAGTATTGAGAAATATTCTTGGTGTAGAAAATCAACAAGCATGGTTGCCCTTAATAGTCGATAGTCTAGAATTGTGCCTCCCTATGGACAATATTCAACAAGTAGGATAATGTTTTTGTAGACATCGAAAATATACTGATTGACATTATGCATATGATCCTGACTTACTAATATCGTTTCTTCCTAAATCATCCCTCGGTCTAACCGTTTAATCAAATTTCCCTATCTGATTAAATCCATCAATATTCGTCTCTTAATTAAATAAATCATTTTGTCTAATTAAGTCACTTTCTCTTGTTAATTAAATCAATCCATCTGATCTAATTATCCCTATTTAATTAAATAATCAATTTATTTGATTAAATCTCTAAAGTCTATCCATTAAATTAAATAAATTAAAACCTATTTAATTAACACCATCCCTTTTGATTAAATAAATCAAAATATTTATTTAATTAGCCTTTTATCATATTCCTCTCAAATAAATCCATAAATTTGAGTCAAATAAGTCACATCATCTTCCCTAAATTAATTCCTTGATTAATTTAGCATCTCATGTCACATCCTCTAGATAATGCAAGTTGCACATGAAAATAGATTTAATTCATTTATTAAATCCCTATTTTCCCTCACATGGCATCTTTTGGAATATTCTCTCAATTTGAATTCAAAAATTCCAAGTCAACATGTACATCCAACAAGGCATTTAAAACCTCTTACATGTCCTTTGCCTTGAGCCAAGTGGCATTTATTGCATTTTCCCTTCCCTCTTACATGTCATTTCAACAAATTTGAATTTCAAATATTGGCATTTATTGGCACAAACCCCAAATCTTGCACAACCATCATCCATTCATAGCTTGACAAGTGGCACCATATCCTTGGATGAAAGTTAGTCCCACATTGCTCAAATTTGGGCTTTCATCCATCTTGAAATCCTATAAATGAAGAGCTCCTCTCCTCATTTCATCATCCACAATTTGAGTAAAGTTACCATGCTCAAATATCTATCAAGTTTCACACCATTGAGTTCATAGCTAGGTTCTTTTGCAGATTTGGCTTGGAGTCTTCATCATTCATCATCAAAAGTGGATCAAAGTTCATCATCAAGTCTACATATCGAAACTTGCAATCATAGGAATTAGGAAAGGGTCAAATTTCCACATCAAATTGGCACCAATTCCCCCATGGGATCAAGAGTTTGCTACTTAAATTAGGATTTCATCTTTGTTTTATCTCTTGTATTGTGTTCTTGCATATTTTCATTCCTAATTTGAATTGTAAATGGATTCCATGGGGAATCCTTGTTTATACTTGCAATATCTAACTTAGGGTGTTTAATCTCTTTGTTTTGCAGAGTACATAGATTGGGAGTTCACAGTTTTAAATGTTTGTATATACTCTACAAGTTTTATGATTAGAATGGGGAACTTACAATGTTTTTGGGTGTTTTAATGAGTTGCTTTCTTGGCCTATGGTTTTGGTGTCCATGGTATTGTAAAATTGATATTGATGTGCCTACATATATTTGCATACACATTATGATTAGCAAAAAGCTTTTTTATTGTATTATAAATGGTTGGGTTGATATAATAAGAAAGAAGAAATATTATCATACTATATTTTTTTAAACTTTAAAGAGCTTTTTCCTAGAGAAAATATTATATGTTATGTATATTATCATTTTCTTATTCTATCAACTATACTAATATTACTTCTTCTATATAAATTTATCAACATATTTTTCACTTCAATTCACTCCTACCCTACTTTTCTTTCCACCTTCATGCCATTCAAAATTCCTAGCTTCTACATCTACAATACATTCTAAAAAAATACCCAAAATTTATATAAAAATACTATTTTGAAAGTTAAAGAAGATGTCAATGGGCGCTCTATCTACTAAAGTAGAATGGTTCTAAATGAGCTCATTAGGGATCAAGTTTTGTTGAGTGTAAGGGCCGACATCATAAAGAATGAGACTATGATTGTGCTCCAAAGAAACTTGGTGGAATGAATACCCCTTAATTCTTGACTGTGAACCAAATAGATTTCAATAGAAAGATTCGTACTCTCTATCAAATAGCTAAAAGTTCTTTATAGATGATATAAAATCCCCCATAAAAAAAAAGTTTAAAGAAAATAAAATAAAATAAAAGACTAATTTTTTTTACTAAACCTACCCCGGTTAAGCTCCTATCATTTTCAAACTCACGGTGGGTTGGTACATTTCACACATTCAAAGGTTAGTGCATGGTTGGTAGAAGCATACCCACCAACCTAAAAGACGCCAACGAATTGTTTACTAATTTTCTAGGTATTCTGCGGCCCTGCTTAGCGACGGCGGCCGTCTGGGTGCGTACACCTAGATTTTTTGTTGACCTTTTTTTTCTTTAAGAATTGAATTTTTGTATTTTCCGGGGAAAAAGTCCATTGGATTTGCGAACAGCCTCTAGTTAAAACGGTGGTTCAGTACCTACCACGGCTACCTGTTTGACATGGACATGGACCCACGAATCAGCGCAATTTGCAATCGCATAAACCTACATGAACTCAAAATCTAATATAAATAATAATAAATAGATGTCGTAGTGCAGAATATTCTGTTGGCGGATCTCTTTTAAGCTGAGCTAACCTAAGAGCAGTTATCAGCAGAGAGCCGAGTGCGAGTGTGAGCAGAGAAGAGACACAGAGCAAGAGCGATGGCAATGGCTAGGGGTAGCCTTCAGACTTTTCATTGCAGTTGGAAGGCGCCGGACCAAAATCCTTCTCCGCTTCACCCAAAATCGATGCCGTGTCTGTCCACAGTAGGCCTCCAATCGAGTCAGTATTTATCATGCGGGCAGAGGCTACGTGGAGGGAAAACGAGAGTAAATATTCCGCTTATTAGGAGGATGTGTATCCAAGCAGTGGCAACCGATATGCAGTCGAAGCCCACGGTTTTGGTGGCTGAGAAATTGGGAGAAGCAGGGCTGGAGCTGCTTCGAAGCATGGCTAATGTGGATTGCTCCTATAACTTATCCCCGGAAGAGCTGTGCACGAAAATATCTCTGTGTGATGCTCTGATCGTTAGGAGTGGAACAAAGGTGACACGAGATGTGTTCGAGAGTTCGAATGGAAGGCTCAAAGTGGTGGGGCGTGCCGGGGTGGGAATAGATAATGTGGATCTGCAGGCGGCCACCGAGTTTGGCTGTTTAGTGGTGAACGCACCGACTGCTAACACTGTGGCGGCGGCGGAGCATGGGATCGCTCTCTTGGCCTCCATGGCTAGGAATGTGCCCATGGCTGATGCTTCCATGAAAGCAGGTGCTTTTTTAACTTTTTTCTTTTTAAATGGATTCAATCTGGTTGCATAGATATCGACATCTCTGTTTTAAGTATATTAAACATGTTACCTCCTTCAGCCGAGCTGTCAAAGCATGGAATCTGTTTTATCAAAATCATCTTAGGATCGACCCTGATCCAATCATACCCCTAAGGATCTGATTTTTATAATATATTTTTTACATGTTGCATTTTCATTTTGACCTCATGTCCAAGGTCCATGCAAACCTAATCTTGCTGATCCACGCCTATAAGCTTTGCAAAGCCCTAAATTGTGGAAAATGCAGCTTTTTGATCATACAGATCTTGACATTTTTGCTGATCTGTATTTCATATCGTATTGGTCCATCTCTTGACTTGGAAAAGCTCGCCTAACAATGGAGGAAGAAAGTCAAATGCTATAAAATGCCTCCCTCCATCCTCACACCTAAATCGTTATTACCATTCATAAAAGTAGAACACGATTTTCAGTATGCGGAACTGTATTGTAGCAATGCCAGATGATGTTGGTCAATTATGGGTGATTTTTGATTGAATCTTGACTGAGTTCATCTGCTCAAATTTTGCCTTTTTTCCTTTGGCCGAGTCTGAGTCCAAACCCAACATGCACCCGCAGTGTCCAAATCTCAATACTACTATATATAATTATATCGAGACTGAACCATGAGTAACAGTCACGTCTATTATTTGAAATTTGGAACATGAACATATGAATAGAACTAGAATTATATTATATTTATATGTGGTCACCAAGAGATGTGGGTGTTTCCACCCAATTACTAAACCTGAGTTTCTTGATCACTCATCTTTAAAAGCACTGAACCTCCTCTGATTACCATTCAAAAGCATAGAGGACCTTGATCTATTGGTCAAGTACTTTCCCCTCATCCTCCTTTCGTCGTACGAGTCCCTTGACCTACTTGTTGAAGACTTTGCTATTGTACACACCTCCGTAAAGGCTCTTAACCTCCTTCTTGAGTCAAGCAGTTTGCAGTTGATTAGACCTTTGTCGAGTACTCTCCAGTTGGTTTAGTTGTCAACTTCCTTCCTCAACTTGGCCGAGTGACTAGAGGCATTTAGCATGCATATGTATATGATTTGAGCCTTTTGTTTTGGATTTTATTATTTTTAGTAAAAACGTATATTTATTTATAGGTCCCCTGCACAGAAAATAAATTATACTCAAAGACTGGAATGGATGTATAAAATTAAAGAAGACATGGTCATGCTGTTCCAAGAATAGATTATCAAAACTAACTACAAAATCCAAAAAGTAGATTATCAGATAACCATTTTAGCCCTTTTACAATTAGAAAAAAAGTATAAAACAGGTTATAACGTTCCTGATATTAAGCTTATAATTCCAGTCTCCAACAATCATAGAGGTAAAGCAACAGGCTGAGAAAAGCAAGCAAATCTATGCTTTCCGAGTTCCAACAAAATGTTCTTGAAAAGAAACTAATAAATCTTTGAGCGACATGCACAGAATGATCACAATAAAATAGAAACTTTAAATGAACCAGCTGTAATTTCATAATAGTTTGCAAATCAATGATCCATTTTTGTCTGCTGGGCTGCCCAATTCTTTAAGATTTGGGTTGCTTGATTAGGTTTGGATTAGATGATAACAATCTCACAATCTGCTTGATGTCCACTTGCCTCTGCAAAATGTCCTATAATTCATTCATAAGTGTTGAAAAATGCTATAAATATGTCTTTGACTCATTAGTCGTTCAATTGACTTTTTTTATCAAGTGAATCCTCCTTTATCCCTGCTGCAAAAGTCCTTGTGGCAATTTTGTACTCTCCCTCTCAAGAAGTACTTGAATCTGGAGATCACGGTATGACTTCAGAGGCTTAACAAGGTCTTGGTTTTGATGCATCTTCACTTATTTTGGCCTTCGATCATACTTGAGGATTTTGTCGTCATATCAAGGTAATCTTTATTAAGGTGTTCTCCATCACATGTGCCATGAATAGAGAATTAAGGACATTGGAAGCAGTAGCGGTTTGGCCCACCACAACTATAACATCCATCACCACCTTGCCACTGCTTTTTGGCACATTTGCTGATTCCTAATGTATCCTGTCTCCTTTTGCCATGAATAGAGAATTAAGGACATTGGAAGCAGTAGTGGTTTGGCCCACCACAACTATAACATCCATCACCACCTTGGCACTGCTTGTTGGCACATTTGCTGATTCGTAACGTATCCCGTCCCCTTTTGCAGGGAGAGCTCTCACCCCATTCAATGATCCTAGTCTGGCACAAGTCTCAGTCCCTTCCTATGTGTGCATGATGAAGGAATTTGCAGTTTGTAGTATTGTGGGTGTAGTCTTTAGAAATTATACATCATGCAGTATTCTTTTTTATCTTTTTCAGCAAAGGGCAACTTGCATAGGACACAAAATACAGGAGCCTTTCTTCTTTGGTGACAATCTTTTTTGGTATACCCCTCTACTTCACACGTAATGCACTACATTTCCTTGCATGTCACTCTATTTGTTTTTGTGTTTTGGTCACTTGTGCTTCCACTCGGGGATTGATCCCTGTACTTTACCCAAAGTATATGTAAGCTTTTCTGCATATTGCATTCTCCTATGATTCCTTTTGCAGTTGGTACATATAATGAATTGCTTGCTGAATGATAGGCAAGATCAACTTGCTTATGAGCCATTTTTTATATTGCTCCTCATTGATGTGTAAGATAGTCCCAGTATAAGTATAAAGTCCTTAAATCGAGTTGCACACTCTTTCATGCTCATGTTGATTCTTTGGTTAATTTCCTTTGCTATAGCTATAAGCTGTTGCTTCATCTATGGATATTGCAACTCACTCAGGAAGGTTGTTTTGTGGGCCAAATAGTTGACATATGGTTCGGTTTGAGTTGAACTTTCAGTAACATGCACACTCATGATTACTTAGTGTGGTGGAAAACTCATTTGATTTCTTAGCTGAAGCCATTACACCCTTGGTTCATGTCATGCCCTGTCATACTTCAGACACCCATCGCAGCAGAATCGCAAGCATGTAATGAAAAGACCGCCGCTAGACAAGGCTACAGTGGGATATTGATCTCATTTTGAAGTTATTTCTGTAGCTGACTAGTTTCAAATCAGTTTCAGTTTCATTATCTTATATTTCTAGTTGATCGCATAGAAAAATCATTTTGCTTTGTCATTATTGATTATACTGCTGGAAATTGTGCTTATTGCAGGCAAGTGGCAACGTAACAAGTTTGTAGGTGTCTCCCTAGTTGGGAAGACACTAGCAGTCATGGGGTTTGGGAAGGTTGGGTCAGAAGTTGCTCGACGCGCTAAAGGTCTGGGCATGAATGTTATTGCTCATGATCCATATGCCCCTGCTGATCGAGCACGAGCCATTGGTGTTGATTTGGTATCATTTGATGAAGCTATAGCTCTTGCCGATTTTATTTCATTACATATGCCATTAACTCCTGCCACAGACAAGATATTTAATGATCAAGCTTTTGCCAAGATGAAGAAGGGGGCACGCATAGTTAATGTTGCTAGGGGTGGTGTTATTGATGAAGAGGCACTGGTCAGGGCACTTGATAGTGGAATTGTAGCTCAGGCATGTTCTTCTTAACTTACATTACTACATATATGGTCTGACTCATCAATCTCTGGGTTTTCATATGTTAGCTGAAAGTCAAATCTTGTGAATTATGACATATTTTGAGTTCTACATATATAAACGTATAATCCATATTGTCTATTAGAATGGGATTTATATCGTGTTGTAGACAGTCTGCTCTGTTATATCTGCTATCATTTAAACAATCTTACTGAAGCTCTTAGCTAAATTTTCAACTTTAGATGCTGATTAGATAATAAATAGTTTGCTGACTATGCTTTTCCCTGGAGGGACTTTTACTTTATTTTTTTAGATTGAGTAGAAGTTAATAAATGTGATATATGTTCATTGAGGACAAACACATATCAACCAATCAAAACAAGCTATTATAGAAAGGCTGCTACAACAGTGTTAATCTGAACTATGCCTTCCATCAAACTTTAACAACAGTCTCAACAAAGTTCTAAAGGCACGACCCAAGAAGTATTGATCTTTTGCTTACATGGCATGGCTCGACAATATGAAGGAGCATTAAAGTATCAAATACTACAACAACATGCAGATTAAATAGCTGGAGTAGAAACTCCTGCAACCAGACCAAAAGCTCCATGATCACTAGGTTTATAATGGCACTTAGAATTGCTTAACAGGTCCCTTGTCCACTCCACTGTCCTGTCCTCTTTTGGCAGCTTTTTGTTTAAAAAATAAAATGCCTTTCATATGGTCCATTACCCCTTGCACCTGGAGCAGCGTGGCATTCTACACCTTGTCTGGAAATGAACCACTAAGCTGTTTAGAAGGATTAGGATGCTCAGCCAAAGAGGAATCATAAGAAAGAATACAGTCCAACTTGGAGACTTGTCCCAACTCCACTTGACACTAGAGAGGTAACCTTGTGTGCCTCAATGCTTGTGCCTCTCTTTATTGCATTCTATAATTTAGACTCCTGAAAGGCTTGTACTACAACATTAGTGTCTTCGTTATCTATGCTATCTTCAACAATAGCAAGAGGACCTAGGGCCTCTGTCCACTACAATCTCCAGCCCCACAAATCTTTTCCTTCATCTCCTCTTATCAAACACCCATTTAAGGTGATTGGAAATTGTCACGTTGTATATCCCAACCCTTCTTCCATGCAGGCTTCATCTTTTCTGTCATGAACCCATTCAGGAACAGGGCAATCTTTGGAAATAGTGCTAGTCATATACTTAGGATAGAGCTTAAATATTCCATTGGCAAATAATTTTCTAATTTTAGCCTTTGGAATTTCCACTTGCAAGGAAACATGCAAGAATGCGACTTCACAAAGGAAATCAGTAAGTACCCTTTGTTTGCATTTAAACAAATCATCATTCCTTGTCTTCTAAGTTACTGGGTCCTTCATATTTGACCCAGGTAGGCATGTGGTTTCGGTTCAGGTCTTGGTACTCTTTGGGTTTGTCCCTAGGTATGCCCAGGGAACCCAGGCGCCCGGGCCATACCCTGGGCGTACCCAGCAGGAGCCCCACAGTCTAAGAAAAGAAAAACAACAGCAGTTACAAAATTGGTCTATGAAAGGAGTATGACACCATCAATTACTAAATATGATATTGTTTTCTAATGAAGTCCAATATAAAGTTGATATTGTTTTGGCAGACTGGGAACTTATAACCGCCATTTAAAAAAAATTAGGGCTATTGTTTCCAATTGAACATGTGTAGATAGCATTAATTGATCCTCACAAATGCATCATTCCATCATTTACTCTCTCATTTGACCAGCACTATTGTAGGAGGGGGAAAAAGACAATCTTTGGGCCAGACTGTAAATTTGACATCATTTGTGAATCAGCACACCAGATCTTCAACATTGACCCTTGTTTGATTGACTCTTCTTAAATGTGGTTATCTAACAGTATTGACCAACGAGCTCTGCTATATTGACTATGTTGACCGAAGACCTCTGCTACACAAACAGCATCAACTTCTGTACCACTTACATTGACTATTTTGTTTGTTAATTATGTTGCATTGAGTGCAATGTTCTACTTTTCACTAAGTCTTGATCAATATTGACCAAGAAACTAGTAAGGTATGCAAGTTTCTTTGAGTTTTTATTTCTCTATTATATTTTTTAAGGAGAATCAATTACTGTACTTGTGAAGTGATCTTGAATTGAACTGTTATAAGTTACTATGTCAAAATTATGTTGTATTCTATTTATTGGCAATTATGAGCATCACTGTTCTTATAATTTATAATTTTGAAAGCGCACACACACACAGACATATGTGTGTGTGTGTCTGTGTGTGTGTATTCCCATACCTGTACCCAAGGAAAAAGATTGCTGTACTGCCATATCAGTACCCGCATCCGTACCTGCAACTGCACCTGAATTGGTAACTTAGGTCATCTTCCACAAGAAGCATGACACGCTTGTTCAGGTCACTAACCACAACTTTTGAATAACAAAGAAACTTTTTTGTCACATCCAGTAATTACCAAAGCTACATCCAATCAATTCATCCCTTTACAAGCAAACTTAGGTCATGCTACCAGAAAGATTTCCCATCAAGCTTTAGCAAAAGAACAATTAAAAAAAGGGTTTTCACTTGTTCAGACTCCTTACAAGCAGAGCACAATTTCACACTTTGCCAAAGTAGTGCCAACAAACTTCTTTCAGTCTGTTACAGGACAGTTACATGACTGCAAACTTATCTTTCCATCTTCTAACAGGATCATTCGGGGCTCCCATGTTTTATTTAGCATTAGGAGTCAAGACCATTTCCTTAGAAACAAGAAGCATTTTACACAATTGTTAGAGTAGGTTCCAGCAAAGGAAGTTCCCAATACCATCTAACATCATCCTATAAATCGGGATCAAAACTCATTCCAAGGTACCATGTGATGTCCTAGGTTATTCATACCCAAATAGGAGACATTACAGATTACATGACAGTGCTCCACTTACCTTATATTCCTTAAGAGTGCTGGCCGACCTTGCTCATACTTATGCAAGATAAACTTAATATAACCATAGGAGGCCGACCTTAGTTTATATACATATACAACATAAACAAATTAATATATAAAAATAATAGTACAGTGATCAAATATCAATAAGGAGCAACTGATATCAGAAAGAGTTGTGGTTATCATCAATAACAGGTGCAGTGATTTATGTGATAAGGGGCAGTGCTTAGAATTAGTTTATATATAAACAGCAACCTTATATTAATTATCGGCCGACTTTACCTTAACATAAAGCAGCGAATATGTTCCAAGGCAGCATAAAGGCAACACTTGGAATTAAAAGAAAACATTATTGGAAACAGCGATAAGTGCATAGAGAGGTAGTGATTAAAGGTGATGACTTTTCAAGAGGTTGCCTCTATTCAAAGGGATGTACCTCTTCATAAGAGACATAAGGACATAATGTGGTATAAAAGAGGGGGAAAGAGATGAAGATGAGGATCAGATTTAGTATAAAATTGCAGGCATACAGAAATTTAATACAGTAAATACAATCTGGTATGAATTATAGAGATAGTGTGCAGTATTTATTATATGAATAAGTTTTGATAATGAATCTAACAAATATTATATTCTTTCACATACATAAGTCATAGTTACTGCTGTAATAGATTAATACTTAGATTGTATTCTTTTAAAATGAATACATAAATATATATTTATGTATGTCTTTATCCTAAAATCAATCAAACATAAGGTTGAAGGAAACAAGTTAGGGAGATGCAGTTTACGGGCTCTCCCATGCTAAGTAGGCCACCCCAAGGGTGGAATTGTCTTAGTTTGGATGTTCCTGCTGCTTGGGGCCAAGGGGCGAGTTGTCTTAGTTTGGATGCTGCACACCCTTGGGCTTAGATGGGTTGAGCAGTTTACAGGCACCCTTTTCAAGGCTTTCCTATCAAGCCAAACTATGACTGGTTATGGGATAGTTAGCTAGTACAAAAGATTAATCTCTCCATGTATTTGTCCATTATTTTTGTCAACTATTGAGTGAATTTGCTTTAGTATGTTATTTCCTATAATGGAATGCTGGAATTGTTGAATTTTGTTATAAAACAGGTTAACTTCAATTTTGGGACATTACATACCGGCAGGTTTAAAAGATTTCATGAGCATGGTACAAATTTTTGTTTAGAGTTGGGGATGTTAAAAATGGATTTAATTTTTTACCAATACAACCATAAGCTAGCATGACTCCTTCTTACATATGCAAAGGGTTTGTTATTCTTATAAACCAAATTCAAATACTATATATATCTCACTAGTATTTTCCAAGGTTTAAATCCCTTGAAAGCCTTGATAACTTGTTGGCCAAAGAAGTATCCTACACCCTCAAATCTTCTAAGTTTATACACCAAGCTATCATTCTTCTAGGATTACAAGTGAGAACCCAAGAAACAACATACCTTACGCTTTTCATCAGCCCATAGAAAATCTGTTATCAACCTGTGTAACTTATTCACATAACAATTACTGAAAAGCCAACAGGAAGCATAATAAATACTGTATGAAGAAAGGACCAATGTTGCCAGTTTTCGATCAGGTTCGCAGGTTCAGTTTGTTGTGGATAGTTGGGTTTGTTTTGGGTTTGCCTGTACAAAAACCATATAAAAAATCATATATATATATGTATGCATGTATGCATACACATATGTATGTACATTTACACATATACAGATATACATATGCACACACATATATCTGTGTGTGTATGTATGTATGTACACACACACACACACACATATGGCCTAGAAGCAAGAATTAAGTTCAAAATACCACATTGTATCATATAATAAACAAACCCACCATAGATTCAAATGTCATGAATGATGATTATAAAAATTATTATAAAATATTCGTTGTTCAAATTTCAATATTAAAATAATAATTTCAAGTTCAACAATCAGGTTTCAGCATCATGCAGGTCTTCAAAAACATCATCATTATTAATTATAGACATCAGATGATGTAGGAACTTGCACTGAAAGTGTGCTCACTATCTAGCTCCTCAAGTGTAGTATGTTGGGAAATGGAAGCATCCAAGTTAGTATGTTTTGGCTCTATGCCACAACCTCTTGTCCCCTTCCTTGTAGCGAGGTTGTTTGTGCAAAAGAAGACATGAGTTGGAATGAATGTACACTAGGTGCTTTGCTTCTTTTGAGTGAAATTTGTTGCATTTCATTGAGTGGATGAATTAGTATGTGCTTTGACTCTGCTTAGATGCAAAGGAACTAGCAACCTATTGAGACAACGTTAGAGAGAGTTAGAAAATCTAAAATAAAATATGAAACTTAAACATCTTTTTGTTTGATATATATATATATATATATATTTTATAAAACTTACTTGCAATAGATATTTGATTGCAAAGAGGCTATAGGTGTTGGAATTGTTGGTCATGAAAGTAACACCAACTTTGAGTATACTTCTTGAACTTGTCATAAAGAGATCCAATATGTTGACCATTTGAGTGTACAAATCAATGAATTCACTTGTGACTACATCCTACAAATCAGAACTAGGGAAGAGTCTACTAAATGTTTCCTCGTACCCTTTGTTAGAGTCACTCAAAGACTCAAGTCTCTAGGATCACCTGCAAAACCAAAAACAACCTTCTACAAGAGAGAAAAACAAAAGCATAAATTTGCAATAATGAATGCAAGATAATATGGCCAATATGCAATACTTGTTGGATGCAAGGATCATTGAGGGGGGCTGGGGGTGCGGGAGGGGTGAATCAGTGTTCAATAATTTTGATTTGCAAAACAGATGTAAAACCATCAACAGCGATAATTCAACTTTATATAACATTAGCAGCACATAACAAATGCAGTCACATTAATAATCACCATAACACCAGATATTTTTACGTGGAAACCCTGTTAGGGGAAAAACCACAGTGGAGATTAATCCACAAAGTTTACTCTGTTAAAAGTAAAATAAAAGAGGGGAATGCACTTGCATTCAGGCACACTGCCTAGAGCTCACTGCTCAAGAAAGAGGCTCACTTGCATACAATTATAATATAGATTACAACAAAATTTGAACTGAGAATATAGCATCTACAAATGCCTGGATTCAGTTCCACTGAAGCGCACAATCTGACTTTGGACCTTCTGCTCAAATCTGTTTTGCTCTGCTCTGTTCTCCTGTTGAAAACCCTTCAGTAGTAGAACTAATGTTCGATCAATCAACTGCTCTACTCTTTTTCGTACACATATACATCTCTCTTCACATCACGCATACACACACTGTCTATCACACCTTAAAATGATTTCGATCTTCTTTATATATCCGCTAACCCAAGAGTTCAATACATGTCGGCCTTTCAACAAAATATAATATTCTTTGCTTATATCGGCCATGTCGGCCTTAAATCTTTAATAGCGTACCTTCATAAGTCAGCTAGACTTATAAAAGGGACCCACACCATGGTTCTAAACATAAGAGATAGCAAAATAATTATTCCACATACATCCGCGATCCACCACATCAAGCATGTCGGCCACAATGAAAAATAGATCATAAAACATGCCATCGAACCTCTTAACTTGAACTATGATCAATGCAACACCACAAAACTTCTTTAGTAGAATAGTGTACGAGCTAAGAAAACTTCCTTGGAGATCCACACTTCAAAATAGTGATCCGGTGAAGTAGTCGGATCAGCATACCAACCGGATGTCCTGTTCTTTACTTTCTCTGCGGGTAGAATACAAAGACTTAGATTCTCTGCCGGTTATAAGTGCAATTGATACTGCGGATCAAACTGTAGACTCAAGTTGCCATCAATGACAACACAAGAAGCCAAAGTCGACCTCATCAAAGCCATATGCCAACAATACTCAAGTTTGCAATGGTATTGGATTGGAATCCAATGGAATTAAATACAAATGAGAACCCCTTGGTTATATAGCCAATGTGAGACATAGGATTAGATAGGATCATGGCAAGTGTCTTAATCCTATGTTATGAGACAACTAACTTGACATAAAAGTCAAAAAGATAAGTTCTAGACATGACAACTAAGTCTTCTAGAAGGAATCTTAGGACCTAAGTAAACTTAACATGTGAATAAGTCTCCTAGTAGGGATTAGCTAGGTACAAGACTTTTATTCACACCAACACCCTTCAACAACTTAGAAATCTCTACATGGGGCAATCCTTGTTGGCACAAGAATGATCTCAACACTATAGTATTTTGGGCTCAATGTGAAGGCAAGATGTAGTGGAGTGGTCATTGTGTTCCCTTCAATGACTTAGAAATTTCTATATAGGGCAATCCTTGTTGGTATAAGAAGGATTTTAACACTATAGTATTTTGGGCTCAATGTGAAGGCAAGATGTAGTGGAGTGGTCATTGTGTTCCATCTTGCTTCAATAATTTTTCACACTTGTTTGAAGAAGGTTTATTCAAGATCTTGTTCTTTCACATTTATATTGGTCTTCATCTTCTCAATCATTGAGTTGTTGCCATTATATCTCTCTCCCAAACAAGACTCATCTATGTTGGTATAATGGATCATGCTCAAATTGGACTTGATGAAACTAAGGAGTTATTCCACATGATCCCACCAAGTGTGATCTAGGATCATCTGCTTAATATTTGTTGCCTTTTCAATGTTGGTTTGCCTCCATATCGACCAAGTTTGGTTGATGACCATGTTTGAAAGTGCCTCTTGAACTTTTTGAAGTTGTTTCAAGATTATTTTGTTGGAAGCAAAATGGGTCTAAACCAAACTATTCAAAAATAAAAATATAATAATTAAAAAAAACTTAAAAGAAAAAAGCATAATTAAATTAAGTTTTAACAAAATAAATTTTGAAGTAACTAAAATGAAATATAGAATTTTATATTGTTTCACTACCTTCAACAACTCCATTTTGGAAATGATCTGAATATGCCTTGTGACATGTGGTGGTTGGTGATGAACATTTAGATCTCTTTGGTTTCGATGGACACTTTTTTGATCCAATCAATTTTGTTGCCAATCTTTTGTAGCATAAGGTTGAGGGAATGGATAACATATTTTGTCCAAAAAATATGTTAATACTGTTTCTCAACCAACAAACCAACTAAACTACAATTCTCTGTGTTGTCTGTTATGACTTGAACAATGTTACAAGGCCCCACTTTTTAAATGGCCATCATTAGGATGTTAGCAATAAATTGGCTATCTTTCACCTTCCCCCTTACACTCCACAACTTTCCAAAATGTTTTCCATTTAGGAGACATTGCGATCACATTGATCAAGGACCAATTTTTAGCATCCTTCCATCCATTGGAACTGATGAGACTCTTGTTTTGGTCCATGAATCCTTTATGGGCTTTAATGAATCCCTTATAAGCTTGACCTTTTCATAACCTAGGCCTTTGTACCCTCTTGGAGTCTTATTAATGTCTCATCATTTCTTGCCAATATGGTGAGTGGAAAACATTGAAAACTTGCATAACTATATCTTGCTACATGTTGATTGGATATCTCTCGGGACTCATTTTGAAATGCCATTTTCAACAGACTCATTGTTCTTTTATGTGTAACAGGTTGTTTTTAAGATGTGGCAAAAAATAGGTGGTTTGCTACCACAACTTCAGGATTAGATGGGGGTAGAGTGGGCTTATAGAAAGACAAGGTGGCAAACCTAATTTCATTTGGCTTGGAAGAAAAACATACTCTAATGTCTATAGCTTCTGCTTTAATCTTGACATGTTTGGTACCCTTGTCACCTTCCTTGAACCAAGTTAGCTTTGACTGAAGTCAAGGCATGAGGAATCACTATTTTCTTTTCCTTCCAAGGGCCTTCAGTCAGTTAAAAATTGCCTGGCACGTCTGATTACACCACTTGATACATTCCATCATTTTGAGATAACAATTCTCTTTTAATGCCTTTCTCAAAATCAGAAGTCTTACCACTTTCTTCGTGATCAGCCAATGACATATCCCTTTCTTGACTGCATTGGTAACTCCATTTTCTGAGGGTTATTGGCAAATATCAGTTCATACTCCCTTGCTGAGGAGGAAAACCTAGCATATACCTTAGGCAGTTCATCCACAACATACTCTTGTTCATCAAAAAGATGAAGGCATAGAGCCTCATTGTTAAACATCTGCAAATACTATGCCTTCCCATTGGCCAAATGGTCTTTACATAAAGTATGCCCTTGTTGCCTAAAGAAATGACCCTTTAAACTAGATCTGTGTAATTCTTTCTTAAATGCCCATCGTTTTTGTAGAAGTATGAGTTTAAGCCTCCCGAGTTCTAACCTCACTGCTTCACAAATAAAGGAACACTTATCAAACTGAAATTCAAGAGTTTCAGGATACATCTTTACCAGAAACAGGGAGATTAAAGCATTTACATTTGGGATAGTAATCCTAGTTTCTTCTACTCTCAGTACTTCCCCAAGCTTTTTCAAAGCTTGTGGCAGAAAATGTCTTAACACTGGAAGCACACTTTTTGTTTCCAACCATTTGGGGGTTGTTTGAGCAGAAAATTTGTGCAAATCCAAATTTCAGTCTCATGGCATCGCCCCAAGCAGAGATCCCTTTATTCAAGAGCTTTCCAGAAATTACTCTTCTTTGCATATTTTAATTTAAATAAAAGCTGCAAACCTCCTAGGAGAGGTCATTCTACAAAAAATAACACAACTTCAGGGTTTTTCCTCATATAGTGGTGAACCAATCAGTAAAGCCTTTCCTTGTAGGAAAAGCAGAATGATTCAAGCACAGAAGGAACCATAGTATTTTTCAACCTAGTTTTGTTTTTGATGGCACTTTCAGTTTCCGTTTCCTAATTTGATTTCAACACAAGCTTCATAGGGAAGGCCAAAGGGTACTCACTGTTTTTTCCTGCAGGTTCTCTCTCCCTTAATCATGTCTTCCGCCTTGCTTGCTTAACCAGTCTTGTTCTTCTCCATGGTTGAAACAGACAATTCTTCACATTGTGCAATAGATGGCAACTCTTATTCCCACAATACAAGACTGAACATCCATTTAGGCAATGGGAGTATGCTCTTAGACCCAGGGATCGAAGTAGTGTCGATTGAAGAAGACCTTTTTTTCTCTCCCTTTCCCAATTACATATCCTTCTTCAATCCCCATCTCATCCTTTTCTTCTTTGATTTTGACTGCCCTTCCCATCAAGCAGTGATAAAATTTATCCCTAAGTTATGAACCAAACAAGCACATTCTCCCAAGCCACCATAAAGTCCTCCAATCCTTTCATTTTTGTGCCTTGTATTCTAAGGCAGAAATGGAAACTTTTCTGATCAGTAAACAAAACAAAACATTTCACTATTAACAAAAGCTACACTTAACTGAGGAATACTGATGCAAAAGGGGATATGCATCCCTGGGAAAAAGCTTGAAGTTGCTCTCATGGATGATGAGTCTTTGTCTTCCTACCTGCTGACAGAGCTCCAAACTTTTCGTTTCAACACAAATACTTTTATAAATGCACATATCAGCTATAAAAATAAAGTCAAACTTTTCGTTTCAACACAAATACTTTTATAAATGCACATATCAGCTATAAAAATAAAGTCAATTTGGGGCAATCTTCTGCTTAAATTTTTCTGAAGTGATAACAAAATTGATGTTGTGATTGCAATACACAGGCAGCATTAGATGTATTCACAGAGGAGCCTCCAGCCAAAGAAAACAAGTTAGTGCAGCATGAAAATGTTATAGTCACACCTCACCTTGGAGCAAGCACAACAGAAGCACAGGTACATCCGTTTGAGAAGTAAATCTTATCCTGCTGATAATTATTATATGCTAAAACTGTTAATTGCTTTTGTGCATTCATTTTCCTATACAACTAGATTTGTTTCACTTTCTTGTTCTTGTATTTATGTCTAGTGAATGTGTGTGTGTGTGTGTGTGTGTGTATATATAAACAAGGCCATCTTTTTGTGTTATTTTGATGGACTGTTTATTTTGTTGGATAGTTCCTAAGAGAAGTAAATCAACTTCTGCTCATTTTTGCAGGAAGGTGTGGCTGTAGAAATTGCTGAGGCCGTTGTTGGAGCCTTGAAAGGTGAGCTTGCAGCAACAGCTGTTAATGCACCCATGGTTCCTGCTGAGGTAAACTACTCTTTCCACTTTGTTATATTCCCCATTCTTTTTCATTTTTGGTTTGATTGGAGCATGATGGTCACATTTGGTTTTGTAAAATTTGACGAATTCAAGTACTTTCTTGTTTGTTGTGTGTTTTGGATTTATTGTTGATGTCGATTGTTTTCACTTTTAAGTTACCAACTTACCCCTTATAAAAGTAAAAAAATTCCCTGCCTCCTGTCCAATCCTAAAATCTTCAGGATGGCTGCATGATGAAGTTTTGCTTATATTAACCATGTTTATAAATCTTAAATATACAACCCGTTTCCTTGTTCTTACATTTTCTTGGAGCTATGAAATTGATTGGACATATCTGATATGCATTTTCAATAACCTTTTCCTGCAGGATTATTTCAAAGTTGCATATTCACAAGTATAGTACTATTAGCTTTAGCCTGTGAATAATGAATCTCCCACATGTCTGCATGGATCTGCACGAACTGAATGTAACTTTTTTATTGTTTTTAATCAGGTTCTTTCAGAGCTTGCTCCCTATGTGGTGTTGGCAGAAAAGCTGGGCAGGCTTGCGGTACAGTTGGTAGGAGGCGGAAGTGGTGTGAAACTTGTGAAAGTGACCTATGCCTCCGCAAGAGCTAGTGATGACTTGGACACAAGAGTACTTCGTGCTATGATTATTAAGGGAATTATTGAGCCCATCTCCAGTTCATTTGTGAATCTGGTAAATGCAGATTTTGTTTCAAGACAGAGAGGTTTGCGACTAAGTGAAGAAAGGATCCAGCTTGATAGTTCTCCTCAAGAACCTCTTGAGTCAATACAAGTACGAATTGCAAATGTTGAATCCAAATTTGCCAGTGCTATTTCTGAAAGTGGAGATATCACTGTAGAAGGAAAAGTTAAGGACGGAATTCCACACCTTTCCAAGGTTGGTGCTTTCAGTGTTGATGTTAGTATGGAGGGAAGTGTCATTCTTTGCAGACAAATTGACCAACCTGGTATGATTGGGGCAGTTGGCAATATTCTGGGCGAGGAAAATGTAAATGTGAACTTTATGAGTGTTGGAAGGATTGCTCCTCGAAATCAGGCTGTCATGGCAATAGGAGTAGATGAGGAACCAAGCAAGGAGTCCCTCAAGAGGATTGGTGAGATTCCAGCCATTGAGGAATTTGTCTTTCTCAAGTTATAGTTTTATGCATAGTTACCAGGAGATGTAGGGGTACTGACACCAGTATGGAGACGGGGACAACGATTGAATTAGGGTACACAAGTAATTGAATAAGGAGATGGATATTTTATATGTAAATGTAACTGCCAGAAGTTGTGGGTACAGGGATGGGTACAAGGTCCATGCTCCTATAATGGAGTTTCCTAGCAACTATGGTTTTATGTTTGCCTGCTTAGTTCATGTTCAACATTCTTGACAGTAGCAAGTCTAATAATTTGGCATCTGGGAAGTTTCTACAAATCCCAATTTTCTGCTGCCAAGGGTTTTCCTACATATTCCTTGAGTTGTGTTTTGTAAAAGTTTCATTTTTCTTCTCCTGATAAAATAATGAGTAACATTGTTAGATTGATTTGTTTCCATTAATTTCTGTTCCCATTTCCTGCGTTTCATTAAAAATGAAGTGTGGTTTGAAGGGAAATATGAGAGGCTATTTTCATGAACGTCAGAGTAATGAGAGAAGATAGTTAAAAGTAAAAATAATATTGAGTTAATGTACTGCATTTGTTTGTGCTCTTCACATTACTTAATAGATAGTCTTTAATAGTAGACTCGATTTTTGATGGTATTAGGCCTCTTAAATTTGAACTTTTTTTGTTTTCTTCAGACAATTAATTAACATGCACAATTTTATGGAAATTCTGCCTGACAAAATTATAAGTGTCAGTCTGGTAAGTCTGGTAATATTACCAAAAGCATATGTATTGCATTATATTGTTGGATGCCTTGAATAGTTATTTCAGTCTTACGATATCTCACTGCAACCTGGATTTACATGAACTCCATGTTTCTGACTTTCGTATAAACCTTCTCTAAATAAAACAATCTCTTATTTCTTGTTTATTCTCACAAGTATTATAGAGTATGACATCAATGTGTCATATTCCTCATATCCCTACTATGTATTACTTACCATCCATCCATTCAGGTTATTTTATCCTCAGGTTAAATACCTGTTTATGGGCAATATATCACATTCTTTTGTCTGTAAAAGGTATAGTTCACGTATTTATCATCCATTTAAGTGTCTTGCCCTTTAAACATTTATTGTGCTTCTGGGGTTAAGTCCATTGCTCAGTATGTATAAATGTTAGATCAAGGGTTGTATATAGGAAAAGGTTAGGATTCATCACTTATCGTGTTTCTGGTATTAAGTCCATCGCCCAGAAGGTATCCACGTCAGATCAAGGTTTGTATATAGGGAAAGATCAGGACGAGGGAATGAGTTTCTGGATTGGATAAAAAAAAAATCAAAGATGTAAGGGTATGGGGTCCTGTTTATGAAGATAAGACTCCACAAAGATTGGAAAGTACCCTAAAAATGAGGGAACTAAAAGATTAGTCAATAAATATTCAGTTGTTATATGCATATAATCAAATTCACAATCAAACTGGCACCTGCTCAGATAAAAATTCAGTGTTGTAAAATACTCAGACTTCTGATCACCGGATAATGGATGAACCATGCAAGGAACCAGATCACATACAATCGACGATGGTCACAGTGCTATACAAAGTAGCAGCAACTTGATGTAAATGGTGTAATTTGAGGGTTGTAATAATTATGCTTTAATACCATGGTTGCGTGCTTATAGTTTGTTGCATACAAACATGACTGGTTGACAGTCAATAGCCTTATTATGCTCCTACAAATAGTTCAGATCCTCTTAGTTTGCTTACAGTCTCATGCGCAAGAGGGATAATCAAGAAGTTGTAACAATGTCAGCATGTTCTTTATTTAAATGACAACATATTTATTGCTAATCATTGTGTGACGTATCCATTATAGTCATACAAAAATTACACTGCAACTTTTAGTTATCATATGTACATAGTGAGCACAAAAAATGATTGTTTGTCCGTGAGCATTCGAAATTTAGTTTTCAATATTTTTAGTTCAGCATCATTTTTCTTCCAAAACTTGAGTGTATCTTGCAGTGTTTCAAGGTTTTCATGTAATTCTTTACATAAAAAGCCATCATATTGAAATACTTAAATGTTCAATTAGTTTTAAGGAAAGTTAATTGTCATGAAAAGTTCCAAGTTTATAATTCCAAAGTCGAGAAATTTCCTTGGCCAGAGTTTCGAGGTTTTCATGTAATTGTGCCATTTTACTTGTTTACACAAAATCTCAGAAAGTCTATCTGTTTGTTCTTTAGTGAAGTTTTGGGATTTTCATTTAACCGTGCAATGTTTACTGTTGCGTGGAAAAGTTCAAAAACTTGTGTGCTGATATAAGTTGGAGGTGCAAAATTTTTATGTAATCATGTAATTGTTACATCACTGCTTAAAAACCCTGAAATTTGCTAAGTACAAATATGCTGGAGATCCCGATTTCTTTTTAAAGTTTGCAACCGCTATGCATATCTACATCAAATGTTTGAAAATCCACTTGGAATGTAGGTGCCTGGAAATCCAGGATTTCCTTGCAACCTTGCAACCTTTACATTCTTATGCCATATCTCCAAATGTTTGCAACATTTCCTTTTATGGGGTTTTCAATCCGTTTTTGAAAGTTGCATTACTACAACAAATCTTTGGAAGCCTAATAGTAATGTGATCTAAAGAGAGTGTATTTTTGATTTGCATGCATGTTCAAGACATATATATCTCCATGCCTTTCCATTTATTACACAATTTTTTTATTGTTTCTCATGCTTTGCATACACTCTTGCCTCCATACAACTTTCAAACCTCTACAAAGCCATTAGTCCTTTCAGATTTGACGGATTGTGTAAACAGGATCATCAGTTCCATCATAGAAGCTTGCATTGAGCTAGGGGTTTTGAGCTATATCAAATATTTGAAGCTATATGGGGTATTTAATAGAAGGTCATAGTTAGTCATTAGTGTTTCTCCATTTGAGTATCATTGTACTTCTCTAGGTGCCCCTTATGTTTTCTTGAATCTTTGTACTCTTTGTTACATTCCCTTTTTTTTGATGGAGGATTTTATATCATCTATAAGTTTGTTTTGCTATTTGATATGGGAGCACAAGTCTATGTTGATACGTCTTTAGCTAAGAGCCAAGGATTGAGGGGTATCCATTTTGCCAAGGTTGCTTGGGGCACAATCTTGACCTCATCTCTTATATTATACTTTCAAGGGTTTGAAACTTGGTGGATGACGTAATCAAAGAACATATCATCACCCTCACCAATTTTGCTCAACCAATTCAGCTACAACCCTTTAGTACTATGCTTCCTAACAAAAAGTTAACTTGCTTGAATGCTTAAACATTTTCTTGTGTCACAATTTTGAAATTGTCCCATAATCCTAACCTAGTTGCATCGTAGCCTCAAAACCCCACTTGTCTCCAAAATTCTAAAATTTTTAGGTAGTCTTGTAGCTAATACATTGTTATAAAGAATCTTTGAAGCCCGATAATAATCCAACATTTCAAACTTTTATACTTTTCCTACTTTCACATAAACCTTGATTAGTAAGAACAAAACTTCAGCATCTTAATCTGTCTTTGTAAGTTCTAATTTAGAAAATTGAAATATAACCAATGCAATGCAAAAGACTCTTCTTTAAACTATCACAAACCTCAAATAGAGCTTAGAAATGAAATCAAAATAAGATAAACCTCCATTGTTGAATGATTTGCTCCTTGGATGATTGATTCGTGGATGCTTGCTTTGCTTGAAGATGACTAAATTGACATCATGTACCTAGATTGAATGATAATGGATTATGATTTGGATGTGAGGATGCTTGGATTTATAGATTTTGGGAATGAGGAACGAATGGCCAAAGACCTAATTATGAGATCAAGGGTGGAGAATGGTTGAGAAGTATTCCCTAGGATCAAGGATAGGATGAAGGGTGGAGGTGAAGGTAGTTAGAATGTGAATGGTTAGAATCAACTTACCAAATCTAGTAAGTAGTTGTGAGGATGAGGAAAATTAGGGATATGTACACTTAAAAGGGCTATAATTTTGGGATGTGTTGAGAGAATACGAGGACCATAAGGACAAGTGTTCCTAGGTGCCCAATATTCTTGGAATGTGTTGAGAGAATAATGGGAGCAAGACAAGTGTTCTTAAGTCTCCATTATTCTTAGAAAGTGTTGAGATAATAATGACTTATTTAATAGTAATATTATTTAATTATTTTAGCCACATGGGTGAGGTGGATAATAAGTGGAATATGTAATTAATTAATTATTTATTATGATGAGATGGAAAAGGGTGGTTAATTAAATAATATGATTATTTTATTTAGTTATGTCCTAGATTAATTAGGACTAAGTGATGGGACATAGGCCTAGGGAATATTTTAGGTATCTACATTTTTCCCCTCTTTGATACAATACAACTAAGTGGTGTTGTGCCAAAGAAGAATAAAAAGTAGGATGGAATGGAATGAAGCTTAAGTGACAAGTTGCCTCAATCGCTTAGGGATGATGATGAAAGTGATGCCCCCTCGAGAGAAATGTTGGGTGAAATGGAACCCAATAGGTATCTTGAAAAGATGAAGGGTGGTAACAATGTGTCATTAAAGGATTAAAAGATGACTTGAGAGAGATCATGTTGGGATGATGTACATGCCATGAATATAATACTAAATAATTGATTAAGGATTGGGCATTTGGACTAATGCCACTAGGATGATTGGATTGGATTGGCATGGATGTACACGTTGGATGATGAAATCTCACAAGGATGTAATGTAACAAAATGACACAAGGTTGAGATTATGGATAAATGATGAGATAAAAGATGTAATGGATGAAGAATACATGCTATCATAGTAACTTCACGTGCAAGGAGCAACCTTTATTTTGTTGTAGCACTTAGCACTATGCACCATGATGTAAGAGACCATGATGAGGATGTGCCATGTGCATATGGAATAACTCACAAACAAAGAAGTTGCAAATAGAATAGTGATCCAATAGACACATCATTAGCATGCCATCATATGAAGGATGAAGGCGACCATGTGGTTTGATGGTAGGAGCACTAAGACTACAAACAACAAACAAACACAAACCCATAAAAGCAAGCAATAAAAACATGCAAAAATACATAAATTGGTATCCAAGAACATGTTGAAACCAAGGGTATATGGGATGGATGGATGGGATTGGATCCAAGGATTAATGATGAGGATTGGATTAGACTTTTCCCCTGTTCAAGCTAAAAATTGTTTGATTAATTGATTGATTGATGATGATAACATTATTGATGTGGGAAGGACACATCCCGAAAACAATGCAAGGGTTGGGAAAAATATCCCAATGATGATTGATTAGATTGATTGTAGATTAAACATAGCTTATAACAAGATAAGGAACAAAATCTTATGGATGTGTTTGGATGGATGTGAGATTTTGGATGGGGTATGCATGGATTTAAGGGCTTCAACATGAATAAAGTGCTTTGTGGAGCATGCTTATAGATTGGGAATTATTTGGGTAAGTGTTTGCTTTTGTTTGTCATTTTGAGAGTGGAACCAATGGCAAGGGATAATCTAAGCCTAGAGACAAGGATAAATATGGTTTGGATGGAATGGTTGATGAAATGGATGGTGATGGAGATGATATGGATTAATAAAAGGATGTAGGGGGAGATGTTTCAAGAACTACATAGGACTAACATGTCTTAAGATCTAGATTAGGTAGTACTATGTAGTCAAATTAAGTGATGGTAGATGGTTTGTGGCCAAAGTATGGCTATGCCAAGAGTTTTCCAAAGTATGCATCATTTGCCCCAATCATTGTTAAGATCAAGGTGAGTAGGAAATATGGATGATGTATGGCTAAATGGAAATGGTGGATGGGTATGATGGAATGACATGATAGGATGGATATGTTTGGTGGAATGGATGAGACGACTTGCCCTCAATTTTAAGGTTCACATAGTTAGATAATTTACACATGATGCCTATGAATGGGTTTTCACCATGGTACTTGCCCAAGGCGCCATAATAAATGGTTTTCACCATTGAAAATATATTTCTCTTTACTATTCTTTTGAAGTTTTTCTATTTTTTTGGATTTTTTTATTTTTTATAATTCTTTTTTGGAATTTTGGACTTTAGGTATTACGTTCATGGATTGCTAATGTAGTTGATTTGGGTGCTTCAGTCATGAAATTCCAATAATATCTTGCCTTATGGAGTTTCTTCACTAGGATTAATGCACTACTATATAATGTGCAACTGTGACGATGCTATTTGATAGTTGGGTTGGCCTTGTCCAAATATAAAAATCTTGATAAAATGCCATCATAACTCTTGTGGTAAAGTGTGGATGCAAGGATATGATGGATTCTAGGTTTTGGATTGGATTTAGTATGAAGTGGGATGGATTCAAATGGTGGAGGTGAGGACTGGGATTTGAATTGTGGATTCGATAAGTGGGATTTGGATTGCAGATGTGATAAGTGGTGCTTTGGAGATGGGTATGTGGATTGATGGATTTAGGATTTAGGAATTTGAGATTTCAATTGGAATGAGAGATGTTGGGATTGTGTGGTAAAATTAGTTGGATTTGGATTCAACTTAGGGTTGGGACCAACATTCTCTTTGGACAATGAAGCTTTGCATGATAATTGTGAAGGCTTATCACACCTATTATATGTAATATGTGACTTTTGATTTATGGATTGCTTTTGATGAGTCATTTTGATTGAATTCCTTAATTTACTTTGCTTTAGGATCCATATTTCTTTTTTTTTCTCACTTCTTGATTTTTGGGTGTATATCACTTTTTAGATTCATTTAGATTTTGATATAGAGTGTGCATTTTCTTTTTCTTTGATAGTGAATAATTATATTTTGTTTCATGGGAACACTTCACTTTATAAAATGGGTGATGTTGGTCCTAATCAAGGGGTCTAGGATGTTGCAGATGTAGGTTGTGATTATGGATGGAGGAAGTAGGTAAAATATGGGTGGATGGAGAATTCTTGGAAGAGTTATGAATGGATTCTATTTTTACGTTTTCATTGGATGAGGTTGCCCCAATTATCATTGAGTTGTCACCACTAGATCGGTTTCTTGGAGATGTGTAGACAAGGCCTTGATATCCAATATTTCCATATATCAATACTAGTTCTAGAATGCCTTGTTCATGAAGGCCTAACCCTTTTCCATTATAGCCCATGCTTTGACTGATTTTGTTTGCCATGGGATACATTTCACTTTTGAAACAGGATGCAAATCCATCATTAGGAAACCTTGACTTAGGATAGAGATCTATTCACTCTTTTGCAAGAAGGCCAAACTGTATGAAGGTGGTTGAACCAAGCTTATAGGATGATTGTATTTTCTTCTTGTTTGTAATTACAGTATCTTGATCAATGATATGCTCAATGTGATCAATCTTTTCTTGTGAATCCTTATACATGTTGGGATTCATATCATTTATTTGACTATCTATGTGTCCAAGGGAGGCAAGTGTCTCATCTTGGGAAATGGAAGTTTGAGGAATATGGATGTGCTCATCTTTGATTTCACGGTCATGGATGGGATAAAGGTGTATTAAGGGATCATCTTAGATTTTGGACCAAATGTAGGGTCATGATCAAAGATCAGATTTTGGATGTCATTATCATAGATATGATCTTGATCAAAGATGGGATTGTCATGGGCTTGATAGTCATATATTGAATCTTGGTCAAATATTGGATTAACATGGATATCGTGATCATCATTAGGGATTCTATCAGTGACTTGATCTTGATTTGGTTGGGAGAAAGTTGTGGCATGCTTTAGAGCGAGCTCTTGACATAGCTTTAGTTCCTTCCTAGACAAGATAGATGCAATTTGCATTGCTTTAATATTGCCTATGTCAACTAAGCCTTTGATATATGTTCCTAATGTCACATTTAGTAGTATGCTTGGACTAGTGGGATATTTTTGGACCTTATGACATTTATGGATTGTGGATCTTTTGAGCTTTATGGACTTTGTGAAAGGTTTATGTTTCTCTTCCCATGTGGATAGACTCATAGAGATGGTAATGTTTGATGGTATTTTATCTAGGATAGGAATAGTGGTAGGAGACTCATGGATAGGTGTTGTCAACATGGATTTCTTGGATGTTTTGTTTTGTTGTTCATCGCATGTGAGTAGTACTTGGATATATCTTTATTGGATTGATGGGACTGACCAATATTTCATGAATGATTAGACTCTATATTGGATTAATTATAGGACTTGGGTGATAATGATTTGGAGGATTTGGATGCAAATAATTTGTAAGATGTAGAGGTAGATTTAAAAGATTTGGGTGAAGAGGACTCAAATGACATGGATTGGGGTGATGAGGGATATGGTTCTAGGATGGTATTTTTCTTGCTAATGGTGGGATAAGAATGGGTAATGGATGGTTGATATTGGTTCAAGAGGTAGCTAGTGCTTGGGAGGTATTGGTTTTGGGGAATATGGGATTTGATTGTGGAGTGTATGGAATTTATGGCAAGATTGTCCATAAGGATTGCATCAATGGTGTCTTGGTCAATGCTATCATTATCATCAAAGGGTCATAGTTAGGTTAGTAGAAAATACCATCCTCATCATCATAAGGATTATATTCAGTTGGTAGACAAGACCATTCTCATCATCATATGGATCATATTTAGGTATTCAGGTTGGTAGAAAAGACCATCCTCGTCATCATAAGGATCATATTCATTTTACTTGGCTTGATTTGGGAAAAGGATTTCATATAAAGGGCTCATGGTGTTGGCTTTTCCCTTGATTATGATCTTTTGGCTTGGTTTGATTATGATATTTGGGCTTGTTTTGATTATGAGTTTGGACTTTGTTGGTGTGGGATATAGATCCATTGTTTTAGTTAGGTCCTTGGATTTTTAAAATTGGTTGGTTTGGATTTTGGATTGCTTTGACTTATGGTGACTATATCAAAAGGATAGCCCTAAGTAGACCTGATAGATGACTTGGATAGAATATGTGGATGGATAACTTGGATGATTAGGATGACCCCAAGGATGGGAATAAATGATTAGGTGGACTATGTGAACTTGCTAATCTTGGATTAAAGTTTAAGCCTACACACTTGAATCTTAGGATGACTTGTTATGACTTTGATTTATGGATGTCTAATGGGTTTAGTGGAAAATCAATTAAAAATAGAATTAACACAATTAGAGCTAGAAATCTCAAATACCCACATAAGAAAGATTGATCAAAACCTCCTAAAAAATCAAATTGAATGTACAACTTGAAAAATGACAATTAGCATGAAAATTAAAAATCAAAATCAAAATTCAAGAAGTGTAAACCTAACATTCCATTTTGAATTGTGATGGAGATATGTTGGATTGCTCAAAACTTAGCTCCCATGGTTGCAAAATCTTGAATTGACCTAGAAAATTCTCAAAATGAGATGATTGTGATATGATGCAATGCACAAAATGACATGGATTCACTATAATGCTTCTAGGTGATTTGAAATGAAGAGATATTATTTTATATATTTTCAAAAATTAGATCAATGGTGGAGATTAGATCTTGAGATCAAAAATTTAGATTGAATCTTGAAGATCATTGGTTAGGATTAATTGAAACTCAAAATATCTCCTCAATTTTAGGGAATTGGTTGAGATATTTTTGAAAAGGAATATTCCTTAGAATATGATTTTAAGAGGGAAATTTTGATTAATTAAATAATTCAAATTATTTAATTATGTGAGGAAAAGAATACTCCATGTGCAAGTGGAAGAAAATTAGATAATTAAATAATTAAAAATTATTTAATTATGAGATATAGAAGAAAATTAGTTTTTTTCTTATTAAATAATAAAAAAATTATTTAATTAGGGGCAGTGAAGGAAAAATAGTAAAAATTGATGAATTAATTAAATAATTCAAAATTATTTAATTAATAGAGGACATAAGGTGAAAATGAGGGAAAATGATGAAAAATGGTGAAAAGTTATGAAAATGATAAGAAATGATGAGAAAGTGATGAAAATCCACAATTAGTGATGAAAGTGAGGAAAATGATGGAAAATTCCCTACTGTGCCCCAACGGACAACAAAAGGATGGTAAGACACTAGACCATCCCCTCAGGAGGTTGGCCAGTTTTTTTTTTTTCTGGTCAGGCTCATGACAAGACTCAGGACTGGTTCTAGTGAGAAGAGGATGAAAAGATCAGGCCCTAGGAGTCTTAAAAAGTAATTAGGATTGATATCCAAGATTGAAAAATAAGTTAAAAAGATGTCTAAGGGTGAAACCCTAGGGTTTGGGGGTCATATATATGCATTTGGGCTCAAATTATCCTCATTTGCACACTTTGGGTTATAGATTTCTAGAGCTCTAAACCTTCAGTTTGCACAGACACCTTGAGATGGCCCTCATTCCTCGTGTCTCACACTACACAAAAAATTTTGGTAGATCAAAAGGCAAGTGGGAGCAGGCCCCCCTATATGTACTAAATTATTTTTTCTTGCACGTAGTTTTAGGATTTCTATTGGGAAAATGTGTCTCAACCTTGCAATTATATATGGTTTATTGTTGATAGGATATATATATATATATTTCTTAGTTACACTGATAAGTGTATACAATGGAAGCAAAGAGAAAAATGTGAGCATGTTAACTTTTTCAAGAAACTCTTAAAATGGCTGACATACATTAAATAATGATATATTATAATTCTGGATCGTTTGTTATTAGGTTTTAGATCTAATGGAAAATATTTTGTTGGCTCGTCTTTCCCTAGAATGTAACCCTATTTTATGAGGGTGTTGTATTACGATTGCAGAAGAGAGATAGTGATGTATTATGAGAGTCTGATAGTGGTCGTGTTGTCTCTTGATCTCTGGTGGTGATACTCTTGTGAGAAGCTTTCTCTGCAAGTATATTGTAATCTTTGTGATTTCTAAATAATATTGGGCAGCTTTTGGAGTGTGGAATTTTACTCCCAAAAGGGTTTTCCCCACGTAAATCACTGTGTCGTAGTATGGATGATATTTATATTATTTTTGTTTAAGTTTTTGCAACTATTAAAGATCTGTAAAATTTTGCATTTTTCTCCTCTCAAGATTAGTGTAGGAAGTTGTTCCACTACCTTAGCTTCCTTACAAGTGGTATTAGAGCCTAATCACCTTTGGTTTCAGTTGTGGGTTGTTGGGTTTTTTGAACTAATCCAAATTTGAGTGGGAGCTTGTGCAAAAGACACTTTGTGAAAGAATTTTCAAATGGAAAGTTCATTAGGTAGAATAGAGGTGGAGAAATTTTTAGGAAATAATTTTGAGATGTGGAAACTAAAGATGGAGGATTTGTTGATAGATCAAGATTTGTGGGATGTTGTTGATGAGAATGTTCCAAGGCCTGCAGATCCTACTCAAGCTGCTCAATATGATGTTATGGACCGTAAAGACAAGAGTCTAATCAGATTGTGCTTGGTAGACTCTATTTTAAATAATGTCCACAAAAACTATGGAAGAAGCTTGGTGAGATGTATCAAGCAAAATCTTTAGTGAACAAGATTTTCTTGAGGAAGAAATCATATTCCTTGAGAGTGGAAGAGAGTGGATGAATTAAAGACCACCTGGAAGCATTCAATATGTTGGTGGCTTAGTTGGCATTAGTTGGTGTTAAAATGGACGAGGAAGAGAAATGTCAGATCCTGCTTTGTTCTTTACCTGATTCGTGGGATTCTCTTATGATGGCTATTGAGAGTACTTCTATTATTTTGAAGACCGAAGATGTGGTCGGTTCTTTACTTTCTAAAGAGATGAGGAGGAAGGTATCCATCACTACCAAGGAGGCCTTAAATGTTCATGGAAGACCTAAGGAAAAATGCAAGAGGAATGAGAAGCATGACAAATCCAAGTCCAAGGGGAGATCTAAATCTCTTGGAAAGTCCAAAGTTATTTGTTGGAACTGCGATAAGCCTGGACATGTTCGTAAGGAATGCAAAGGAGAAAAGAAGAAGAAAAATAAGAGATTTGATTTTGATTCCAAGTCTGAGAAAGAAGATGGTGACACATTCATTGCAACTTTGGAAACTAGTGCAAGTAATGATGCATGGTTAATTGAATTAGGTGCATCTTTTCATGACCTTTAATAGATATTGGTCTTATGAATATGAAGAATTTGATGGTGGTAAGGTGTACTTGGGTGATGATTCTCATTTAGACATTGTTGGCCACGGTAAGGTTAAAATCAGGTTTCTTGATGGTAGAATAAAAAGGATTAATGGTGTGTTACATATCCCCAGTTTAGCACGAAATTTTTTATCTGTGAGAAAACTAATAGATACGGGTGTGCAGGTAGTATTTTCTGATGCATGATGCAAGATGGTTAGAGGTGCTATGGTGATTGATAGAGGTGTTAGATATGGCACATTGTATAAGCTAGATGCATGCACTATTGAGTGCAATAGTACTTCTATGAAGAGAAAGTCTATGGAAGAAGTGAGGGTTTCACCTTCAACAGATGGTCATGGCTTTTGGGTACCCAAGGGTGCTCTTTCTTCTGAGTCAAAGTTACCTACAGAGAAAACTATGTTATGGCACTAGAGACTTGACCACCTTTGAGAAAAGGGTCTAAGGACCTTGAAAAATAAAAACCTTGTTGAAGGTTTGTCTGATTGTAATCTTGAATTTGATTTCTATGAGCATTGCATTTATGGAAAACAAAACCACATTCAGTTTTACTCGAGTTCTCCTAAATCTTGTGGTGTATTGGATCTTATTCATTCTGATATGTTTGGTCTTGTAGATGTTCCTTCGATTGGTAAATCCGCATATTATGTTTCATTTATTGATGATTATAGTAGGACATGGGTATATTTTCTAAAGAGTAAATTTGAAGTTTTCAGTCAATTTAAAGAATTTAAAGCAATGGTTGAGTTGCAGACTAGAAAGAAAATAAAATGTTTGAGGACTGATAATGGTGGTGAATTTTTCTCTAACGATTTTTGATAGATTCTATAAAGATTGTGGTATTCATAGATAGAAGACAACTCTGTAGTCTCCACAACAAAAGTTGTAGAAATAATGAGCAGGAAACTGATGGAGAAGGCTAGGAGTATGTTGAGTGGTACTAGTCTAGAACAAAGGTTTTAGGATGAAGCTGTTGCCACTACCTATTACCTGATTAATAGGTATCCTACATCAGCTCTTGTTGATAAGACGCCTATAGAGGCATGGTTGGGTCGCAAACCTTCATTAAGACATCTTAAAATTTTTGGTTGCAAGGCATATGCACATGTGCCAAAGGAGAAGCAAACAAAGTTGGAGAACAAGGTTATGAAATGTGTCTTCATCGGATATAGTTATGGTGTGAAAGGAAACAAGCTTTGGGATCCTGTTGTACAAAAGGTAATACATAGTGGAAGTGTTATTTTTAGAGAAACTAAGCCTTCTTCTATTACATTGCAGCCAAAACAAAGTAAACAGGAAGATGTGATTCAATTTCCTTCTACACCTAGGAAAGTTGAATTGAGGCCCAAGGATAGACAAGAAGTCGAGGAGAGCTCATCTAGCTCTAGATCTTCAGAAGAGGAGGAAGAACCTCCAACTCAACTTGTTCGTAGGTCTACAAGGCATAGACAACCACTTGAAAGGTATTCACCTGATGATTGGAGATGTATTTTTGCTTTGAATACTAACATGGATGAGCCCAGATCTGTAGAAGAGGCACTAGGTATGAATGATGCAGAATCTTGGAAGATTGCTATGGATGAAGAAATGACATCTTTGAAAAAGAATGATACATGCCAGGATCTTGTACCATTTCCTAAAGGACAAAAGTATGTTGGTTGTAAATGGTTGTTCAAGAAAAATATTGGTTCAGATGGAGGTATTGAGAAGTACAAAGCAAGGTTGGTTGTGAAAGGTTACTCTCAAGTTGAGGGTGTTGATTATGGTGAAATATTTTCTCATGTTACAAAAATGACATCCATTAGATTTTTGCTTTCTATTGTTGCTACTTATGATTTAGAGGTTGATAAAATGGATGTGAAAATTGCTTTCCTTCATGGTGATTTGGAGGAGGATATTTATATGACATAGCTAGAGCACTATGTGGTGAAAGGTAAAAGTAAGTTGGTTTGTAAATTGAAGAAATATTTGTATGGATTAAAAAAGAGTCCTAGATGTGGTACTAGAAATTTGATACATATGTGTTGAGTTTGGGATTTGAGTGTTCTAAATCAGATCATTGTGTTTATTATAAAACTGATGGTGATTGTTTACTACTTATTGCATTATATGTTGATGATATGTTATTTATTAGGAAAGGGAAAGGTATGATTTCAAAACTGAAATCTCAACTTGCTACTAAATTTGAAATAAAAGATCTTAGTGCAGCTAAATACATTCTTGGGATGGAAATTAAAAGAGATAGAGTGAACAAAAAGCTATGGTTTGGCCAAAGTAAGTATGTCAACTCAATTTTACAGAGGTTTGATATGCATGATTGTAGACCATTGTGTGTTCCTGTTTCAGTTGGAACAAATTTATCTATGTCAAATTGTTCAACATCTCCATCAGAGATGGACGACATGAGCATAGTGCCTTACCAGAGTGCATTTGGAAGTTTGATGTATGCTATGGTTTGTACTAGACTAGACATTTCCCAAGCAATGGGAGTTCTTTCCAGATATATGTCTAATCCTGGTAGAGTTCATTGGGATGCAATTAAAAGAGTCTTTAGATATTTGTGGGGTGCCTCAGATTATTCCTTATGTTATCATAGTATTATGACTGAAGACAAGATTTCCCTTGATATTCATGGTTATGTGGATTCAGATTAGGCAAGTGATGTTGATAGCAAAAAATCCACCAATGCTTATGTGTTTACTTTATTTTATGGTGCAATTAGTTGGATGAGTAAGCAATAGGATGTGGTTGCTTTTTCCACTACTGAAGCAGAGTATATGATAGCTACTCATGCTTGTAAAGAAGTCATTTGGCTTAAGAGACTGTGTTCAGATATTGAAATAAAACAAGGTGCAGTAAAAATTTATTGTGATAGTCAGAGTGTGATATGTCTAGACAAGAACCCGACATATCATTCCAAGACCAAGCACATTGATGTGCAGTATCATTTTTTTATAGATATGGTCGAAGATGGTAGAGTGAAGCTGGTTAAGGTAGATACTTCAATGAATGTTGTTGATTCTTTAACTAAGTTTGTGAGCACAAAGAAGTTCAGATGGTGTTAAGAGACTATGGGACTTTCGACCCCTAGCAATTAAAGAGATGATTTTTACACCCTCACATTTCTCTTGCAAGGTGTTCAAAAAGTGGGAGATTTGTTGGGAAAATATGTCTCAACCTTGCAATTATATACAGTTTATTGTTGATAGGATGTATATATATATATTTCCTAGTTACATTGATAGGTGTATACAATGGCAACAAAGAGCAAAATGTGAGCGTGTTAACTCTTTTAGGAAACTCTTAATATGGATGACATACATTAAATAATGATATATTGTAAATCTAGATAGTTTGTTATTAGGTTTTAGATCTAATGGCAAATATTTTGTTGGCCTGTCTTTCCATAGAATGTAACCCTATTTTATGAGGGTGTTGTATTATGACTGTAGAATAGAGTTGGTGATGTATTCTGAGAGTCTGATAGTGGTTGTGTTGTCTCTTGATCTCTGGTGGTGATAATCCTATGAGAAGCTTGCTCTGCAAGTATATTTTAATCTTTGTGATTTTTGAATAATATATTGGGCAGCTTTTGGACTGTGGATTTTTTCTCCCGAAAGGGTTTTCCCTACGTAAATCACTGTGTTGTGGTATGCATGATATTTATATTATTTCTATTTAAGTTTCTGTAACTATTAAAGATCTGTAAAGTTTTGCATTTTTCTCCTCTCAAGATTAGTGTAGGAAGTTCTTCCGCTACCTTAGCTTCCTTACACTTTCAAATTCATAACTAAAGGTAGGCAAACAATTTTTTTGATCCATGGATCGATGATTTTGTAATCCAATGTGTTGTGTTTGCATTGTGAATTGGTACTTTTATCATAGCATGCCACGTTTGGGTTACCATATCACTTTTGTGTTACCTTACCACTATTGTCTAGGTGTAAAGTGACACGTTTGTAAATGTGTTCATAGTTGTTTTTGGGGGTTCGACATTTTTGAAAAATAGACCGCATTTAACTTCCATGTATTACTGCATTTGCATAAAGTGACACATTTACATTTATTTTCTTAGTAGACAGGTTTTTTTATCAAAAATTTGACAAATTAACGTTGAGGGTGCTTTGCTTGTAGGCGGTACTTCATCCCATCTACTCTCAAGAGCGGAGGCCTAGGATATTGAATTAGATGGCCCTCTTGGGAGAGGTTGAGATTGAGTTCCTAGCATCGTCAAGCTCTACTATGTCACATATATACTTGAGATTTAGGCACACAGTGCTATGATGACCACACTCGTTGAGCGATGGCATTCAAAGAGAACTACTTTCCACCTCTCGATTGGAGAGGCTACTATCACTTTGGAGGATTTCTGGCACATCTTGAGGGTACTGATTGAGGGTGTATGAGTCATTTATGACATGGATTGGGGCATAAAGTTCTTAGAGAGACTGCTTGGTGACGATGAGATACTAGGATTTTCTAGGATTTTCCTCCATATTCGTTTTGTGTTGGGATCTAGTAATAGGCATAAAATCACAATTGACCTTAGAGGATGAAGGATTTGAGATGATGGGGGTGTGATGATATGGTTTGATTTCAAAATGGACTCAAAGGATATGTTGCTAAGCCTTTTGGATAAAAAGGATGATGTTTGAGTTCATTAGGTTATGCTAGATCTCAAGATGTTGATAAAATGTTGGATGATGCCTTCACTTGGAGTAGACTAATGAGTACAAGTAAAAGGGATGATGGTGATTTTTTAAACCTAGAGGGAAGACAGTTCCATTAATTTAACAAGCTCACAAGATCAAGATAGATTTTAACAAGAGATTCTAACAAAGTGATGGGTTGATTGATGTCCAATGATTGGGTTGATGTTTGATAAAGGATGTTAAGGATTGCTTGGCAAGACTTATGTTGTTTGAGGATGTTGATTGTTCAAGGATTTTGATAGGTTGATGTTTGTCCAAAAAAATGCTAGGGTAATGTTTCCTAGAAAACCCAAGATGAAAGGTGATGTATGTTTTGAGGATGAAAAGGATTATGAAGGATGTAAGGTCTACTATGTTAGACACCTCTAGTTTTGGGATAATAGGTGGTGAAATTTTTATGCTTGAAAGTTTGTAGTTTTAAGAAAATCTAGGTCAATAGTCAAACATGTCGATTTGGAAAAAGTGCTATCCTGCCCCCAGAAAAACACATCGAAATGCTGACAAACATGGCAAGATGCAAGAAAAAGCAAAAAAGTGTAACAGACAAAAGCGACAAGATGCACAAAAGTGTTGTTATGCAAATTAGGTTTGGCATAATAGGGTTTCAGTCAAAAGCGTTGAGATGTACAAAAGCACTGAAATTCAGGACAAAAGCATCAAAATGCTAGAACAAACGTGGAAAAGTTCAAATAAAAGTGACAAGATTTGCAAACGCGACAGACTGTAATAAGAAAAAGCGAGTTTCTATGACAAGTTTCAATGAGTTAGTGAAAGTTTGACAGTTTGAGGGGTAATTGTGAAAGTTGTGTTTTCTTGGCAAGTGATACAAACAACAGACATAAAATCAGCACTGAACCCAAGGTAATTATGCAATTTTGCAAGCTTTCTTCCATAAAGCTCACTTATGGTATCATGGGTATAACACAATTGAAAACACGCTAGACAAGCACAACCTAACTAGTAGTAAAATGTTTGTCAATATATAGTGGGCCCACTTGCCAAAGCTATATCATCCAGTGAATGAGTGACTAGGGTATGCCAAGGTCATGTACTACCTTGACACCCCTCACCTTAAAGGACAAGGTCCTAACAAGGAATAATGATCACCTCAACAAGGGACAATACATGGTGAGTAACTTCACACATGATACTGTATGTTACACCACTATAGACTAAGGACCGAAGGTCTTAAAGGTACTAAATCACAAGGTTCATAGTGGGGGATCAATGAACAATGATCCCATCTGATAGTATTGAGATTGGAGGGGCCTCCTATGCTCTTCTCACCAAACGTGTCTCAAAAAACCAAAGGTCACACGACTTGGCTCAAATGACGCTGGCCACACCTTGGGGTACAAATTTCGTTCTCCCCCTTTATATACCCCACTTGAAAATGTGGTTGAGGTCAAACCATAGGGTGATGAAATCAATAGGTAGGCCTCCTACTGAAAATTTAAAAAAGGGAAGGAATAGTGTTTCTATTTCTGTTCACATAGGATCACACTAGGTGCAAGGGGAGAGCATATATAGACAAATCCTTTGGTAAGAGAACAAAATGTAAACTAGTGATGTTTTTGATCTCCAATATTGCACAAAGTACAAGGAGAGAGCATACATACCCCTAGCCTACTAGACACAACAAACAAGGTTCATTTCTGTAACGCCCCGCCACACAACCCTAGAGGAAGTTGCAATTAACTACTCAAACGTACTATTTTTTTGTTGTTGTTTAAGTACAATTAACATGCAAGTTCACTACCCATTGCCAACATCCTCTAAGGTTACGAGACTGAGATTAAGAAACACATACATTCCATACATGTTAAATTACATCAAAGAATAAGAAATACCACATGATTTCAAATAACGATAATTTAATAATAAGATTACAACTCTCATTCCCCGAATGAGGTAAATCCAATAAGCATGCTTACATAATACATCATCCACCTTGATAACAAATGAGGGGTAATAAATTACAAGATCAACTAAAATGAATAAAGCAAGAAATGAAACTGGATCCCATGAGCTCTTCAACTAGAAATCTCGTCCACACGAACAAGAAGCCCAACAGAGAAAGGTGCACGTTCCACCCAACCAAGTGGTACCCGAAGGCCCACCCCCCGTGCTAGGAGATAGTAACAGGGAATCCTATACAAGGCCATCAACCTCTAGACACAGGCTAACTCACACTGACACAACCAATCACATGAACCATAAGAATAACACCAGTACAAATCTAACGTCACTGACATAAGTCACATTGTTTCCATAAATAAAACAAATCAGGTATGTTAAGAAACCATACACACAAAATCATGTACCAACTATTGTCGTAGAAAGAGTGTCATCACATAGCTCGACATGGGATATCCTGGGAATCTTCATAGGCTCCGACTCTGACTATGAGATATCCTACTGGCCTCAACTGAATCCCGGCCCCCATACTCACTCATGCAGAATCAAATACCTCTCGTAAAGACAAGATAGATGACCTTGCCATTCCAGGCCTTCCCACTCATCCCAAGCCTATACGAGCACTTGTGTCTATGAGTGAGGCTAAATTATCTTGATTAATGTGAAATACTACCTAAACTTCTAAGTATATTGTTTTAGTTATCACTTGATTAAACCACCTCTGAAGGTTACCCAGTTTACCTCTTTGGGCTCTGGCGCCTAACAGAAGCCACTCTTCTACTTGACAACACATACAAACCAATCACCAAGGGAATCCCAAGTGCATACCAACAAGATAAAACCACTCCAACTCTAGGAGGAGCACATAATGGAAACTCACTCCAAACACTGGAGGCAACAAAACACATAATCCACTCCTTCCAAAGGAGACACAAATCACATAAACTACTCCTAATCCAAAGAAGACACAAATCACATAATCCACTTCTAATCCAAAGGAGACACAAAACATTCCCATTCGAGAAAACTGGTAAAACAACATGATATGACTATACGCACTACCCAAGGCAATACAAAGGTTGACTAACATATTACAACAACCCCAAATAGTTAAACCCCTTTTGGAAGACTTAACAACCCTTCTAATCAAATTCCCCAAAGCGAAAATAGAAGAAGTGTACATTCAAGAAGGGCGATCAAACAGGAATTAAATCTATAGTTGGATTTCCTAAATCCACTTCCTCCATTAACATTCAGTAATTTATTGCCTTAATAAAACTGATTTAATAACATTTCTTTCAGACAAAAGATGAAATTTAAACCAAATATTTATTTCCCTAATTGCTTTTAAATAATAACAAAATAAACATTTACTTCTTCGATTTAAATCATATCCTTTTAAAATAACTATTTCTCCTTTGCAAAATAAATCATTTCAAAATCAATTAATCTCGCTATTAAACTCCTTACATTTAAATCCAATATTTGTCCTTTCAAATATATATTATTTTACAAAAAAATCAATAATTTGACTATGAACACAATATTCTAAATTCCTCAATTACACATATCATGAAAATAACTAATCTTATCGTAAATTCGTTTGCAACTAACAAGAACTATAAATAAAAATCACTCTCTTAAACATTTCATTTCATTTAATACGAATATCCATTTTTCTTAAAATCATTCCCTTATTAAATAACTATTCAAGCATTTGACACATAATGATAAATTAAATCTAAGGGTCTACTTTAGTTTCCCGATAATATTTAAATATAAAAATCTCATTTCCCCATTCAAATCATTTCATTAAAAACTAAATACTTGCACATAGAAATGCATCTCTATTAATTAATAATCATTTAAATAACAATGCATTTCTATTTACATTTAATATCCATTTCTCATATTTAAATATTCATCTATTAAACCTCGGGCATATTATCCATTTTCTATTGTTTAGAATTGGAAATTTTTGTTGAAAGAGTTTGTTTTTCCACAAGAAGTCTAAATTCTTTCAAGATTTTAACAGGGTTTTCAAATTTGTTTCCAAGCAAGTTTTCAAAATTGAAAATACAAAATTTCAAAACCAATAAACAAGAAAGAATCTGTGATCTGAAGCTTGAAGAAGAAAGATTGAGCTTCCCTGCAAGATAATTTTTTTCCAAAGCTCTTCCAAAGTCTTCACCCAAATCCAATAATGCATCCAAAAAAAACAAGAAAACCTCCATTCTTTTTGCAGCCATATATCCTTTTTTCAAAATGAAATATCTTTTCTAAATTTAGTCAATGCCCTCTAAAATATCCCAGATATTTTCTTTTTCCAAAATAAAATAATATCTTCATTCCTATTCTCCACACTTAGTCAACATTTTACAAATATCTTCTTTTTTCCCCACCATAAATATTTCTTTTATGCATTCACAAGATATTTGCTTTTTAAATGATTTAAAACAAAATTCCATTTCCAATAAATTTAATTCTTTTAATTTATGCATTTTCAAAACAACTTTAACTATTTAATTTATTTAATCCATAACTATAATTTAAAACACCATTTAATTTTCAAAATAGATTTAAATCTTTTACTTTATGAACTTTTCAAATACAATTAAACTATTTACTTAATAGATTTAATAGATTAATTTATTTACTCCACAACTAAATTTATTTAATAAACAACTTAAATACATAAAGCCATTTATTTACCTTTTCCAACTTGCAATTAAATAAAATCAAGGAGAGATGAACAACAAAGAAGCAACTTAACCCGACTAAAAACCCGACGACACACTATGACTAGGGTGATGACTTGACACGAAAAACCTAGCTACTATCTCCCAATCGAATACCGTTGGCCAATGGACACGCTCCAACTTGTGAAATCAGGTGGAGTCGATGTCCTGTACCTGTCAACCTGTGAACAAAGAGTATATCGAACATGCATATATATATAACATAATAAACACACCGTGAAGAGGAAATAGTGGAATCGTAGGGCACTCGCAATGAGTGATGCGATCTCGTCCCCTTCACCAATACACTCATCATAGACTGACAGTTCCATCATAAACAAATATCTCATGCAATAACATGTTACAATAACTAATCATCATTACACCAATTAAAACATGTCAAATAAGGCATCAAATAAGATACATCACATCACACAAATAGACTATTGCTCTATAAATAGCAATCAAATAACACACACATGATAAAGTATCTCAATAACCAAAAAGCACATCAAAGAAAACAAGGACACACTGTCCAGCCAGGAAGTAAAATAGAGGGGTATTACAATTTCAAAGCACCAAATTGAAATATTTGGTTAATTTTAAGATTAGAAAATTTAAAGAAAATAACCCTGCACCAAATTTGTTAATAGTTTCAATGTTACTCTACTCCCAATGATTTCCAAGTGCTACACAGATAAGTTAGCTCAAATCATCAACCAACATGCCCATGTTAGGGTTAGCTAAAATCAAAAGGCACATAAACCAAAAAATATTCTACAAAAACAAAAGTGAAACTATATAATAGACTAACACGTCCATATACTTGAAACACATTGAAGGCTAGACAAACAAGTCACTATAATTTCTGTAGATGTGAAGAGCTGAGACAAACACACTGATCCATAGTCAGATGCACCACTCTAGAAAACAAACACATCGCTATAAATTGACAATCACATCACACTGTGTGACAAACGGGACGAGTCACAGATAAAAGCGCCACTGTAAGTCTACAATCACATTGTTGTAACCTATAGGTCATCAAAACTTGATGAAAAATGTTAGATTAGGGGCGTGGGTCCCACCGGGTGTACCATATTGTCTAATGGGTTTAATGGAAAATCAATTAATGTTAATGTATATAATGTTAACACATCAAGTTCACCAAAATGAAACAAAAAAAAGGAGAACCCTAGGTTTAATGTATAAAACCTAGGATTCTAATTTGTGTGTGTTGTGGGTTCTTTTTCTAATGTTTCATTAAGATATAGATCAACAAGGTGATTAGATTGACTTTCAACCATGAAGGTGAGCCAATCATACTTGGATCTGCATCTTTTTGAGTCTTGGAATGAATTGGAATTGATTTACCTTGATTAACCTAATTAGAATATATGCCCTAATATGAAAAATGTGAGCTTTCGATAATTGATAGACTATAATAGAGATTTGCAAGTAGATTTGGGAAGGGAAAAGTGCTATGTACTTGTCCTAAAATTTTGGTGTCAGTCTAAATATGAGGATAGAGTCTCCCAAGGGCATTTGGGTCTTTGTACGCCTTTTCTGAAATTGTTTGCGTAGTCCTCTAATGTCAAATTTGAGATTCATGTTTCCGCTTGCAGACTTATTGGTTACTGTTGAGTAATTTTGTAGACGAGTTTTCGTGAGTTGACAAGGTCTAGGGTTTTGAATGCAATAATGGATAAATTATCTTCAAACTTCCTTCAATCCTCTCCAAACTTGAAACCTGCACACTCAAAGAGAGAAATTTTTTTGTGCCATTTAGGGGCTTGCCTTAGTCAAAACCCTATGTTAGTGTTTCCACTTCCATAATGGAAATGTTAATGATAAAATGATAAATGATAGGAAGGAATGATGAATTAACAAAGTGTTGCAACTCACCACCCTTCAATGGCTTCCTCGAAGGACTGAAGTCATGCACATCACTTCAAGGTCTTGGATCTTGCTTTCTTGATTGCTTGAATTGCTTGGGGACCTACAACAAGGGTTATCCTTCACAAACAATGAACATGCATAACTCACATAGGATTTGGCATGATGCTTGGATCTTAAATTGCTACAATAAAGCTTTGAAATGCTACTCTTGACTTGCTTGAATTTCAAATGTTAAAATGCCAACATCGACATATTCAAATTTGGATCCCAACAAGAAAGGGGGACTTAGATGCCCAAAGGCATCCCAATCCTGGCCCTATTTTCTAGGAAATAGCGTGTCAAGGGAAAAATATTAAAGTAATGAATTTGTTCCATGCTTGCAATTTCTTGGAAAATGATAAAAATGGGCCTCAAAATACATAATTAGGAAATTAGGGAGTCAATTAGGATCAATAATTTAGGGGTAGCATTTAACATAGTGTGAAATTGTCAAGGGTGACAATTTATGACGCTGCATTTAGCCCCCAGTTTAGTGAGAGTATGAACTTATGCTCAGACTCACACTAAATTAGAGAATATATGTCAAGAGGGATTTGGTTGTCCAAATGTTGAAGAGATATGATGACCAAAGGGTCAAGGGGGAGTGCACAAGCCCCCAAGATCCAAGATCCTACGACAAGACAACATAAGGAAAAGGAACACACACATGTATGAAATACAACGAAACCACATACACAAACATACACAATGTCAAAATAAAATGCAAAAAGGAGGGTATGGATAATCACATGCTAACAAGTTGTGTTATGCTAAGATCCACACCAAAAGCGTTCATGACACAAATAGAAAAGTCTAATATTTGCTAGGTGAATCACAAACAAAAGGCACCATAGGCTAGTGAAATTCGATATTCACTAGGTGATCCCCCAAGCAAAATGAGAAACACACAAGGTCTAGTTATTCATGTTTATGTGGAAGAGAAGAAGATTGAATGTTATGAATGAGTTTAGAATAATTAGAGGGAGTAGGAATCAACCCTTTATGATGTAAAGAAAGGTTAAATTTATAAGAAAGAGAAGACATAGACACATTAGACAATGGAGGAGGAAATTTAGATAGAGGAGGACAATAACCTAATCCCATTGTAGAAAATGCAATGTAGGTTCCATATGGACCTTAAATCCTTATTCCATACATCCAAGACCATTACAATTATATCCATGTTTATAAGTAGTTTTTAATCCAAACCCAAAGCCTTGGAAAAAAGAGATATATATCAATATGTTTGAGGAATAATAGAATTTACATAATAAAAAGGATCAATTATTTCTTGAGAATGTAGATCCTTGTTGAATGTAGGAATGTTAAAGTTAGAAGGGTCAACCTTATATTCACTAGGCCCATGAGTGATGAAGTCCAAGAAGCCCCAATCATCATCAAGTCATGTATTTAAAAATGAATAACAAAAAAAATTTATCAATAGAGGGTGATTATGGTGTTTGAGAATATTGTGTAGTAGAAGGCGCAAAATTACAAAGAGAATAATAAGAAGGATTCACGTGATCTGATTCAATCTATGGATAGTATTGAAAGGGGGTTAGGGTCAACCTTGATTATATATGTTTTGTTATCATAGATGAATTTTATAGATTGATTCAAAGTATATGGAATCATGCCAATGGTGTGAATTGATGGTCTACGAAGAAGGAGAAGGTTTTGGTCTATCTTCATGAAGATGAGCAACAATTTTTCGGTTTCACAAACTCTTGTGTAGAGTTGAAATGAAAATATTAATCATTTTTTTAGGAAAGAATTTGATGAAGAAGAGGAGCAAGAGGTTACATGCATGAAATCATCCAAAATATTATCCAACATGACAAAATTTAAAGCATTGAAGGTTTAGAGAAAGAGATCTAATGTGGTCAAATTACTTGTAATCACTGAATGAAAAGGAAGAAAGAGAAGTTTAACTAAGGTGTAGATGAAGTCAGCTGAAGGCTATTATATTTCTCCTTTAATACTAGCAATGGGGTTTGGTGCAATGCCTCAATTTTGTTTTAGGAAATAAAGTTTTTGTTTTATTTTTTGAAGAATTTTTTTTGTTTTCAAAGAAGGTTTTTAAGTGTACAAAGATGGGTTCACCAAAATGTAGAAGATATTTTTTTGATTTAGCTAAGATGCCTAGCTAAATTGATAAAATATTGTCACTAGAAATTAGAAGACAATTCATAAAAATTAGATAACATAATGGTAAACAAAACAAAGAGAAGAGTTTGACACTAAAAATGGAAGGTCATTACCCAAGACAACACGACGTTGCATGAATGTTCATGCTAGGTATTGTCATTCATACAAGTAGAATATCGAAGAACTAGAAACCATCCAATTCTCAATTAGTAGTTCAAATAATCTATAAAATAAAAAGCATGAATATACCAACAATAGACCAAGTAATAAAATATAAATAAATTTAATAAATGACCAACTTTACATTGTATTTAATGAAGAAAAGAAATAAAAAAATAAACAATAAATTACTTGCAAACCTCTGTGGTTGAGTGATTTCAAAATACCTGCAAACACATAAAATATTTTTTTTTGGGCTATTTGAAGGTTTGCCTTCAAGTCAAACCCTCATATTGGTCTTTTGATTTCCATAAATTGTCAATGATAAAGATGAAAAAATATTGTGTGTATGCTCCTATCCCAAGTGTGTTTGGGAATAGCAAGAACAACGATTGTGTAAATAGTGTAAGCTAGAATGAAAGAGGAAGTAGGGATGTGAATATCCCAAGGTGATCAGGGGCACTACATAAGATATTTGGTTGCAATAATAGAAAGTAGAGAGGACAATAACAATAAAATGAGAATAATATCACCTTATAAAGCTTGATGAAGCTAAAGAGACAAGAGTGCAATAGAAAGAATGTTGTAGAAATGCTAGATATTTATAGGTGTGCTCACAAGGAGGAACCAATAAAAAAAGTTCTATAACAAGATATAGAATGCAAGAGAGATTCAATGTGTGAGTGCAAGAGAGTTGTCCAAAATACAAGATAATTTTAAAATGAGAGGAAAAGGCAAGAAGGAGAGGTTGGCGAGCCATATAGATTTATCTCAAGTGGTTATCATTGATTTGGGAAAGTGACAAGTGGAAAAACATTAAAAAAGACTGTTGAATGAGAAATTATCATGGGATGTTGATGCATTACACTGCCGGTGTGAAGCACCAGTCTTTGGACAATTTGAACTTTGACAAGGATGAAGCATATGTAAAATACAAGACCGACATAACTGGAACATCAACTTAAAAAAAAAGACCATAGGAGGCAAGACCTTCACAACATAAAAGAGAAGAAGGCTAGAAATACACTAAGAAGATGAACACTAAAACAAACATAAAATACAGCATAAAATTATAAAGATACACAAATTTCAACATCATAATATACTAATCAATACATAAAGAAAATCACATAAATATGTGATCTTTACACTTACACAATTGAAATGTTGTATTGAAATTTAAACTTATTCATTTCATTCACATTAATGCAATAAATAGAATCATCTTTGGTTGAAGTTAAGGAAGCCCATAAACCCTAAGAGATTATCAATGCCTTTCAGGTTTCAAGTCCTAAAAACATGGATTAGTAAAAAGCTATATATCTACATTTAGAAGACAAACATCAAAGAATAACATCATTTACTCTATAAGCCCACCAAGATTTTTTAAAGAAGGGATAACTTGCATAGCCATCTCAGCAATTGCGTAAAAAACAGTAATAAGCAAGCTTTCCATGAATATTGAGAGTGCTTGAATAGTTCTATAACATTTTTGTTGAATGAATAGATATATACGATATATGACCATTTTTTTTTGTTTTGCTAATTGAGCATAAGAATTTTTTTATCTTCAACCACTGCAGAACAAATGAAAATAACTGCAGAGAAAATGAAAGTAATGTATAAAGATAGTTTAATGTTATATTTAAACCTTAGTCTGATTATCATAAGTTCTTTAATCCTCAGATAGATCAGCTGGTCAAGCTGTTGAAAAATTAAGCTTAAAACGTATCAAAACTAAACCAATCACAAATCTCTTTGTGACCCATATATTAATTCCTTTGTCAAATAATAATGATAATAATCTCTTTGCAAAACATTACTCATAAAAGCGTGAAGCAGCCGGTGTAACTGATCATAACTGCCTCCTGTGCTTGTTGAAATACATGTGAATCAAGGTTGTATCTGCTGTCTCCTGCCTGAAAATTTCACAACCCACACTAAGTATTCTGAGTGGAGGTATTGGGATTTGTATAAGGATATCTTATACAACACAATGTCAGAGAAAATCGTAGAGAGGACAGGTGTCTTGGACAAGAAGGCCATCATAAAAACTGCTGACATGCCACTAGATATGCAACAGGGCGCCATCGAATGTGCTACACAGGTTCCTATCAAAAATCCATGTTATAACCATGAGAATTTTCTTATTTACTTAATGCTATTGAACAAAAGCATAGTTTTATTTTTTCTTTGCTTACTTGCTGTGTTTAAATGTAATTCCCATTGTTGTGCAGGCTCTGGATATGTACAGTGTGGAGAAAGACATTGCAGCGTATATAAAGAAAGAGTTCGATAAGAAACACAATCCTACATGGCATTGCATTGTTGGGCGAAATTTTGGTAATTATTTTGTTTTTTATTTTGTTGGAGGGTTTTTATATCAATTCAAATAAGTTGAAATTTTGATTCAAAGTTAAAGATTGAGGGGTATCCATTCTGTCAAAGTTATCGGATAAACGATATCGATCTCATTCCTTATGATATCGGTGTCTTGCACTCAACAAGACTTGATTTCTGATGAACTCATTCCAAAGTCCAAACCATCAATAATTATTATAATGATGAATTTTGACATGATTTAAACCAGAATGATGTGTAGGATTACTCATAATTCTTGCAGAAACTTTTAAATTACCATGTCAAGATTATCTCTGTTCTCTTGTGTTATGACTGCAGGTTCTTATGTTACTCATGAGACAAAACACTTCATCTATTTTTATGTTGGACAAATTGCTGTTTTACTGTTCAAATCCGGATGATATTGTTTACAGTGTGGAAAACCCAAAATTTTTTGGTACCATGGTAATGAAATAGACAAACATGTCTAAGCAGTCTGGTTTTTTTAATAATTGGACATTCCACAAGAGAGACTCTTGTTTGATAGCTATTTCCAAAACTAACTGAAACAGGCACGATAGCAATGAAACAGAACATATATGACTAAGGAGTCTAGTTTCTAAAATAATTGAACATGGTTTTTCTATGACATTTTTTATATTACATTATCTATGCTTTGAAAATGGATCAGTTATGCTTTATAAAAAAAAATAAAAAATGGATCAGTTATATGTACGATCTCTTTTATTGTCGATGTAGTGCTATTTAAAAGATGGTAATTAAAATAAAGTAATCCTGAAATAGGAGTCAGGTTATTGAGATTCATACTGATCATAGCGATCATTTTGTTTATTATGATAGAGGGACAATGGTTTGTTCAATATTAAAACATATATTTGTTTCCTATAAGAAAGCTAACTGCTAACTGCCATTGATAGTCCAAAGAAAATGATTCAATAATCAAAATCAAAGTGCATGATGTAGTATGATATATTATGGAAGCCAACATAAAGGTACATATAAATGATAATATAAATAGTGGAAAAGACACTAATGAATAATATGCTATCAATCAAGACATTGCTCTATTTACAAATGGTTGTTTACTAGAAGACAATTAGGTAAGAAACATTTTGGATTACAATGTGTGATGTTGATGCAAATAAACACACATAGTTAAATCCAGAAAAAAACATTCTTGTTATCAACATAATTTACTATTTTAAATAACATGTAAAATAGTAATCAAATAACATAAGTATAAGATAAGTGAATGGCCAATCATAAAATGATATCATTTAGTCATAGAAGACAAAAAGTTCATTTTATCAAGTTTATTAAAAAGAGTTTCACATTCTAGTTTTAGTCAAATTTACATTCTCAAGTATTTATTACAATTCAATTATAATAAATTTAACATCACAATAAAATCTTCATTAAAGTTACTATAGCATATCTACAATATCATGTAACATCACAATATTGTAAAATTCAATTTCAATAGTGGAACTTTCAAAAGTTATAACATTATTTGAGTACACATTCTTCAACACGATTTTCTCAAAATTAAATCAAAGTACAATAGACATAAGGTACAAGTACAATATTCAACAATGTAAACCGGTCATCAACCCAAGTTATAAACCATCATGTTGATCACATAAAAAAATAATAAATTATTGTCCTCTATTAGACCATGCTATTTTGTAACTTGATCATTATCCTTATGAGCACCAATTCTACTAAAGAATAACATTTGATTTCCATGTAGTTGTGTAATTAACACCTAACATTTCCAATGATCATATAAATTCTTAAAAGTTCTTATGCAATAATCCTAGTTGGAAGATACATTATTAACAACCGCCCAATAAAAATGACAACCTTATTATATAGTTAAAGTGGGAAACCCCACCATGAAAATAACTTATGAAACATGATATGAGACCTTATTGTGAAATAAATATGAAGTCAAATGATATGAAAGATAAGAGTTAACACATTGAACTCCAAGAATATATTTCTAAACTACCCACATACCCCTAAAACTACCCAACCAATAAAAATATTCAAAATCTCTCCATACAATCATGAAACAAGTTATCAAATATATTCATCTCAATAATCAATCAATCATTTTCAATAATTAATTATAGGGTCAGAAATTGCACATTTCATGCTTTTCACATTATGTTTTCAATAAGTTTTAACGTCAAACAAATTGTACACTTCATATTTTTCAAATTATGTTTTCAATCAATTTTAATAAAGGTCAAAATATTGTGCACTTATTTTGTTGTCCATTTAGTGACATGTTATAGGGCCCATTTTAACTATTTTTTAATTTTAAAACCTATCACTAGCATGTCATGTAGACAATATCATTACCAACCCATCCTTGAAATCTTAGGTCCTAATTTTTTAGGTCACTAGCACCCCCAAATACTAGTTTCTAATTCAAAATGTAGATCCATTTCCCTCCAAATCCTAGGCTCACCTTAGTTTTTCTCCAATGGATACTTGATCTAAAATTCTCTATTTATATATTTTAAAACCCTAGATCTCTCATCATCATTCTTGCACATTATATCTTAAAACTCTCTAACTTCTCTTGGGTGTTGATATTAGTTTTTTGACCAACTTTTACCTTTCAATACTCTATTCACAAGTCTAAAAATCCTTTATTCATAAATTTATTCTTAGAGATATATTCATTCTCATCATAGAATCTTCTAAAGCATCTCTTTGGAGTCTTATACAGTCAGTAGATTTCCTTTGTTAAGTCTTCTACACAAAATTATAGATACATCTTTTGTGATTTTTTTTAGATCTCTAAAACCTTATTGATCACCTCCTTGGAACAATAGATGGTTTCCATCACTTTGCCTTCTCTTTCACTACACTAGCATAAAACACCATAGTGTTAGACATCATCTTAGGGTTCTTTGGTGGCTACAAAACCTTGTACACCATAAACACCAAAGGATAGCGGCCAAACACTCTTTTTAATTACTTGCTACATGTGGATGTTGAAATATTCCATCTAGGGTAATAATTGAGGTAGTATCCCAATAATATTTACCTATTTTTCCCCTTTCAAACTTTAATTTGGAATACATATTAGTATATAAGATGTTTACATCAGTATTTTGCATGTCGTACAAGGCTATAAAACCTCAACATTTTACAAGCCATTTGGAGTCACAAATACTAGTGTTTTTAGAAAATAGTAGTGTAGCTATAGGATAGAAGTTCTCATGGGTAGATACTTGCTCCTAGACCATGGAGACAAGTGCCTAGACCTTGGAGATTAGTATTTGGCATAATTCTAAAGTATTTTATAGAGTCATATGTAGAGATTTCATACTAGATTTTTATAACCTTTTACAACCTAGTAAGTTCATCAAAATCTAAATCAAGGACATCTTTAGAACATATTTCTTTCAATTATAGTAACATTTTGTTTCCCAACTCTAGTTAGTTGTACTTAGTATAGATCAACTTAAATTACTAATTTACTTCATTATTATATGCATAATATGATTAGTTTATTATATAACACACTAGAAAGTTAAATGAATTAAACACATTACATTATATAAAATTTATTTTATCTTTAAATATAACATAAACCATTAGATATGAAGGACAACCAAAATACATAATAATGGAATTCATTGAGTGGATTAAATATTACATAAGGACAAGATGGTCCTTTAGGTTATATATTGACAGACACATGAAACACTTATGCCCTATCAAGAACCTCACATAGTAATCCTAATGGAATTAATTTATTACAATGCTAATTTGATTAGTGATTCATTATAGAATAAAATTATGTAATGAAATAACTTACATATAAAAGAGGAATACAATATGAAACATTTTGAAAATACTTGATAATAATTGAGAATAACAAGCCACTTTCGAGGGGGAAATCCTCCAATTATATCTAATGATAACATAATTCACAATATGATGATGAAATGAAACTTACTACATCCTATATATGCCCTAAATTTATACCTATGATATATCACCCAAGCTAACTCAAACAACATATAATCGTTGGGCCAACCTAGTTACCTAAATAATAATATAATAATGATAATATACACTAATTAAGAGTTAAATTAATCACAAGAAGAATACTCATAACCCTATACACACTCTAAGATTAAGGGAATATCATGCCCCTCTTCAAAGAAACATTGTCCTTAATGCCAATTAACTGTAGATGCTTCTGGATGAACTCTTCATCTTCCCATGTGGCATCTTCAATTAGAAAATTCTTCCATTGAATGAGATACTTGGTGAGTGTCCTAGTACCTAACTTCTTTATGCATGTTTGGATAATTAACTCTAGCTCTAATATGATTCTTCCTTTTTCATCTATCTCTATTAATACTTCTTGTGTAGGAATATTATGGCCAATCACTTTCTTTAAACACTAAACATGAAAATTGGATGTATCTTAGTTTTTGGAGATAGCTCAAGCTTGTAGACAATACCACCTATGTTTTTCATAATCTGGTATGGACCATAATATTTTTGGGACTTGTTCTTTATTTCTTGCTTCAAGTACATTTCCTTATAAGGCTATAATCTCAAGAAAACCTAGTTCCCAACTTCAATCTACTTTCACTAATGTGTTAGTTAGCTCATTTTGTTCCATTCTATTTTGTGCCATGGCCAAATTCTCATTGAGTCATGAAAATACCTATTATTGACAAAGCATGTGGTCCTCAGTCTTGAAAGTACCTATTGTTGATGAAGCATGTGGTCCTCCATAGCCCAAACTCTTGGTGTCACCCTTAATGATGATGTGATTGATGGTGGCTGGTATCCATATAAGACCATAAATGGAGAATTTTTTTGATGAACTATGAAGGAAGTGTTATACCACCATTCTCCTAGTGGTATCCATTCTACCCATTGAAATTTCTTATCTAAATTGAAACAATGTAGACATCCTTCCAAGCACTTATTAACAACCTAAATTTTCCCATTGGATTGAGGATGGTATGGAAATCTATGAGCTAATTGAGTACCCAAGTAAGAGAATAAATTTGTCCAAAAGTTACTACTAAGGATAGGATCGTGATCATATCTAATAACCATGGGAATACCATGTAACTTTTGAATATTCTCCATAAATTCTTTTGCCATTGTGCTTAAAGGATGAGATAATGCAATAAAACATGTATATTTAGCGAGGCAATCTACCACCAACATGATTACACTCTTATCTTTAGATCTTGGAGGGCTAGTGATGAAATCCATGGAGACCTCTTCCCAACACTAGCTAGGAATAACTAAGGGTTGTAAAAGACTAGGTATCTTAATTTTCTCCCCTTTATTTCTTTGACAAACCAAAAATTCTATCAAAAAAAGAACATCCCCTTTTAGCCCTGCCCAAAAGAATTCTTGCTTGATTCTATGATATGTCTTCAAAAATCCTAAATGATCACTAGTAGGAGAATTTTGAAGCTCTATGAGTTCATATTTTGTTTGAGAGTGGAATTTTGCATAGGTATAATTAATTTTTATACCACAAAGCATCTCCCTTCCAACAAAACTTATTTGAACTAATGGGATCACTCTATAGCTATTGAATGAGATTCCTTCTAGAAACATCATTCAACAACTCTACCTTGGCTTCTTCTACCCAATCTAGTTTTAATATTAAAATGACACATAACAATGCTTCATCCCTATCACCATTCCTAGATAATGCATCTTCCACAATGTTCTCGTTACCTTTCTTATATAAATTTCAATCATACCCCAACATCTTAGTTACCTTGTTTTTTCTCTTTAGAAGGTGATCTACACTCCAAAAAATATTTTAGGCTATCATGATCTTCCTTAACTTTGAAGTTTTTTTCGTATTAGATATTTCATACATTGTTTTATTGCATGAATAACATCTATAATTTCCTTCTCATAAATGGGTTTGAGTTGATTCTTACCCTTCAATTGAAAACTCTATAAAGTAATGAGTTGATCCTCCTACATGAGAAATGCTCTTATATGATTACCTAGAACATCACACTCCATAAAAAATTCTTGTTAAAGTTTGGATTAGCAAGAATTAGAGTAGTACATGTATATCCTCCTTGAATATCTCAGATATATTAGATAAATCATTTCACTTAAATAATCCTTCTTCAATATAGATGTGAGGGGTCTTGCTATATGACCATAGTTATTCATGAATATTTTATAGTATTCAGTTAGTCCAAGCCCTCAATTTATTAATGGTTTTGGGAGCATGCCATTATATGATAACCTTAATTTTATTAGGATCAACCTTTAATCCTTTGTGTGACATTGTGTGTCCCAAGTACTCCACCTCTTTGAGACCAAAATAACACTTGGAAGGCTTAGCATAGAGTTGTTGATCTTCTAGAACTTGTAATTATTCATCTAAATGTTGCAAATTTTACTTGAATGTCTTGCTATAAATCAATATATCATCAAAGAACACTAATACAAATTTACTCAAAAAATTCTTAAAGATGGAGTTCATAAAAAATTTGAATGTATATACCTACCTCTAGCATTTCTTGAACAATATTTCCAATATCACTTTTTTATTATATATAAATACGTATGAGGCTTGATGTTGGGTGTTGGATCCTTGAAAATAGTAGTATGAAAGGATCATGATCCCTCTTAGGAAATAGTCCTTTAGGAATATCTACAAAAACCACTGAGTGATGATCTATAATTGATTGTAAATTTGGATGGGTAGAAGCATTTGATTTATAGGCTGCTAATGAAAAATAATTAGACCACAAATCCATTAGTTCATTTCTTAAGAAAATTTTGCATTTGATGAGAGCTTACCATTTGTGGGGACTTTGCACACAACCCTCTTAGCTCCACTATCTTTCCTTTTTATTGAAATCTCATGAATAGTTCTTGGAAATTCATCTCAATTTTTCCCAAAGTAGTAAGCCATTGTACTACCAAAATAATATCTAGTGTACCAATGGAGATAGAAAACATTAGGAATTAAAGATGATAATCTCCCATGGATAATGTAATGCTATGAAATTTCCCAAAACAACTCAAAATACTCCCATATACAATCAAGACTTGAAATTCTAGAGATGGATATGTAAAACTGTTTAGGTGAGTAGCCAACTTCTTGTTGATAAAATTATAAGTGCTTCTTGAGTCTATCAATATTGTTACTCTACCCTTGTTTAAGAAACTCACTACCTTGAGATCTTGTGTGGTGATAAAACCTTAGAGTTCATGATAATAAATGATTGGTTGGGGATATTGTGATTCTTCATTTGAATCCTTATCACCATTTAATATTGTTTCCTCCTCTTCTTCCTCACTCACACCTTCAATATAGAATAATTTATTTGACTATATTTATGTCCTTGACCATATTTTCTATCACAATTAAAACATAACCATTTTTTCTCTTCACCTCATTTTTTTATGGTGTCAATCTAGTAGGTTGAGGTAGTGATGGTGTTGACAAGCATTTCTCTCTTATCCCATTAACCCCATGCCTTCTAGGAAGCAAATACTTATCCTTTCCTTGCATGCTAAGATAAAAATACCAAAATATAGAATTAGGATTAAGAATGTGTACCTCATATTGGATTTGATCCTTGAGACCACCCAAACATAAGTCATTCATGTTCTCCTCTATAACTGTATCTACCCTCAAGAATAGATTTTAGAATTTTTGAATGTAATCCCTAATTGATCATGTTTGTTGAAGTTTAGCTAGTTAGTTGAAGAAGTTTTTTCCCACATTATTGATATACTATGATTGTAGTTCCTCTATAAATACTAATCATGAGAAAATGATGCCATTTTTCTTCCATTGATTACATAGTCATCCATACCAAATGAATTTGTTTGGTTCTAGATATAGGGAAACCATTGCCACCTTTTTTCCACTGGGATTTGATGCACATAAAAAAATCTCCATTTGATTTATCCAAGTTAGTGGATTTTCTTCTTCAAAATTGTGTATATCCACCTTTGGTATCAAGTTCCTAGATCCTAGATGAGTGAATTAGAATTTGGATCTAGATTAGCTAACCTATATGTTTCATCTTGGTTTCTTGAGGCATCCATTTGTGATCTTAATTTTTTATACATATAAGTATGCATATCATCCAACATGCTTTACATACTTAATATACCTCCTACTATGTGATGAATATCTCCTATCAAGCAAGACATATCCTCATTCATTGATGAAACTTCTTCCTTAACTTTTTTTTATTTTATCATTATGAGTAATATCCTCAATTACTACATCATCCTTATTTGGATATTTTCTAGGTGTGAAAACATTATTTTTGCCTCCTTGTAGGCCCACTCATGATGGAAAAAATATTGCAATAAATCACATAAAATTAAAATATTATTGATTTTTTAAAATATAGCTTAATAGACACTTGAACTCAATTTCCAAGAAATTAGTTGATATGTAGCCTTGTGAGAAAATTTCTTGGAAACTATAATTTTATAATAAATTGCTTAAAACTCTCTCTAATTTTATAAAATTTGGAATGTATACTCTTTTTTTTGTTGAAAAACCCTCCAAAAATCAAAGAAAAAATACCAAAATATGAGAGATATGCACTTCCCACAATGAATTTGAAGAAAACCCTAATTATATAATAAATCGCTTAATTCTAATCCAAAAATTTGGATTGTAGATGCTTCAATATGTCCTCAAAAAATTCTCCAAAAATAAATATTTTTTTCCAAAATCTAAGAGATATGTGGTTCCCAAAATAACCTCTAAAATTGAAAAAAAATACTTTCCTTCATTGTGCCAAGATCGTGCTCTAATACCACTTGTAATAAAATAACTTGCATAAAAGAGGAATATAATATGAAATATTTTGTAAATACTTGATAATAATTGAGTAAAAAGACACTTCAAGGGGGCAATCATCCAAATATCTCCAATGAACACAATTCACAATCCAGTGATCAAATAAAACTTACTACCTCATATATATACCCTACTTATGCCTAGGATATCACCTAGACTGACTCAGCAACAACACATAATCATTAGACCAACCTAATTAACTAAATAAGAATATAGTAAGGATAATATGACTTAATTAAGAGTTAAGGTAACCACAATCCAGCTACTCATAACCTTATAAACAATCTAAGATTAAGGTTGTAGCAAAGTAATGTTATATAAATTAACTTTCCTTTTAAGACCAATTAACCTAATAAAAGTAGTTAGTTGAGAACATAGAGTATTAGAGTATATGGAAGGCACAAAAAGTCCATCCCTCTAGAGGATATATTTAGACTAGATACAAGCTAGGGATTGGCATTTCTCCCTTCCTCTTCCTTATAATAATTAACCTCCTTTACGACAATATTCTTATCAAACTTAATATAGAAACTATTACCTAAAACCCTAAGACACTGAAATAATATAGTATGAATTAGTTAATAATCCAAATACATATTTTATTTCTCCCTAATATCTTATGCTTATTTTTTAACATAAATGAACCAGTCACCATCAAAAACATGGAGGCACTACTCAAGGACTACACCACATTAAACATATTTCATTGTTTTATTGACTAACCTTGGTTCAAAATTAACTTTATTATTGCCTCCCTTATTTCTATCATCTAATAACCGTCAAGCTCCTTTTCCATCCCCCACATACACAACATCCAAATTTATAGCTCTAGATTGACTATTTCCTACTAAATATAATTTGTAATCCATTCTACCACTTTCAAGCTACTCACGTTACCAAAGTTGAGGATATACCCAATTTTTAACTCCCCTTATTTTCTAAGGTTCTTTCCTAGAGCTTTATATTTCTTCCCCAAGTTCATAAAAAAAAATATTCCATAAAATTTCATCTAGCACAACAGTCACAAAACAAAGATAAACATTGTGTATGCCTCACCATATTAGTGAAATAGGAGAGTCCCTTAATAAATATTTTCATTGAGGCATATTTATGATTCATTTTGGCACCTTTTTTCCTACCATATCACTATTATTTGGTATAAATTTTACCCTCTCACATCCCAAACCAATTTAGCAGTATCTTGAAATGTATTTAGTACTCATTCCTTTTATTTTATTATCATATACCAATTATGCCCCTTATCAATAAGTACACCTCTTAGGATAAGTGTTTGATAAATAGATTTTACACATTATTAATAAAGGGACACATCCAACATTTAAATTATCTCACCTCTTTCTCAAAGGCCAACACCTTGGTTGGCCACCTAGTCTGTCACAACAATTCCACCCCTTTTAATATGAGAAAATGTGATAACCTCAAACTACTTGACACCTCCTTAGAATTCAAAATAAATATTTCTAATAACCAAGAGTTGTATTTCCTTCTATTAACTATCTCAACTATAAATCTTGATTCCCCTTCAAATTTTAATTTATCCCAACCATTGTTTTTTTATTAAGGGTAAAATAGGTTTTGAAGGGACCATTGTTCCTAGTTTCCTCCAACCCATTTAGAAAGGATCTTCCCTCTGTCATATTTTTTAAGCCTTTGAACCAAATTCCTATGTGGAAATCAACACAAGTTGGCCCTAAAATCTTGACAAACATCCTCCATTGATAGGCCTTGGGTTGTCTTTGACCACCCTATCAAAGTTCATTTTGATCCAATAGTACTCTAGTGTCATTTAATATTTTATGGAATAAACATCATCCCCCTAGGGATAAGATTTGGAGTTAATGGATCTTTGGCCAATTTTCAACTCAACTAATTGCCTCCATCACAACACCCTAATAATCAAAATCCATATTATCTCCTAATTCCCAAACATGAAGGAAATCATCTCATCCAAAATAAACTTCACTATTTTGGCTCTATCCTTGAAAGTTCTATATTTCTCAAGCCATAAATTATTCTAAAATATATAGTCCAATAAAATATTTTGCATATAATTAAGGCTAGTGCTCTTGAATCTCAATTTCCATCTTGTAGAAAATCAATGATAAAATTTGTGTTAGAGTAGGCTATGGAAATAACTACCCAAGATCTAGAGGCCAAATGGAAAGCACAAAGAGATCAATATGCAATGCTCAATATTGTAATGGAAATGAATATCCCTGAATTCCCTATACAATGTATGATAACCCCTTAGTTATATAGCCAAGGTGAAACATAGGATTAGACAAGATCATGACAAGTGTCTTAATCTTGTGACATGAGAAAACTAACTTGACATAAAAGTCAAAAAGATAAGATCTAGACATGGCAACTAATTTTTCTAGAAATAATATTAAGACCTAAGTAAACTTAACATGTGAATATGTCCCCTAAGTCCCCAATAAGTGAATTAACTAGGTGCAAGATATTTATTTACACCAACACCCCCCCCCTTAAGTGTAACTTGGGAAATATATTATTATGCAAATGATGCAAAGATGCAAGGATGGGTCCCGACTACTAGGCCATGTTAGGTACCCATGTACATATGAAAATGCAATCTCGCACAAATAGGGAAAAGGAGAAAACCCAGTGGTATAAAACTCCTCAAAAGAGAGATGAAAAACAAAGTACTCTCAATGATGCATGAGAGGGACAAAACCCCATGTGAGGAAAAATACCCCCCCCCATAAGAGAGAAGAGGAAGAGAGATCATGCAACCCTCCTCAATGGTGAGTATCCTACAATGGTAGAAGCTTAAAATTGAATGGTGAAGATGGTCCAATCTCATTGAACAACATTCCTCCCCTTAGGAAGAAAAAAACCAAGAATGTATGCAATATTTCTTCTCATTCCTAAAAATAATATGTGGGAATAAGAATGATAGATCATGTCTTTGGAGAATGCTCAAGTTTCTCCAAGTCGATGTCAAAGGGTGACACACTCCAAATAAGAATTCTAGGACTCACAAATGAAGATGTCAATCCAAAATCTCCTAGAGACATATGAAGAATACACTCCAAAGACAAATATCCCTCCTCTAAAGATGAAGAAGCCTCCTCCAAATATTGTCCAAAAGTATCCACACTCATGTCAAATTGTGAAGAATGATCATGTAGAGAATGAACAAGAGGGTCAAAGTATTCCCTCACAACAACTAAAGAAGGATGTATGCATCAATGGTTTCTCCCAAATCTGAAATATGAGACTCAACAAACAACCCATCAATGTATATCAAGTATGCATCCCAAGTAGATGTAGTTGGAAGATGATGAAGATCCTATTGCACTAAATCACAAGAAGCCCTATATGTAGCAAAAAAAGCATCATCAACTATAACAGTAGATGGAGGAGATGAAATGCAAGGCTCAAGAATGAGATCCAATGTGAGAACTCCCAAGTTCAAGAAGCCAAATGTCTCCTTTGAATCATGGTTCACACTAGAAGTGTGATCAACAATCGAAGGGACAATGTCATCACCAAAAGAAAAATTTTCAAAGTTATACAACTGAGATGAATCATCAACCATCCTAGTAGCAATAATCTCTCTACTCTCCGAGCCTCTAATGATAACTAAATTAGGAGTGAATTTCACAGTCTTCTCATCTCCACCATGTGTAATCTAATAGATGGAAAGAAGATTGTTTGAAATATGAGGAACACACAAAAAATAATTGAAAGTGCCCTCCCCAATATCAATAGATCCCTTCCCAATTATACTCATGTATTTATTGTTTCCCATAAAAATAGGAGACATAACACAAGGCTCAAAAGAAGAGAATATAGACTGTGAAGATACCATATGATGAGATGCTCCTGAGTCTAGAAGCCATCTCCCTGATCCAAGAAAAGTAGAAGTACAAAGAGCTTTCCCCTTATTTCTTGATGTAGAAGTGAAAAAACCATGACCTTTGTCCTTATTAGACTATTTTAAAGAAGAAGAAGTTGAGTTAGACATTCTAGAAGGTAGATCAATATGATTCGTCTTAAGAATATATTTAAATTCATCAATATCCTTCTTATAACAATAATGTTCATCATGTCCAAACTTCTTGCTATTGTAAACGGTGATTTTGGATTCCATGTCACAATGCTTTACTCCTCCTAGGGTTTTTCACCTAAAAGGAGAAAGGGGATTGGATGGGGGACCAAAATGCAAAGGTTTACACTCAAGACTAATGTTAATGAGATGTACTATTCCTAATTAAGATGTACTAATGCTCTAATTTGAAATTGAAATGATTCAATGATGTAAAACTATGAAAATGTAAAGTGCTAGAAAACACAATGTGATATGCAGAAATGCCTAATAAATGCAACTAAATGATGAAATAACATAATAGAATGGAAGAGGTGCACCTGGAATCAGAATTCTAATGTTGGAAGATTCTAGAATCCTAAAAAATTGACTAAAATATTGATAGGGACACTTAGGCTAGTCTGGGCAACTTAGTCCTAGTTTTGGGAAACTTTGTCGGAACCGGAATCTGCCAAATGGGTATCCAAAAATGTCAAAATCAGTTTTCAGGCCCGAAAGTGGGACTAATTCACCACTAGTGGCGACTTAGTCCTCCTACAAATCTTGAGGAATTCTAGACAAAATCTGGAAGTCTTTAATCTATACTTTCTTTTCTAACATGTGTTTGTACTTGTTTCTACAGAAAACAGGGTAGAAATCCTCTCCAAGCTTGAACTAGGATGATGTTGACTTGATTGACTTTGTAAACTTGTTGACCACCTTTCAACACCTAATTGCTTTATAAATTTGCATACAAAAGTCTACAAACACACATGAAAAAGGGGGAAAATGGTTGAGGGTTAGATAATAGGGGTTTGCCTTGGTCAAACCCCACTTTGATAATCAAACCCTAAACAATGAAATGAAATGAAAGAAGTATGATAAATAGATAACATGCAAATTTCATAAACTTACCACACCTTTGATGTCCAAAATCTGAAGATATGCAATGATGTGCTCCAATAGATTGACTTGATAATGCTTGATTTGCTTGACTGCTTATGAGATTGAATGCTTAATGAGTGCAAGAGATTGTATGAGATTGGGAGATGTGAAATGAGGTGAAAAACACTTATTTATACCTAATTTTATTAAAACATTATTCCTAGGAAAAATCAAGCCAAAGCCCATTAGAAAGAATCAAGTGAGCATAAAAATGTCAACTATACATTTTTTAGCGACACGACAATATGAACAATTTGGATTCTCCATCTTAGACGATTTATCTATGGAAGAGGATTTAATCTTTGGTTGATCTAAATGTGGATTATTCTTTACTTTCTTTTGTTTCTTATCTGATTCTTTCACTTGACTATCCAATAATGCTTGAGATTTGGACATGACCTGATGAGACCCATCAATATAATCTTTTGTTGCTCATGTGTTAACATCCCAAAAAATGATACAAATGAAGATGTAGTATATGCATACCCAATAGTCAACCTATGAGTATGAAAGATAGAAACAAAAGAAGCATAATTAGGACCAAGTTTGTTCAATGTATTGTAGACCAACTGAATGTCCTTCCTATCAATTCCACATGCTTTACATTTCTCTCTTAGATCATTAACCTTAGTGATGTAATCTTGGATGTTGTCAAAGTTATTAGGCTCAAGACTCAACAGTTTGTTATCAATTTTATAGCCTCTTACTTCATATGTAGTACCATACAATGTTTTCAATTTGTTCCAAGCTTTATGAGAATCCTTACATGATTCAATTTGAAACAACAAATTTTGAGAAACTAGTTTATGAAGACATCCAAGAGCTTTAGTATGTTCAATCATCCATTTTATCTTTTTATCTGCATTTGTAGGTTTAGGTACCTTATTTTCAACATATAGAGAGTGACCTTCAATCATTAGAATATCCCATGCATGATGATGCTAGTTTGAATAGTTGTATGGTGTTAGCAAAGGAACCTTAGAATGATCCATGGAAAAGAAGAGCACAAGCAAACAGAACAAAAGAATACACCAAGAGACCCCCCCCCCCAAATCACTCAACCAAGAATCCCCCCCAATAATATATGATTTGACACTTTATACTTAGTACAATTATAATTGCCACTTGCCAAAAAACAACGAAGTGGACTTGATCTTAATGCATACAAATGATAAAATTGGCCACAAGATCAAAGTGAAATTTTTAAAAAGAATGAGATCAATCTGATCACACCACTATAGAGTACACAAAAAAATGCGCACTTTAAAAAATCACCCAAAAATGTTAACGTATGAGCAAGAACAGAGTCTCAAAAGTTCCCAAAATGAAAAATACTCAACAACACCTGTGAGAATCTATTTTTTTTGGAAAACCAGGCACCAAAATCAAAAACCAATTGCACCACTACAAAGAGCACAAAATTTTGGCCCAAAGAAAAAAAATTCTCAAAAAGTGGAGATTTTGAGCCCAAGTTATGAGCATTTGAAGCTCAGCCACCAAAGTCAAAACTCAAATGGTGAGGGGGCCAAAAATTTTGAAGGCTTGCTAACGTCAACGAGCTGCTAGGCCAAATATTATGGCCAAATGGTCATTTTGTAGGAATATGCTCATTTGACATAATATTATTTTTGTGGAAATGGAATCTTAGAAATACCACAAAATATTCTTTGGCAATCGGCGGTAGAGGGAATCTTCAAGATTCTTTAGAATATTCTAAATTCACTAGTAAAATTTTCTTAACAAGCGAAATATTCTTCTTTGCTTATCGATTTTTCAAAAATTCATTAGTTTTATTTGGTCACCTACCGGTGTTGTGGTGGGGGGCTACACCCACATGACCCTCTCTAGTTGTGTCATGTGGCAGCCTCAGAGGATCCCACAGTACTACAATCACAATCTGTAGGTACTGCATACCTTTATTTTATCTTTTTGATTTTTAAAATAAAATTTCTTGAAAAGATTAATTCAAAACTATATATTTTTTCAAAAAAAATAAAATAGGTCAATTCTTTAAAAAAATATGATTGTACCCTACAACGATTGAGACAATGATGGCGATGGTACTGTTGTACAGACAACTTAGTAGGGAAGAAATTTTCTCTGATGGCCCCAGGTAAAGTTGTTTGATTTTGATGAATAGACAAACAATCTTGGGGTTTTGGGACTTTTGGATGTGATGGCAGGTTCATATTTGACCCAAAATGCTGCAAAATTTCATCTACCTTCTAGATTTGGCAATTAGTCTTCAGCTTTAAACCCTCATAGATCAAACCTCATATATCTGATTTGGACAAAACAAAAGGAAATTTTGACTTTCTCGAACACCCTAAACTCAATGGTGAGCTCAAATTTGCACCAACAAGCTCCAAAATGAACTTGCAATACAAAGCCACAAAGAGGAACCCTCCCAAAATCTAGTATTTCTATCAAATTTTTTTGATTCTCCAAATCATCATACAATGCAAGAGAAGATCATACTCAATTTTTCAAGATCTACCAAGATCTCTCAAAAAATACTAACCAAAGGCACCCAATTGCTCCGATACCATGTTATAGTTGGCTATGGAAATATCTACCCAAGATATAGAGGCCAAATGGAAAGCACAAAGAGATCAATATGTAATGCTCAAGATTACAATGGAATTGAATATCCTAGAATTCCCTATACAATGTATGAGAACCCATTGGTTATATAGCCAAGGTGAAACATACAATTAAACAAGATCATGACAAGCGTCTTAATCCTATGGCATGAGACAACTAACTTGAAATAAAATTCAAAAAGATAAGATCTAGACATAACAACTAAGTCTTCTAGAAATAATCTTAAGACCTAAGTAAACTTAACATGTGAATATGTCCCCTAAGTCCCTAAAAAGTGAATTAACTAGGTACAAGACATTTATTCACACCAACAATTTGCTGACTCCCATGTAATATCCATTTTTAGCTACCCACTCAAAAAATGAAAAATAGATAAAAAAATATGCTCATTCACTTGTTCCTTTTCCCAAAAGAATGCACATAAACACAAATATGGCCAACCATATGTTTCCAAATAATCACATCCACACCATGCCTTTTTTTACAAACCAAAAGAATATATTAACTTTGGGAAGACCCTTCAACCACCAAACACTCCAACCATGGAAGGATGGGACCTCGAAAGACTAAGGGAAAATAAATTCATAAGCCCATATGATAGACACATGGCTTGGTGGATTTCAATTTCACATGAATTTATCCTCACGAGGGCTACAAGGGATAGTCTAACCTCTTAATAGGGCTAATATAGTATTTTTTGTCAAGTTCAAATTATAATAACAATTGGCTACCTTCATATAGTCTCTCAACCAAAATACTTTTCTCTAATTAAATCTCTATACTAGTAATCTAAAATCCTTAATTTCTATCTACAATTTATCTAGGATCCATGTCATCTCTCAGGAAGATAAATTCCCTTGCTCCAATTACCATATAAAATTATCCATAAAAAAGGATATAAAAATTCTTAAAAATCCAAAATCCTTGACCCCCAAGGGACAATCTTATTGGTTAAATTTATACTAAACTTCTTATTGCCCACATATATGGAGTGGAAAAATGATTCCATAATGTTGATGTGAATTAGGTGTTTTACCTAACTAGTTCACTTAGTAGGTCCTATTCACATGTTAAACTTACTTAGATCCTACGAATCTTTTTATAAGTCTTAGTTGACATTAGATCTTATCTTATACTATATCATTTATTTCTTGTGTCCTAGGTAATTTAATGTTTGTTGTCTCATGTCATAGGATTAAAATACTTGTCATGATCTTGTCTAATCCTATGTCTCAACTTGGCCATATACCCAAGGGGTCCTCATTTGTAACCTATCATTTTCATCATTTGATATAATAGAATTACTTTCATAAAATTTCCTAGATCTTGGGTGGCTACAATATTCTGCTAAATCTTCCATGGTGTAAAGTATTCTATATTAACTCTTACATGGTATCAAAGCTTGTGGGTTTGCTTCTTGTTAGTATTAATTGAGAGATCTAGGTTGCAGATCTTGGTGGATCTTGAAAAGTTGAGTATGCTCTTCTCTTGTATCAAATGATGATATGGAGAATCATAAAAATTAAAATAAATACCAGATTTGGGGGTTTCCTCTTTGTGTCTTTGTATTTCAAGTTCATTTTAGATATTTTTGTTATAGATTTGAGTCACCATTGAGTCCAAGGTATTCAATAAAGTCAGTTTTTTCTTTTATTTTGTCTAAATCGTACATCTAAGGATAGATCTATGAAGGTTTGAAGCTAGGAGGTGATTGCTAGATCTAGGAGGTAGCTATAATTTTAGAGCATCTTAGGTCAAAATTGACCCTTCCATCATGTCTAAAAGGACCAAAAACCCTAATATCAACTTCCAAATCATCAAAACTGGAGCATTTTTCCTCAGTCCCTTAGAAAAATATCACCCCCTATTGCCATTAAACTCATATGTACAACTATACGATCACTGCATAGGTGTAAGCCTCAACGATATAGTTGTAGGTGAAAAAAAAAATAATAATAATTTTTTAACATATTTTTATAAAAAACAAAAAAAATATTATGCAGGCTGCACAGGCGATAGTGTAGGGCCCAACATCTACCATGTGACAACATTGTCGCGAGCCACCTTAACAACAATCCCACTACCCAAGTGGCTGAAAAAATAAACAAGTAAAAAAATTAAATATTCTGAGATTCTCTGTAGATTCCATCAACATGATTATTCTAGGCATATTCCATCCAATACAAGGCATATTCCCGTGACAAGATTCTAATGAGAAGATTTTGATGTATAGGGAATATTTTGGCAACTGGGAAAATATTTTATTGACTAATTTACTGATGTCGGCATTCTAACTGGTAATTTCAATAGGTTGACCCCCTATTTGGGATCCCCTCTCTGCTTGCAGTTTTGGTTTTGAGGCTCAACTTTAGAAAGACATATCTTAGTCATCTGGGCTCCTTTTTGTAAGATTTTTTTGATTTGGGGTAGAATTTTGTTCTCTTCATAGTGGTCCATTTTTTAATTTTAGTGCCCAATTTTTCTAGAAATTGTAGATTATCATAGGTTTTGTTGAACTATTCTCATTTAGGGAACTTTTGGGGCTCTGTTCTCATTCCTACAGTAACATTTTTGGGTGTCTTTTTTGAAAGTGCATAATTTTTTGTTTACTTTGCAATGATATGATCATATTGATCGAATTATATGTAATAAGTGTACTTTGATTTTGTGTCCAAATTTTTCATTTGTAAGCACTAAGATCAAGTCCACTTCACTATTTTTGGGAAGTGGCACTTGTAATTGCACTGGGCATAAAGTGATAGATTATATATTTTGGGGGGATTCTTGATTGAGTAATTTGGGGGGCTAATCTTGTGGTGATTGATTTCTTTCTTTTGCTTGTTATGTGTTCATGCAATAAGGGAATATCAAATTGAACTCCTAACTCCATATAATTATGCTTCATGGAGAAAATCAACATGGAATTATCTCATGGAAAACGGTTATCTAAGCCATCTAAAATAAACCATTTCTCAACCTACTAATGTTAAAGAATTGGAAAAATGAAAGATTGATCATCATAAAACTCTTGGATGTGCATATGTTCATTAGTCTCTTTTGATTTATAGTTTCATATTGAATCATGCAAAACGCCTAAGGGGGCTTGGGATACTTTTGAAAAATTATATGGTAAAACTAATAAGATTAGGGGATATCAGATTGACAATGATTTAATGAATCTTGATCTTAAAGGTTTTGACCACATCCAAGACTACATATCCAAGCTTAAGCAACTAAGAACACATATAAAATATTTAAATATTAAAAAGGAAGATTTTTAATTAATTCTAAATGTGTTATCCAAGCTGAGTCTTGAGTATTTAGTGTTTGTTTCTAGATTCCATACCCATTGGTGTTCTATGGGAGCATCATATGTTAATCCTAAGTTTTATGACTTTGTAAATATACTAATCCAAGAATAAGTGAAGTTAATTCATTTGGGTCTAATCAAGTCTTCTAAACCATAAAAATTAGTGGCTAGTGAGCCTAATGTATAAAAAATCAAGGAATCATGAAAAGAAGCAAAAGAAGAAATAGAAAAAACTACATAAAAAATTGTATCCTCTCCCTCTCAAGTGGAATCATGTAAGAAGGATAATCCTAAATGTGCATATTGTAAGAAAATAGGGAATGATTATCATCAATGCTATTAAAAATAGATTTGATGAGTTGAAGCATATTCTTAAGAAGAATCAAATCAATTTGCCTTCAACAATTTTAGGAGCTTCATCTTCTTCTTTTTTATCAAAGTTAGATAGACATAAGGGGAAAGCACTTGTTGCAGTTGCAAATTCTAATTTAGAGAGGTGGATACTTGATTTAGGAGCTTCACATCATATGGCTTCATCAAAGAGTATGTTTACTTCATTTGAGTATTGTTCATCGCTATACATCTTGATGGATAACAACACATATATGTGTGTTTGTGGGAAGGAATCTATTAAGATGGATTACAAATAATTTAATGATTTTCTTTGTGTCTTCATTGTCAACCAATATCCTTTCTATCTATTAGATCACACATGGTGGAGCAGGAAAGAATGTTGATTTCACACCATATTTTGTAAAAATTCAAGGTGTATAGTAGAGATATAATTGTAGTTCGAGAGCTTGATCATCAATCTTGTGTCTGCACATTCTCATATTTTTCTCCTATTTTTCCTTTGACTGATGTTCACATTCAAGGACCAAGTGTGGAAACTTTTGAGAAGATTCAATTTGGTCATTTGAATCTTGGTATTATTTCATCTACTAAGGTTCTAGAGACATGCTAATATTCCATATCCTTCATCTACTGTTGCTTCTAATGATTCTTGTGTTGCCACATTTTTAGCTTCTTGTGATTCAATTTAGCATGACATATATTATCTTCCAGAGATGACTACTTGGGATGAGTACTTAATAGACATTGCAAGTTTGTTTGTAGATTACCACATTTCAGATTTGGGAGACACCATTGATTGCATACATCTTCTCTTTGATGGAGATGATCCTTCTTTCATTGTTGTGTAGGAACACTCTAACCCTCTTGTTCATTCTCTACATGATCATTCTTCACAATTTTAAATGAGTGGATTATTTTGAGTAGCATTTAGAGGAGGCTTATTTATCTTCAAAGGAGATATATTTTTATTTTTATTTTATTCTACAATTATCTCTACTAGATTCTAGTATCTTGGAGTGAATCCGACAACAATTTGTTACCTGCAACAAAACTATGCATTCTACAATGCAAGGCACTCAATATATATAGAGATGCAAGCTTGAAGAAGCATCTAGAAGGAGAGGGGCATACAAATCCACATGGCACAATATCCCATGCCATAAACATGCATTTGGACACATGTACAATATTCCCTTACACCCCTTACAAGTGTCATTACATGCAATATTATTTCTCCAAGCTTGGGTGCCTAGAATATGCTAAAAATAGGCTATGGCAGATGCCTTACAACTGTCATAGAATCTATCATAAAAATTTCCATACTTACAACACTTACAGCTGTAAGAAAATCTTTCATAAATGACCTGAAATACTTGATTCTCTTACACCTTGGGTGCTGGCAAGAAGTTGAGTCCACTTTTTGGCCAAAAAGTAGAAGTGTTTTCCCTGATTTTTTAGAATTTGACACATTTGACCTTAAAATTTGAAGCACTTAGAGATGGAATCTTCAAAAAAGTCACCAATCATAAAATGTAGTACTCGGAGTCTAGTTTCCAAATATGTAATTTATTTCAATACCCAGATGGTACAAATGAGTTTCAATAAGCGTTTCTAAAAACCACTGTTTTAAAGTCAATTTTTTTTACCATACCATGCATGTGTACGTCATCCATATTTTGACCTAAATTATCATATTTTTCTAAATCCTTTTGGGAAAATATTTGTAACTCACTGAAGCACGTTTTTTATATTTTTTTGTAATTTTTTATTGAATTTTTTTTTTTGTTAATTTTTTATTGGCCATATTTGGTATTTTGAAAAATCTTCATGTACGTCACGCATAAGATGACCTAAACTTATCATTTTTTATTTTTTTTAAATTGAAAAGAATTGTCTTAAGTATGTTCTTGTGCAATCCATTCGTCAAAAAATTATGTTAATAAAAAGTTATTAAAATACTAAAAAACCCTGATAATTCAAGTTTATGGACCTGTTTCATCAAAAATTAATTGAAAAATAAAAAAATTAATCCAATTGTAAAAAAAATTACATATTTGGAATCTACACTGTCTCATCTATAATGGGTTTTAATTTTGTCAAAAAAATCTGCAAAAAAAGTCTTCGAACATATGCCTAAAGTCGTTATTTTCTTGTGACATTGCCAAGACCTTCAACTTGTAGGTCAAACTAGGTCCAAGGCTTAGGGTCCCCAAGCCTTTTCCCAAATCAAAAAACAAAGCAAAAACCCGACCAAAAATCAAAATTTTTAAAAACGGGATCTTGTTTCATAAAAATATAAATTTTTTATACTTGAATGAAACGAGATCCCATTTTGAAAACACGATCCCATTCTATAAAATGGGATCACATTTTGCAAAATGGGATCCCATTTCTTAAAAGTAAAAAAAATATTTTTTTTTATTGAAACAGGTCGTTAAAAAACGGGCCGCTAAAAAACGAGATCCCGTTTCTTAACGGCCCGTTTTTAAATGGGTCATTTTAAAATGGGATCTTTTTTTTTAATAAATGAGATCTCGTTTTCGGCTCGGGACTCCGAACCTAAACGAGATCCCATTTCTTTAGGCTGATTTTAGATTTTTTTCTAAGGCAAAAACTTCCACGTTTCGTGGACTTATCTTCTTGCTTTTACCCCTTGTCATAACCCATCTTGGGCGCCAACTTCCTCCATGCATAAAGATGCCTTATGACACATCATATAATCTGTCATATGTCATAGATTCCAAAGTGGGATGCCTATGTCTACTTGGGATGATTATGTGTCATCTAGTCACCTCCAACAGGGATGCCACCTAGTCGATGGGTCCCAATTAATAACATGACACCATAGGCAATTAAATAATACAAATACTAGATTTTAGATTTTCCTCTTCATCAGTATGGCCTAGAATTCCTAATTGGAGTGTGATAGCATTTGGAATTGACATGGAGATACTTGAGAAAAATTCAAAGACATTGCACATCATCTTTCTTCCCTCATATTCCTTTCAATAATGGGAAGACATCCTACATACCATCTTGGTTGTGTTTCTTCCCAAGGGAAGGACTATTGTTTGAAAAGATTGGCTCATCTTCAACATTCACTGTCAAGCATCTACCATCATTGTAGTAGACTCTATATTAAGGGGGGGTTGCATGGTGCTCTCTTCTCTCTTACTGGGGGTTATTTATCCTCACAAGGGGTTTTTTCCTTCTCATTCTTTATCGAGAGTATTATTTTTCATCTCTCTTTTGGGGAGTAGTTTTGTTCCATTGGGTTTTCTTCTTTTCTCCATTTGTGAGAGATTGCATTTGTACATGAGTACCTAACATGTCCCAATATTTGAGACACATAATTACATAATTTTCATTAGTTTTTTCATCCTTAAGTTTTACTTAAGGTGGGATGTTAGTGTGAATTAGGTGTTTTACCTAAGTAGTTCACCTAGTAGGTCCTATTCACATGTTAATTTTACCTAGTTGGCATTAGATCTTATCTTATCTTATGTCATTTACTTCTTGTATCCTAGGTAATTTAATGTTTGTTATTTTATGTTATAGGATTGAGACACTTGTCATGATCTTGTCTTTAATCCTATGTCTCACCTTGGCTATATAACCAAGGGCTCCTCATTTGTAAATCAATCAATTGTAACCTATTAGTTTCATCCTTTGATAGAATATCATTATTCTCTCATAGTTGATCTCTCCTGTACTTTCATAGATTTTCTTAGATCTTGGGTGGCTACAATCTTCAGCCAACTCTTGTATGGTGTAGAGTATTTTTTACCAACTCTTACACATAATCAATCCTTCTCCGAGTGCATTTACCAAATCAACATCATCCCAAAGGAATTATTCATTATCCTATAATTGTGGAGCCCTAATACACCATCCTCCTTATCCTTAAACATTTGATCCCACTTTATAAGGTTAAATTTCCCTTTCCCTAGGGCTACTCCAAAGTAAGTTCCTCTATGTATCTATAATAGACTTGGCAACCTTCCTCAAGATACTAAAAATTTCCATAATATATAGGGATGGTAGAAAGAGTGTCTTTATTAGTATGATTCTCCTAGGAAAGGAAAGTCATTTCCCTTTCCATGAAGATATATTTCTATGCACCCTATCCATTGAAGCATATTTCTTATCTAAGAGAATCATCCTTGGATAGGTGCTAAGAAATATTACATGATCAAATTCAAAAATCATAAGAGTGTTTATAGTATTCTCCACCTAATATATTAGGAAATAAATCTTGGATTTAATATTATTAATTATCTATCTTGTTTTATTTTATATATATTTAACACCTCCATAATAACTTTAGCCCCCATAATAGAGGCCTTTCAAAACAACAAGGTGTCATCTATGAATTAAATATGTGATATTTCTAACCTTGTTGATAGTTGTAAGCTAGACAAACCATTGTTGTCTACCTCTACTTTTGAGTGCATTCCCTAGACCTTCCATAACAATCAAAAGAAGAAGAGGAGATGGGATCACCCTACTTTTTGATTGAGTGTGCCTAAAAAATAAATATGAATACGACTGATTAGGATATAAAATAAGGTAATTGAGGCACAAATTCACATTGATCTTATCCATCCTTGTAAAGCCAACCTCTCAAGGATTTGATCCAAAATATTCCAATTGAATCACTCATATAATTTATTCATGTCATATTTCAAAATCACACCTTCCTTCTTTTATTTAATAGAATATACGGTCTCATACACAAGGGTTATACAATCTAGTATCTACCTACCTACTAAAAATATACTTTACTCTTTTAATATGATGTTAAATACTATTTTAACATTCACAACATGACCTTGGTGGAGATATTATAAATAGTATTGCTTAATACAATGGGGTGCAAATCATTGAAACACCTTGAAGGTAATGCCTTGATAAGAACCATGTACATGTGTAATTCCATCAATTTAACATTTCCTTCTTGACCTTACATTCTTTCATAGATAATGATATATATTAATCCATAATATGATATAATCCTTGAAAGAAACTAGATTTGAATCCATTCAGTCTCAAATCCTTTCTATCTCCTCAAGAAAAATATGTATCTTGAACCTATTCTAATGATAATATCTAAGTAAATCCATAATGTGATAATTTGAAACTAAATATCTAGGATTATATTTAACTAGAATTTGTGATACTCTATATTGGCTACCTAGGTACATGTCAAGGGCTCCTTATGAAATTATAACTCTCCTTGTGAAAAATTCCTATATCAAAGATAACCTAACTGTTGACGACGGTTTTACTCGCAATAAACAAATCGAACAAAATCTCCACAGACAAGACCGCGAAGAGCCTATCCTTCTTGAAAGATATGAAACAAAGACAACCTAAGGGAGAATTATGCATTTACAAAGCAAATATTGACTTCCGTTTAATCCCAAGTCTTCGATAACCAGGTCATGGTTGCACTAGGGTCACTCTCGGGTAATGATGTGATAATTGTTGTTGTTTCCTTTAGGGGGGAAATCCATATGGGCACGTACATATACATATACACATTTCTGCATCAGTTCTTTGAACATTTTCGATCAACTTTCCAATTTGAAAAGATAAACTTGAAATTCATGAAAGCAATAAATTTGACATTGGACTTCCAAGATCATCACCAATTTTCTTGCTATCGGTTAAGTAAATTTAGCATTAAGCATTCAGCAATTTGATGGAAAATAAAATATTTTCAACAAAACTATTTCCATTCACTCATTTTTTAATTTTTTTTTGGAACATTTTCAAAATATTAAACATCTAATCTAAAGTAAAACATAAAAAATACTGAAAAATAAAAGTTTCTCCTAATTATTCTCCATGGATGTCCCAAAGAATTAATCGAAACAGAGCAAACCACTTTATATTTTACCAGATTGCTTCACAACTACGTATAAAATAGTGCAAGCTTTTAAAGAGGCGGTTTCGTTTATGGACACCGAATAGGTTCTATATGCACCCTTAAATGGCGCAACATACAGTCTTGTTCAGCCGAAATTACAAAACCAACTACAAAAGATACTTAGATAGGTAGCTATCCATAAAGCTCTTATATCAATTAATGTCTACGTGCATACAAATTTTTAAACTCAAATGGTTCAGAAAATAGGGAAAAAGAACAAAACTTAAAAGAAGTTTTTACTCCTCCGACATCCACAAATTTTGAACTTAAAATAAAATTAAGCATCCTCAGGCCTTTTATAGAACACAAGGCTTAGACAGGATAAGACATCTACATGAGAGGGAATCTCAGGGACCAATCTAATCAAGGCACGTGGAATATTGTGACCAATAGGAGAATTGCAATTGAAGTCAATGGAAGTCAATCCAATTACTCGTTGAAGCTCTTTGTGTTCTACTTTTTCATCTGGAATCTTCGCCAAGAAGGTAACTTGAATCAGAATAATATGTAGGGGCTTCCCATACATTTAGAATGATAAGGAAAAAAAATTTCCCCCTACATCTCGTTTTATTCCGGTTCCATCACTCTCGGGAATGGGCTCTCCCAAAAATAAGCATTTGTTCCCACCGCATGTGAAATACCAGGATCTTTGGTACTCTGATGGACTCAAAGTCGTCTGCATTATCACATCCCAGAGTAATAAAACCGGGCTGAATTTTATTCCAACCATGACTCAAGATTTCCTGACCGTCCATACCCGAGCTTTGCATCACAATCGATATCTCCTGCAATCACAAAACTCCAAATATTAAATCCCTTTTTAAAAAAATATACTACCATATAAATAAAATGATTATTCAAATGTTAGTACAAAATCCATAAAACTTGCTTCTAAAAAAAACATATCACAAATCCTTGCATATATACCAGATCACCAGGATCAATGTATAAAATTTTAAAAAGTTAACATTTCACTTCACGTTTCAACCCGGTACCCGGTATTCAGCTTTACCCACTTACTTTCCTGGACCTCGGTTATACCGGAATTCCAACTTATCGACTCCAACTTACCAGACTGGAGCCATTTGCTTGAACTTTACATTACCTTTTTCCTTTTCTGTGTTTCCAGTACCCAGTACCCGGTGTACGAAACACTTACCATACAAAGTACTTTCTTTCAAACCAAAGATTTCTCTTTTCTTTTTCACTTCCGGTGATCTTCCAATTTGTTAGCTCCTGCCATAGAAGTTATATTTCACTTGGGTCCCCAAGCCTTTTCAGTCTTGGGGCGTGTTTTGAGACCACACAACACTAACCCCCTAGGGTCTCAATTTAAGCCACCTTATTATACTATGTCCATATGTTAGTAGAAAGCTGAAATTTTTCTATCGCAATCTATTTCCTTTATCCATTTTATCTTTGACTTCTACATTGAGTACGGTATAGGTCTTACAACAAACTTACCTTTATAGAAATTTAAAAATATTGTGAGACTATTCAAGGAAAATTCATTTTCCATGCTTTCAAGATTAGATTCCAACTTAATATTATGCACAAAGACATCTCCAACCACCACCTTATTTGAATCCCATGTACCTTTTCCTTGGTATGTCACACTTTTACTTACATCCCTTTATTTTAAATTTTCACTATTTTCTAATGTTTTTTTTTAATTCTAAAATTTAAAATGGCATAAATTCTATCATAAATGGAAAATCCTAGGTTTAGGATCTTGAAGAGCATCCATCCACACTAGATAATTATCTAAACTAGAAAATGAGAATATTTTTATGAGAAAATGACTCCATCCAAAAATCTAGTCTAAGCACACAATTTTTTTTGTCCAACCTGATTTGAATTCTTTCTAATCCTATCATTTAATTATTCCAAGTGAGACATCCTTGAATTGTTTTAGTATCCATCAACACTTCATTTATGTAAAATGGTTAGAAATTTCATGATCTCTAACAATAGCCACCACCCTTCTTCTCCTTTAGACATATGGTTACAATGAAATCACCTCCCAAGATCCACACCTCTTCTTTATATTGACTTCTAAAATTACTTAAAGCCTCCCAAAGACAAGCCAATCCTAATTATAAATATGTTCCAAACACATTTAACATGATAAAGATGGTATTAAATAATTTATATTACATAATATAACATGAATGACATTAAACAAATTATCATTCTACATCTTGATGTCCTACAACCTATTTGAGTAGGGAATTTCTTTCTTTTTCTACATTTATTTCAAGGGCTCAATTTATCATGCCTATTGTCATTTTTTCCATTTTCAATGGCCTCAAACTAATCAACCCAATGTTTTCTTATTGAAAGTTTTAAGTTACATTATGAAGGCTTCACCAACCAAGCAACCTAGAAAATCCATTCCCAAGGTATATATTTTAAATCATTTTCAAATGTTGTTCTTCCCATACTATAGTTTGATAGTACCTATGAATGGTTTAAGTTTTCTATTTTAGTAGGCTAATTTTTGGGGATGGTCCCCCTAAAATCATGCTAAGAGATTGGGTTAACAAGGCTTATATATTACTTGGGGTTTGCTTTGATGCTATAAAAATATCACTAAGGGGTTTTCCCTTTTTTTTCTTTGCTAAGGTTATCCATACAAAATCCATACTCAAGCATGACCCTTAGTTTTCAAATGCATTTTTCCTTGTTTAGGTGGGATTTTTAGGATTACCTATACCATGTTGGAATTCCTTGCCTCAAATCACAAGATTACTCATAAATCTCATTTATGTTGAGATAGATAGGTTCTTCTCTTGAATCATCCTTAAAAATGAGTTTATATTTTAATTGATCTTTCTAAAGAATTTAAGGAAACCATTGATATTTGGATTGGTCGAATATCATATTTAGTGGGTTGTTTATCTTAGCCTGCCAACACTTCTTTTAGGTAAAAATATTTTGAAAATAATATCAAATATATCCTCTAATTTCCCCTCATAGTAATCCCACTCCTTATCCTAATGCAAAGGATTTTATCCCTAAAAAGGAAGAGGGTTGGACAATAATCAAGAGTCATAAAAATAACTAGGCACTAATACTCTTCCACTTAAAATTTAGGAAAAAATAGTGGCCAACCTACCAAGTAACAAAATGGTAGTGTTTCAAAACCTTTATACAAGGGAAAAGTGGTGGCTTCCTCTAATGGGGAACCCAAGTGCCCTAGGATGCCACTTCTAGCATCAATACTATCTTCTTACCTAGATGTTTATTTTCCCTCATATCCTCCCCAAGTGGTATAATTTCATTCTTGAAGTCCATCTAGTAATTTGGAAGAGGGAGAATTTTTATAGATAAAATAATACGTAGTCCCCTAGTTATTCAATTGGGTAGCTTCTCCAAAGAGGAATTATCATAGAACAACTATGCAGTTCTTGGCATTAATGAGATAGATTGCAATGTATGACTCTTGAATCTTGTAAGTGAATATTTTCTCCTCGAATGTTTGGGGTCTATCAAAATCCCTTAGAATTATTTTGTGAGAGACGCTTGACATAAATTTCTTATTTTGAACATTCTCTATTTGTAAGAAGTAAAAATTACCGATCTTTTATTTTTTGCTACTTGTCATGTTATTTGGATAGCAAGTCATTTTTTGTGTAGTGACCTTGATGTGCGTGTCATGGAGGAATTTCAATATTTTTATCTCAAAATTTCCAACCAAATTTAGTTGACCATTGATTTGACCCCACTAAGAGGGCATTACACACTCTTTTAAACATTGATAATCATTCCTTTGGAGTTATTAATGATTAATGTTAGAGTTTTTTAGAAATTTGGTCATAGTTAAGAGTGGTAGTGGTAATTGAAGCTCTTAGTTGTGTAGAAAATAGGTTATGCTTATGAGTAGAGCCACCCATATGTGCTATAAAAATATAAACTCTAGGTGAAATTTAGGGGGCATTTGAAGTATTTTTGGTGTTCATAACCCTAGCAACACAAAAAAATGATGGTGGTTGAGGCTAAGGGCTATGATGGAGTGCACCAAGTTCTTGAAAATAATCATTCACCCATATTGAACAACTGTTTGAAAGATTTCATACCAAAATCACTTCCACAAGCCAAAAAACCAATGATCGCTCCAAACAAAAAAATCCACAAGATAGAAAAATAGATCAACCACTATATGCTATGGATTTTATAGAGGGTTGCACTTAGTAGAGGGATCATCTACAAAAAATATTTTTCATTCATATGCATACAATCATACAAAATTATGTATGGTGTAGGTACAATAAAAATAAAATTGTGTTTGTGTCAAAAAATGATAAAATAGTAGGAAATTTTAGCTTTCTTGTGCATTTCAAACTCAATGGTGATGTTTCTTTAGCTCCTTGATGCACCAATGATAGGGATAAGTGTGGGATTCAATACAAATTAGGAAGGGATTTGGTATTCATAACTCTAATACCATGTTGGACCACCAATAAAATGAATGGAAAAACTAAAAACTTCCAAATATTATTGTAATCTTAAAGTGATAAAATAATTATCCTAACAAATATTCCCTACTCTCAATAATTAAAATAAATAAACTATTCTAAGATAGCATAAATGAGGAATCACCTAGCTAAAGCAACAAAATGTAGAATGGTATAAGACTTTCCTATGATATAGAGGCTTCAAGAAAGTTTGGGTGGAAAGGGATTCTTTAAATATTATAAAGTCTCTTAATAAATTGCACCCCCTAGCTGGTCTATTGAATCGTTAATCTCAGATTCTCTAGGTATGATCATTTTTTTTTATGATATAAGGATAACTCACATCTTGCATGAGGGTAATTATTTGGCGGATTTCTTTGCCAATGATGGAGGTAAAATGCAATCTATTAAATTTTGGGATGGGTACTCTTCAGTATGCATCAAGGCTCTCACCATCCTAAATAATGATAGCTAGCACAAAAAATATTAGAGGATGGGATGTGGAGTTAATTACTCCTACTTTTCTCGTGTGCTTTCTTGGCACTAAAAGGGTCGTTTTCCCTTTTTTTCTCTACATGGAGTTAAGGAACAAAATTTGGGAGTTGCAAAGTAGGGAAATTTCTATGACCATGGGAGGAGACAGAAGGCAAATGGAGCCTCTATCATGTGATGGGGTCCACGAAAATCCCAAGCTATGGATTTTGGAGGAGGGGGATCTCACCCCGTACATGGAAAGGCTACATGGGTATAATCTTGAAGATTTTAAGCTCTTCATCAATAGCTGGAAAAATAGAATTTGGCTGTCAGTGGTAAGGAATTTTCCATAATAGAGGAGTTGATTGCATAGATAACTAGGCTACATATGCATGGAAGAAAGTTATTCCAGGATAAGAAATCAAGTGAGAAATCCCTTACTTAGTTCTTTAAAGGTAATGAACAAGATAATTTGGTGAAATTGTCTTCTTGGGGGTATGACAGACTCTCTATCAAACCCATTTGGGCTAATATTGCAAAGGTTATCATGTGCTACATTACCTTCGATGAAAGGTACATTGCTATCTTGGGTCTCCATTTTATTTTTTTGAATCACTTTAGGCATAAGCTTTTACTGTCCTTTCCATATTTTCTCCTTGTTTCATTGATTTTTTTGCGAAAGAGCACTTGAAAAGCCCTAAACTTTCAATTTTGCATGAGGGTCTAGTCCTATTAATCATGGAATATATTAAGACCTAGACCCCTATGAGGACTCCAAAGGGTAAGGGTATTGTCAAGAAAAAATAGAAGCCAATGGTCACCCATTATTCTAACATGAGTTTTGAATCCTTGGATGATAATGATGATGAAATTTAGGAGGATGAAGAAGGGGATAACTTTGTGGAAGTGTTATCTTTGACTCCCTCTAATGATGAAGAGCAGAAGAAAAGAGAGGATGTTGAAAAGAAAAATTCTCCATTTGAAAAAGAAAGCTAAGAACTTGGATATATCTTGGTTAGAGGGATCTTAGACTTGGGATGAGGAGGTGGGATTCAAAGGGAAAAGAAGAGGCAAAAAAAACTCAAAACCCTATGGGGAAGAGATTGGTAAAGGCAAGGAAAACTTTAAAGATGGGATAGACACCCATACTCCTATGAAAGACCCTACCAAGGAAAACATAGATGCTACTAATATCCCCCCTTTATCTAAATGCTTCTCTTACCTACATGCCAACAGAGATGAAATTTATGATGTATTGTGGTTAACTAGGGAGGGAGTGGCTAATTATTTCAAATTGGCCAAATGGTTTTTCTTAGAAATTAATAAAACTAATGTTAAAGTTCGAGGCATGCAACAAAAAGTTTCTAATGGGGAGAGAGACAATTTTGGGTCTGGTAATAGGGAGTTGCAAAGAAATTTAGATGATGTAGAGGAAGCCATCAATGTGTTAAAAAGGATTATGATCTAGCTGTATGCTGACTATGGAAAAGGAAATTCAAGAGATAATACCAATATTGAGAATCTCTTGAAGATAAGTCAATGCTCAATTAAGAATAGTGTTGAGGCTCTAAGGATCCTCATGGAGAATTTTAAGGAGCTTAAGGAGGAACAAATGGCTAGAGCTATCCCCGAGAATAGCAAAAACAAGGAGCAGATTACAAAAGAAAAGGGAAAAAAAATATTGGATGAAGCAAAGGGGCCTAGTGCTAGAACCTGTGGTAGTAAGAAGAAGTCCTTTGATGAAGAGAAGAATGAGTTGTTGGACCTCTAAGTTAACTTGCATTACAACAAAGAGTTAGAGGTTGTTGACACCTTAAAGAATATGAAGTAGCCTGTTGAATTTTGTTATGCTTTTTGTTGGTTGTTGTTTGGCTGCTGGTTGGATGTGTCTAACTTTTTGTGCAATGCTTTAATGTAAAGGGTTTCACATCCCTTCAAAACCTATTTTTTTATAATCAAAAACATAAATGAGGAACTCCTCAACTAGGATTTATAATATATGAGATAAATAATTAATTGTTGTTGTTGACAAGATTGTCCTCAGGGACTCGACTTGGCACATTTTTCTCCTCTCCTAACTTCAAATACTCCTCTTGAGGGAAGAAAAGTAGGGAATCCAAAACCTCAGGATAATAGAGTACAAAAGTTCAATTAAACATTATTATTGTAATAGAATATAAATTTTGACACTAGAAGGTGATGACTTGTGAGGCTTGGATGCAATATGAGACTCATGTTGTAGGGAAACCTATAAAATGATAGAATTTTGATATAACTCTCTTAGTTATATACTCAAATTTATTTCTATGTGTGTATGAAGAAGCAATAGAAACAAAATTGAAAGAGAAGAAACCAAAAGACTCATACTAAGTTTTTTAGAAATCTATTAATACGATTAAATTCATAATTAGTGAGTACAACTCAAAATTCTCAATGTGGGGTGTGTCCAAAGATGGATTTATTTTAAGTTCCAAAGCCAAAATTAATGCAAGAATATCATGTGGGAAAAAACTAGATGCAAGATTTCCAATTTTACCAATACAAGATTACAAGGGTGAATGCTCGAGCATTGAGGTGATTGTGAGTTCAACAAATGGTTGACTCAATTTAAAAGGGTCAATCCCTACAATAACATCATATAAGTTAATCCCCAAAATAAGAATTTATATAGATTAGCTCAACACTTCAAAGATTAATTGAGAAAGACTTTTATTCATACCACATGGGATGTATACCAAGCCATTGGGTCATAATCAAACTTGCCATATATGTCTCTATTTTTAGGTACTTACAATATTACATAACATTTTGCATATATGCTTAAACTAAAAAAATCCATTCAAATGAGGACATTAATAGAGAGTAAGATTTTTTTTGAAATTTTCTTGATATCGTATACTATTTTTCTAAGGGTCAAAAGTATGTCATTATTTTTGTAGAAAGCCTGTGTTTATTAAAAAAGAAAATTATATTAAAATACTATAATAATATTTATATTTTTAGAAAGCTAAAACCAATATCTATTTACAAAAAAAAAAATTGTATTTTATGAGAATTCTATTTAACTCAAAATCACAAGATCTAAAGTAACAAATTTCAACTAGTAAAATTTGATGCATATAGCTTGAAGGGAAAAGGGTCCTATATAGATTGTTCAAAGAATATAAATGTACAAATCAAAAAATTTATTTACAATAAATTTAGTCTATTTTTCTTGTGGTTTAACAACGAAACACACTATTAGATATAGGTTAGTATATCAATACATGGCTTAAAGGTGATACATTTTTTTTTTAACCTCTCATTTGCTTTTAAGTAATTATAATTAAATGTTATTGTTAAAGCATGACCACAATTCTTTATTTTATTGTTTTATCTTGTTATTTGAGTTTGGCCCCATTTAAAATTTGAAGATATATCTTTTACCTCCACTTTTTTGTGAATAACTATTATTCTCTTTTTCATTCATACAAATTATGTAATAATAATCCTTAAAGAAATAAAATAAAATAAAAATTAGTTATTAAACATTAAAATAGTCAAAACCATTTTACTCTTCTTAATTTTGAAGTTTCTAAGTTGTATCCTATAATCTATCCAACTTTTAATTAGATTAATTGAACTATATTGGCTAAGCCAAATTTATGTAGAGGGGATTGTTATTTGTCTCTTTGGCATTTAATAAGATTTACCAAAAATATTATTTGTTATACCAATTCAATAAACCAAGTGAAATCCTCTTGATGAGGTAATAGATCTCAATATATTGTCTCTATGTGTAATGCTACTTTTCTCTCAAGTTAATTAAGTAGTTGCAATGGATTAAAAATAGTTATTACTAGAGTTGAAATAATTTTAAATGTGTAATTTTATCAAAATAGATATAAATAGCTAATATTAACTAATATAACATGTGATAGCTTGGAAAGAATTCTAAATTAAGTAATTAACATAGTAATTTGAATAACACATCCACATAATTCAATGAAATTAACATCAAAATCATATATATAATATTTTCAATATTTTTAACATCAATGGTTTTTAATAATTATTTTAAATTTCAAGAGAACTTGGAAATACCACTCTCACCAGATTTTAGTGGTCTTGGCCCTCATAGCTATGACACATTCTAGGAGGAATTGGTTCTTGTTCAAAACCAACACACATGCTTCCCAATCAACAACCCTAGCTAGGACAATCTTGAGTGTACCTTCGAGTTGAACACATCATGTGTGCCCCTTCTCCAATGTCCATAACCCACCAAACCACCTTCTTCTTCCTTGAGTGAAACCCATGCCCTTTCCAAGTCTCACATAAATGATTTATATAAGCCTTAAAGGGTGGTTCCCAAACCATCCTACCCTTTCACAAAGGTTGCATTTTTATAATTATTTAATAAATACATTTATTCTTCCTTTTTTTAAAAGGATTTTTATAAATATTCTTTATTAATCTCTATTTTAATTAAAAGATCATAATATGCTTTGTTTTTCTATCTCCCTTTTAATTATAAAGAGTTACTTCATAATTTTCTCTTCTAAAGAAAAAATCAGATAGTACTATAGATATAAACACTAACAATATGTGTAGCAGTAGTTTTTTTATTTTTTCTATTTAGATATTGAAATGTTGCTGTAATTTCTGATGCACAGAATTTATGATTCCTTTAAAATCAATTTATCTGAACCAAAACACTTAACGGTATTTTAAACTTGAAACAATAAAGAATAAAGATTATTTCTTTAGAGAAACAATTGTGCTTCCTGAAAGAAAATGGAATCTGATTTTAAAGAATAAAAAGATACAGACAAATTGCTCATAAATCTATTTCCGCATACACCATGATTATCATTCTCGCCCTCAAATATTAACAAGCTCATGTATGTAGATTATCACTCTTCCTCAAAAACTGACTCCCAAATACACTATTTGCAAGCTCATAGATCTGTCTTCATTCTCTCCCTCAAATATTTGCTCCCATTTACACTATTTGCAAGCTCATAAATCTATATCTACATACACCATGATTATCATTCTCTCCCTCAAATACTGGCTCCCAAATACACTCATAAATCTATCACCACATACACCATCATTATCATTCTCTCCCTCAAATACTGGCTCCCAAGTACACTATTTGCAAGACCATCAGCTGGATCTTGACTCGTGCACAAGACCCAATTAAACTTAATGCAGAAGATATGTGAGAAGCAGGGCTATCCACATCAGAAAGTAAGCAATACCTTGGTCTATGGCAGTTCCTGCACTTTCAGAGAATCCAGCAATAACATTCAGGAGATTGAGAAAGAAGGCATTCTTTTTCTAACACCAGAATATATCTTCAATGAAAACCTCACATGGCACAATCTAATATTAGCAAACATAACTTAGAGTATGAATCTTAAATCCAAAAACCAAAAACCATCAGTTATAATCAGTAAATTTATTTTAAAAATGATCCACGTCCGTTTTAAAATAAATTTCTCGATTCATATTCTATGATCCATCATCAAAACAGAAATTAAGCCTACAAGATATTTATCTCAGAAAACAGTGTCACTTACCATCTCTGAAAGGTCCCAGAGCAAGAGCATTCCCTGAAATTACATTGTCCCTTATCAACCCATGCACCATTTTCCTCAGATTTTCCCTGATTGCCATCTCTGGTGCAGATAAAATGCCCTTAAGGGCAGACCAAACAGAAACAAGTTTAGATTATCAAGTCTTAAACTAGTGATTGAACAAATATAGAGGAAAGTAGGTGAATGATGGAATAAATAAGGCTGGCTATGCTCTCCCTCCTCTAATTGGTTTTGTCCGATATGATTGGATTTTTGAAGTGGCAGGATGCTTTTCTGCCTTCATTTAAAATCTCAAAATCTGGATATTATATTATGCTGTCATTAACATATTCTATCACAGCTAGATGCCAATAATATCTTGATATCGTTACCGTCTATGCACCATATTCAGAGTTTTCACCCTGCAAACAGCCCTTTTTTTAATTGATCAAGGCTGGGAGGTTGTAATCGTGGGACCTTATCCTCATTTTTTTTTTTATGGAATTCAACGCAGCATCTTATGTGCTTAGTTTTTCACAATTTGTCATCACTTATAAATAAATGTTGCATTGTTTAATCATTGGGTATTTGTTAAACATTTTTAATGGTGAAAATCTTATATTTTGATCATTGGGTATTTTGAAAATCTTTTATTGGGTATTTGTTTAATCATTGGATTTTTTTTACTGAAAATCTTATATTTTGATTTTTTTTCATTTTATTTTATGTTTATTTAAGATTCATTTTGATTCAATTTTTTTTCTTTATAAGAATAAGTGTACAAGTATATGAATTTTGCAGAAAATTAGCACATAAGTCAAACTATATTTATTATATCTACACTAACTCTTAGGGATTGATCATGATCCTCAATTTTATCCATTACTCTCTCGGGATCAAATCCATGATTTGTGCAAGTAACATAGGGAAGTTGAATGATTTGTGGAAATAACCCCTAAACTTATAGATTTTAAATCTGAATTTAGGGTTGAATTGAACTGAACACATTTCATTTGTTTTATACACCTATATCTAAGCCTAGAAATCATTTGGCAAGTGCATTCATAATATATTCGTTTACATTATCAAAATATTCACTACTAGATATTACTAAGATGTTTCATATTTAGGGCATTTATTCTATGTTTGCTTGTTTTATTCAATCATTCCAAAAGTCATTGGCTCATCAGTCTAAGGGTTTGACACATATTCCCTATCATTGACAAACACTCAACAACACAATCATTTTTTTAAATTCAAGAACAAATATAGACATTGAAGACAAGTTGAAGAAATATAGTTAAAAGATTTATAGAGCAAATCTATGCATCTAGATTAGATGTGCCCTTGTGTAGGTTAAGACTTGTAGGTAAGTAACCAATCTTGTAAATGTAGAAGTGACCCCCAATGACATACAAAGAATTTATGGAATTAAAGACATTTATTTAATTATTTCTTGATTTTTCTACACATTAATGAATAACTTACAAACATCTATCATAATTTATCTAAATTAGGTTTAGGTTAAAGCAAAATAGAATGTCTTAATTTTTAGTCTTATTCAGCCACAAAAATCAACATTTGGCATAATTCAATAGATTATGTCAACTATATCGAAGAAACAATTAATAATTTAAAAACAAGGTAAACAACAATGGATGTCATTGTCTCTATAGATTCAATTTATTTATTTTTTGAAAATTTAGAAATAATTTCTATTAATTTCAAATGTCATTTTCATCATTTTTAAAATTATTTTTATATTATTTAATAGTGGAGGTATTTTACCATAACATATAACTTTTACCTTAAATGAAATATTTCTATATTTTCCTAGAATTAAATTGTTAACTCTAATATCTAGTGCATAGATATATTTTGGTACTATCTTACTAAATATTTTATTTCTTACTATTTATTTGGTACTAGCATAAATTTAGACTTGTGTTTTACTATCACTTTTTTTGTTAAAACTAGTCCACGTTGATGTGGAGTGTAGTGTAAAGTTTTGATTTTTTAACTAGTTTTCTATTTTTCCTAGTGTCTCAAATAGAGGTCTTTTTTGTAATGGAACTATCTTGCTTATAGAGTAAATAAATAATGTTACATTGAAAAATACATTATATATTTCTTTTTCATAATATTAATTTCAAGGGAAATGTAAATGTAAAATCTTGTCTCTAGGTGATTTCATTTGGCCTTCATACACATGATGTAAAGTTGGCTATTTTAAATTATAAAAATGCAAAATGTGAATAGGAGAAGAAAAGGTTTCCACATCAACAAATTTCACCAAAGCACATTAAACCAAATATGTTTTGATCAAACACCCCTACATATAAAAAGGGTTAGAAATGAAAATTCCTATCTCTAGGTGATTTCATTTGACATTCATACACATGATGTAAAGCTGGTTGTTTTGAATTAGAAAAATACATGTGGATAGAAGAAGAAAATATTGCTACATTAATAGACTTGATTGAAGTACCTTAAAACAAAGATGTTTTGATCAAACACCCCTACACAAAAATGGTTAGATCAAACCCCTAATGTCATCAATTAAAGCACACTACAATAAATCAAGATTCTCCCATCTAGTTGGCTAGCATAATGAGCTAGGTAGGGGAAAATATTGATCTATTCCATTTCTCCCTCTAAGAACATAATCTCTATCATATCTCATGCATCAAATTCTCTTATTATTCAATAAGGTGTTGCAATATGGGATCTACCTCAAGAGGGAGATGAATGGTCTCCATTGATTCTCTTTTTGCATTGTCATACACTTTTATGGTGATATTTTTGGGGTTCAAAACCTCTACTAAATAATCTAGTTTCTACACTAGTTAGATTGCATAGATGTTTAGGGTGGACCCATTATGTATAGCTACATGTTTGATTTTCTATTTGGATATATGATGGTTTCAATATGGAGAGGGTGATTTTGTGAAAGGAGGAACATCACTAGAAGTGAAGGTGATGTGGTATTCTATGGAGAGGGACAAAATTTGAGGGTTTAATGTCATTACACACTCAAGATTCTTAGAGTATTTGGTTCATGATGTCCCTATGAGTAAGGTACATGTGAAGGAGGTCAAGGGTTGATATTTGGATAGGTGTATACTCAAGGTGATTGATGAGATCATACTATTTTTTTATATTTTACAAAGGAGGGCCTTGGATGGTGATTTTATTACATCATGTATTGATAGCATAGTCTGAAGATTTAATTTTGATGGTATGAACTTGTTCATCAAATTTATCAATGTGTCCAATGATAGAATCATAATTATGGTGGGTTTATGAAACTGGATGTTATGAGTGTGAGATTCCTACCCTTGATTTTGGTTACAAGATGTGTATTTCTAATTATGTTTGGGGAATAGATTTTGATATATACACATGTCTTGATTAGCTAATGAGTTATGTTATGCTTCAAATTTAATTTAGTTTCATGTATTTTCTCATGGCATGACCTTTGATCTTATGATAGTCATAATACTAATCCCCCTTGTACCAAGAGGGCTTGGTTTGGCTTTTGTCAAAATAATTTATAAAGGGTAGAGAGAATGTTGGCCTTTATGAGTTTATGAAAAACTACCTCAATTGGTTCCCCTTAATGGCATGCATTATCTCATTTTCTTCTCTATTTATGGATTTCTAGAGGGTGTAATAATATATGGTGCATGTGTGAAATTCTACACATGTTTAGAGTTGTTGAACCCATCACTAACTATATTTTTGTTCTTGCTAAATAATTTTATTTTTTTTTAAGGAGGGGTAAGAAATTATTAAAACAGGAAGTACAAAGCAAGGGCATTACACAGCCCTATCAAGCTCGACCAAGTGGTCCAACTGTTGAGACAGATCCGGGGGTAACTGACCCCGATCCATCAAATTTCAATCATGAATATGATCACAAGCCCATTTAGCCAAACAATCAGCAACACCATTCCATTCTAAATAATTTTCATTTGTTATTAAATAAATTTGATTTTTCACTTTGATTTTGGTCTTTGGAGTGAATTATAATTAATCTTTAGCAATGAGGGGTTTCCAAATGTGAATTTCCTTCTTTATTATCTCATAAAAATTTGTCACACAATGTACTTGTGCATGGAATTTCAGTGGCAAAGATGTGTAATAGTTACTTTCTGGGAATTGGCCAAGGGAATCGACTTGCTAGAGATCTCCACCATTGAAGGAGGGATGAGAAGATTTCACCTAATTTTTTTTAGTATTTTATAATTCTATCATTTTTATTTCATGTTCAATATTATAAGAAAAAAATTGACATTTTTTCCATGAGGTCAACAAAGATGGCAATGGACCCTTTAGGTTGGTGTAAGAACCACTATAATGCTTGCCCTCTTAAGCTATAGGAGAAAAGGTAGAGTAAGTACATGTCTTCATGAGACACTTATTGGAAAGCCATAAAAAACTCATTAACATGTTCCATAGGGTCACCCATACCTTTGTATTTATCAAATTTTGGAATTTCAAAGAAAGAGGAGAATAAAATTTATGAGATAGAATGATCTAGAGGATAAGTACATAGCTCCTCAAAGGTATAGCAGTTTTTGTGTGTCCCATCTCATAATCCTTTGATAGAATCCTTCATGGCTTACCATTATAGATCAAAATGATGTTATAGGAGGTGGAGGAGAAGGATGTTAATTATTTTGGTAGGTATCATGTTGTGTGTAGTGATTTTTGGGAAGGGATAAGTGTTGGTTTTGTCTTGTGTTACTAAAAGAGTTAAGGTCAAGTTTTGGGATGCGACCAAGGTTATGGATAGTCATGTTAGAGGTGTAAATCTGAAAGGTTGGTGGATTGGAAGTTTATATATGGATATACTTCAATTGAGAGGTACATTACTTAACCCTAATTCAAATGTTAACTATGAATGTGGGTTGGCTAGTTGATGGAGTGTTTTGAGGGTAATTTTGATGTGGGTCTTATGTGCAATATTGGGTTGATTCCTCGTGAGGGTTCTTTCCTTTAATGAAAAGGGATCCTTTGGCTTAGGATGTGGTTTTGTGGTCAAGGTGGGGGTTGGTATGCTCATGGGTAAGATTTTTTTAGAGTCTCATGGATAATGGTTTTATTTTCCTCATGGGTAAGGCCATGGTCAATGGGATCAAGTTGAACTATGTTGATGATATTGGAAAGTTCATAACCTAGAGGCAACTTAGCCCCTAATTTTATTAATTATCTAAGTATAGCATCCTATTTATTTTGATGAATATTTCCATGAGGCCATGTCCCTATTTCAAACCAAGGAGGTATGAGTATCAAAATCATATTCATGTTGATCAAGTAAATCATCATTTATATCACTATGATGAGGTTAATATGGCTCTCCTCAAAATGGAAATTGATCTATAAGTGGTCTTTTCTAGAAAATGGATTCCTTTTACACATCCCTAGCCTAGCCATTTGTTGTGTGGTCACAACCATATGGTTTCAACCCAATTATGGATTTGATGCACTAAATATTCTCTTTTGCTAATTAGGTTTGTATTTAGATTGTGAGTTCAAAGGGGAAGTCTTTTGGTTTCAAAGGTTTATTATGATAGTTGGATTTTTGGATTTGAGAATGATAGTGAATCCCAAAGGGTGATTAAAAGGGGATGACTGCCTTAAGTAGATTTCTTGGATGATTTTTAGGATAGTTTAGATGGTTCAGGTGGTTTTGAGAACTTAAGTATAGCTTAAGGTTTAAAATATAGGAATGGGTGGTTTAGATATGTGGATATGCGATTAGTTTTGATAGGTTGTGAGAATTGAACTTTTAAAAGTTTCAAACTTTGAGTCCTTAAGTTATTTTTGGCTTGATTAAATTTGGAACTTATGGATAATGTAAATTTATAAGGATAGATTTAGGCTCTATGGATGATTAGGGGTCTCAAGGGTGAATCCTAGTTTGTAAGGATGATTAAGGGTCCCAATGATGGGTTGGATGTCTTGATTTAATGGATCCAAAAATTAATTTTAAAATGTCCAAGAATTTGTTCTAGGATGATGGGTTAAGAATTATGATGATTCTTGTAGAAATAGACAAGTTAGAATATGATTTGTTTGATACTTGAGGAAGAACTATGGATTTAGGGATTGGATTTAATTTGATGTTTGGAAATGGATAAAGGCTTGGGGGATTGGATTTTTTTGGATAAGTGACTATGACTATGAGGATGGATCAAAGGATAAAGTAGATTAGAGTTGAGTTTGGATGGATATTTTAAGAATACAATTGATTTAGATTTTGATCACTAACCTTGGGTTCAAACCTTGTTTTGGAGTACCATTTTGGATGTGTGTTTCTAAGATAACAATATAATTTTTCAAAGGTTCACTTGTTTTGAGGTTTGAAAATAAGCATGGATTTAGCACAACACCAAGAAAAGTAAATACACCAATCCTAGATTATTCAAATAATGGGTGTGTGAATGAGAGTAAGTCCCACCAATATGCCTTGTCTAAGTGTGATGTGTAAGGCCTATGTTGGGCCAGTAACAAATTTTGATCAACCAATATTTCTCTATGGTGTAAGAGGAGAGAATATGCAGCCTACACACACATTTTTAAGGGCATGAGATAAGTAACTTCTCGAGGCTAACCACTTACCAATACATTACTTTCAAACATAGTCAAAAGATATTTTTCTATGACAAATAAGTTGTCTATAGATATCCTCTATATACCCAATGGTAAATGAGGCTTAAGTCCATGAATAGAAGTCCATCTACAATATTTTGTTCATGGAAAATTCCAATTCCACTTCATCTTAGCTCCTTACGAAAAAAGGCAACAAGGATGAGCCAAAAACAATGGTTCTCCTTTAAGGTGCAACTTTTTCTCTCCCCCCTTTTTATACCCTACAAGTACATGTGGTTTGGGTCATCCCCAAAGGTGATGAAACATTTAGAAAGACCCACTAAAAAGATAAAAAAAAAGAAATTAACACTTGTTTTTATCTCCAAGATCACCCTAGGGTGTGAGGGAAGGGCATACACAACCACACATTGGGATATGAAGACACAAGTTAATTTTAACCCCAAAACCAAATATTTTAACAAACACACAAGTTAATTTTAACGCTTAAAATAAATTATTTGAATAAATAGACAAGAAATTAGGTTTGATGAATTATTCTTCTTTTCAAATGAACCTACAAGGAACTTATTAGTAGCCTCAAAGGCTTAAGTCATCATCAAACAAACTTACAAGTTAGGGGAAAATATCCAAGGTAATAAAATCTACAAGACCAAAAAGGTTTAGCTAAAATGACTAAAATAAATGTTATAAAAATAAAATAAAATACACAAGTGCCAAGAAAAAGGGCATAGATGCCACTCAAACCTGCAAGTGAAAAAACTAGAGAATAAAAAATGTAGAAATCAGACTAATATAGGCACACAACATGTGGTTTGAAATGATAGGTTGATGGATAAACCCTAAGGGGGGTATGCTAAATGTGACTTAGGATTATGTCAAAATGGGATAGGTTTATGGATGATCATAAAAAGGAGACTATTGGATATGGATGTTAGGAGATAATTATGTATTATAGGATTGATGAATGTAAATAGTGGACACCTAAACCTTAGCAAGAGGACAATTGTAATCTAAGAAAATAAAGACAAAGGGAATTTTTTCTTTTTTGAATCTTTCAAAACAAATGTTGTAAGGCTACAAAAAATCACTTGGTATTCAAAACACACATTAACAACCCTAGATTATTCAATAAAGGATTGACACCTCTTGTGGGATCACTAGAATATCATTTATAAAGGGTGTGGGTAGCTAGAGAATGCAAGGTCATGTACCACCTATGCACCCCTTACCTTAGAGGCTTAAGTCTTTCCCAAAGTGAGTTCTAACTTAACCACTTGAAAGTATAGTGTGAGTAACTTTTTGAAAGACTTCATTTAATCCACCACATGAGGGTAGATGAAAGGTCTTATCTAGGCTTTGCAATAGAGGGTAACCCACTCTACCCCTTCACTTCCCCAAGGTATAAATTTATTGGGGCTTAGCTTAAATGATAAAATTCTCTTCCATGAGGCATTTCTTTCAATTCACCCCACTTGTTATACTTCACTAGAATGCTAGAGTTGATGTCATCCCCTTGGTGATGAAATCCAAGGTAGGCCCCCTAAAATTAAAAGAAGATATCACTTATTTTTTATCCTCAAGATCACCCTAGGGTGTGAGAGAAGAGCATATGTAAGTGTAACTTGAGGATTAAAAGACACTCATTTATTCTAAACCTAAATCAAAATGTGAGTACATTTTAACCCAATTTTCCAAATTTGAGAAAACAAACAAACAAAAATAAAATAGGTCTTAAATATTCTTCAAAGGACATCCTACAAAACCATGGATTAGGAGTTTTCAAATTTATTCTTCACCCAATGAAATGTGTTGCATTCAATTTATTAGCTCAAAATCATAAAATAGATAATAAATCAATAAAAAAAACTACACTGATGGATTCCTTGTGATTTTTTATAAATTTAGATAATAAATCAGTAAAAAAAACTACACTGATGGATTCCTTGTGATTTTTTATAAATTTAGAAACAAAATCAAATATATGCAAAACTTATGAAGATTTAAAAACAGAAAAAAGTCATGAATTTTGAGGAATTTTACCTAATGCTAGACTTGTTGAATCTGAAAAAAAAAAAAGTTTGAGCCCTAGTGTAGAGATCTAAACTAGCTTTCCAACACCTATAAAAAATAAAAAAATATTATTAGATACATTCAAGTTATGATCATTTTTGTGAAACCGATATGTTATGGAATGCAAAGGGAAGTGGGGGTCTTTTAGCCCCCATTGGTTGGCACTCAGTTGCCCACATGACCATGGGCTAGGAAAAAGAGCCCTGGGCTATGGAGGTGGACCCCACATGGCTAGGTGTTGCAAATGTATATGAAAAGGCACATAGCTAGAGCAGAGCTCCTAGTCACTCATGTGACCAAGGCTTCCTAGAGGCAAAATAAAATTTAAACCAAAACTAAAAACTAATAAAAAATTAAAACAACTGCAATCCATGTATATACACATATTTTGTATATGTGTTAGGGTTGTGTATATGTTGCACTATGAGTATACCTTCATACATGTGGAGAAACCTAATAGTAGACATGAAATTTATATATACCTCGTCAGTTGTGGAAAATAAAAGCTCTATACAAGAGATACACAATGAGTATACATAATGATATCTGTCAATGGTGACTATATATGTGTGTGTGTATCACTGCTAACCTTGAGTCATAGGGATATACAATAAATATACTCACCAAAAGGTATATTTGTTGTACACCATTGAGATTTTAATTAGCCTATGTGTATATGCTACAATAATTATGTATATATGTTGATCCATATGTATAAATCATTAGGAACCTACAAAAGTGGATAGAATGTATAGTCAATCTCTATGCAAGGCGATTGACCTATATGAACTTATGTACAGCCATACAAATTTTTACACAAGGTTTCCTACGGACCCTAAAAAAATTATCATATTTAATAATAATAAAAATAAAGTAAATTATAGTCAAAATTCATCTCTCAACCTTCCCAAATGCAAATGTGGCATGCATTTCACAATATGAAGCTCCTATAAAAATTTGACCCCAAGTCCCCCTCAAAGAATCACTCACCTACAAGATCAAACTTGCAAAAACTCACAAGCACAAGCATTAAATGTGTTTGTTTCACTTCAAGTTTACCAAAATGTATGTATACAAATAAAATAAAATAAATAGGATTGGAGTTAAACAAATGAAGTACTTAAAGATCAAGCACATGTAAACCTTAGATTGAATATATGTGAAGCTTTGCTCCTTTTGGAATGTGGGTGCTCAATTCACTAGCAGAACCTTAGCATTCTTTAGATATCAGATTGAAAAAATAGGTATGAAATTGAATTGCATAACTTCCTATCTAGAGGAGTTAACTAGGTGCATGAGAGAATCAAGGGGAGTTGGCTATTTGTGGGGAATAGTTAACCGATTACTTGGAGGAGTGAAGTGGATTTGATTGATGAGTGGGACTAGGAGTAAGTCTAAGTGAACTTATTAGACTTGGTAATCAACTAGATGAGGTAAAATTTGATCATTTAATAATTAATTAATAGATGGTGCATGTGAGGTGAAAATTATTAATTAAATTAAGTTATTAATGGATAATGTGTGGATAAATAAATATTTTATTAAATGGATGAATAATATTAACCAAATTTAATTAAATAACTTAAAACTTATTTAATTAAATTATTGGGTGTTAGGACTCCTAAGTGATGAATGGATTGTTGATGTTATTGCAGCTTCAAACTTCATACTTCCTTATTTATTTGTGATTATTTAATGGCAACATATCTCTAAGATAGCCGACCTCCTTTTTAATTATTATTTATTATTTGTAATTATTTTTATGGTGGCCGACCTTGTCCTTGAAAAGGTACAACCCCTCTAAGCAACATGTATATATAGAAGGTCACTTTCTCTCATTTGTGTATCAAGCAAGTTCGATCTCCTTCTCCTTTAAGTGCGAGTTCTTCAAGAAGAGTAGTGTGAATTCATATAGGAGCAGATTGTGAGTCTATTCAAGTGCAGATTGAAGGTCAGACTATTAGTTTGTGTTACAGCCATTGTTGGTGCTGATCTTTGGCCTTGTGTGTGGCCTCATTGTAATGTAACTTGTTTCCATTGCTCATATATATAAGAGATATAATTGTTGCTGGGTTTTTCTCCCTCAAGAGGATGGTTTTCCCAGGGTATCTGTTGTGTTATTGTGTCTGATTTTGAATTTAATTTTCTGTGCATTAAATCTGATCATAAAACTAACATGGTATCAGAGTGGGTTTGAAGAATATCTTGATCAGATTTTTATTATAGCGATACTCTTTATTCTCTTTCTCATTATTGTCTATCTATATCTCTTCATCAAGATGGTGAATGGTCTTAAGATTGAGGATAGACTCGAGGGAGCATCAAATTTCACTTCATGGAGATTTAGAATTATGCTCACCTTGGAGGAGAATGAATTGGAAGATTTTGTTGAGAGCAAAGTCCCCGAGCCTATGGATGAGGAAGAGAAGGTGCAATGGAAGAAGAAAGATACTAAGGCGAAGAAGATGTTAGTTGATTTTGTGAAGGACCATATTGTTCCCATCATCTCTAAGATGAAGACGGCAAGGGAAATGTTTAAGTCTTTGGAGGAGATGTACGAAATCAACAACACAAGCCAAGCACTTGCGCTGAAGCAACAACTTCATCATGTTAAGATGGCGGAAGGAGAATCTATCATCGCTTACTTCATGAAGATTTTTGAATTGAGAGATCAACTCTCTTCTATTGGTCATTTTGTTGATATCAAGGATTTGACCATGCTTTCCCTTAATGGTCTTCCTTCATCTTGGGAGTCTTACATTCAAGGAATCAGTGCAAGATCGAAACTTCCTAAGTTTGATCGTTTGAGGGCAGATTGTATTCAAGAAGAATCTAGGTTGGTTGCGAGAGGTATTGGTTGAAGCTCTACAAATGAAGACATTCATGTTCCTTTCGCTCAATCCTCGAAGAAGAAAGGGAAAGGTGGAAAGAAAGGATATTTCAAGAGGAATAGAGATAAAGGAGCTGATGGTGCTCCCGCATTCAAGAAGAAGTGGGACCTCTTGAAAGTCCAATGTTTTCGTTGTGACAAGTTTGGTCACTATGCAAAATATTTCCCTACCAGGCCTAATTAGCATGCTTCATTTGCGGATGTGGATGAGATATCTCCTCGGAAGGATTCTAGGGAATTTCTATTCTAATTCATGGGCCTGTGTTCAAGCCATGAAGGTTGTGTGTTGATCTATGCACAAGAGCAATGTATCTTACTGCGTCCAATATTTGCATCCATCAGAATATTTAAAGAGATAAGTATTCTTTGTTTACTGAGTTATATCATTTAGTTGGATCTTGTAATTAGTAAAGAGAGATAGTGGTTCCTCTTGAATTGTGTTCACTAGCATAAGATTCTATGAAGATTTCATTTATTGCAAGTTATTTCATGTTGGTTGTGAAGATTTCTGAGTGTGACTCTGAAATAAAAAGAGACTTGCAATTTCGATGATGATTAGTTGGTCACATCGATATCATTCTCTAATGCATGAACTGTGATAGAGTCTTGAAATCTTCGAGAGAGTTGGTTCTGCATGCTAATTGCATAATGCATTCAAGAAATTTGTAGTTGTGTAGATTATCTTTTGTTGTGCTGAGTTTAGCGCTCTCGAGAGGAGTGAAAGATGGAAGGAAGAGTTATATCAGAACTCCATAAAGATAAGTTCTTTATCCCTTCATTCTGATCCTTTGATATATTTCCCTTTAGGTTGATTTACTTATTCATGTTTTAATTTTGTTCATAAATTCTTATATATTCATGCTATAACCTGAGATAATAAACCTTGTATGATTCTAGTCTTGATATTTCTTTGCATAGTTAGAAACGGTTAGTAATCTCTCTCTATAATGCTTCTAGAAAGATCTAGGGGCAAGAAAGTGATGAGAGATTGCTTAGTGATGAAAAGCTTGAGGCATCTTATGAGGAAGTCATGCCGACCAAAGAAATATTCAAGTGTGAAGTCACAACTTGCAGCCATGGGGCTGAGTTGGTGGCTAGATGGAGCACTTCCAGAAGTCTTCTTTGCAAACTCTAAAGCAGGGATCAAGAGGGAGTTATGTGACTCACTAAGAAGAAGTGAAGGTTGTAGTGTTGCAAGGCCAAGTGTTAAATTCTTGAAAGACCTCTTCAGCTGCTAAGATCATAATTGCACAAGACAGTCATCTGGATTTGACATTGGTAGCTCCGCAAACCTATTCAGAATAGAGTGGTATGCAATGAGGTTGAGGAGGTTCACCCTGAACTCTCTACAGTACCAAAGGTGTGCACTGGAAAACATTTATCTAAGGCAAGCGTTGCAGGCAATCTTGGTCGATGAGGTCAGAAGGTTGATGCAAGTACTTAAAGATTCAAAGGGAGCCTACTAAACCTAAAGAAGATAGAAGTATACTATTGATATTTGTTATGATGGATTGCAAATCCATGTCTACGCCTATGGAGACCAACTTGCACAAGTTAAAAGAGGTTGCGGCTAGTTCAAATCAAGTGAATCCCATGATGTACAGGCAATTGATTGGATTGTTGTTGTATCTAGTTGAGGTGAAAGTCCTTGATTTGTCATGTGTGTGACTCCATGACAGCATCACGTGAGAGAGTCTGTGATGATTCCTCTTGTACTTGTGTTTTCACCCTCTGGGAGAGCCATGGTGAAAGTCATGTTGAGGTGACAACATCACGCAAGTGATGAACACTTGTACATACCATACATGGTTGTAGCCATTATGGTTGATATCACGATGAGGTGATATCGTTTCTTTTCCACATATGGTTGTAGCCATTGTGGTTGGCATCATGATGAGGTGATGTGTCTTGTGCAACATGAAGTATTCCTCCCTAGCTGAGAGGGAGTGTTGATGTTATTGCAGCTTTAGGCTTCATACTTCCTTATTTATTTGTGATTATTTAATGGCAACATATCTCTAAGATTGTCGACCTCCTTTGTAATCATTATTTATTATTTGTAATTATTTTTATGGTGGTCGACCTTGTCCTTGAAAAGGTGCAACCCCTCTAAGCAACATGTATATATAGGTAACTTTCTCTCATTTGTGTATCAAGCAAGTTCAATCTCCTTCTCCTTTAAGTGCCAGTTCTTCAAGAAGAGTAGTGTGAATTCATATAGGAGCAGATTGTGAGTCTATTCAAGTGCAGATTGAAGGTCAGACTATTAGTTTGTGTTACAGCCATTGCTGGTACTGATCTTTGGCCTTGTGTGTAGTCTCATTGTAATGTAACTTGTTGTCATTGCTCATTTATATAAGAGATATAATTGTTGCTAGGTTTTTCTCCCTCAAGAGGAGGGTTTTCCCAGGGTATCTGTTGTGTTATCGTGTCTAATTTTGAATTTAATTTTCTGTGCATTAAATCTGATCATAAAACTAACATGGACAATAAGGGGTCTTTGGTGATAAGGTGATAATGATAAGACAACAATGTGACTTGATTGATAGAATTATGAAGGTGAAGATGACAATCTACAATTGTAAGACTTGTCTAGAGCTAATATAGTGAAAAATATATTTGAGTCTAGGTGTTTTACTTGTAAGGTTTTCCTTAAAAAAAGTTGTCATTCTTCTTATTTATTTTAGATAGTTTTTAGTTTGGTTCAATTTTAACTTCAATTTATATCAACAAAAGATCGTATTTAAGACATCCATTGCTCCTAACTGAAGATATTAACCGCATTTCAACAAAATCCCAAGATTTATTAGTGGACGCAATATGCCATCTTAAAATATGAAGGTACCAATAACAAACTACCATGTATCACAAATGTAGGACCTTTATCACACATATAAACAATAAGAATTTTCTAAAACAGATGGCTTATTTCAACATTTCCATTGGTATTTTTTTATGGCATGACATCCTCCAAGCTTCGTTTGTAGGCTAAAAGTCACTTGTTGAATTAGCCATAAGTCCTCATATGGTCACCCATTAAACATTAGTAAGAAACCATGACTGAATTATTGAACTTAGCAAACAATTTGAATTGAACCAAAGCAAGAGCACATTTCAAACCAAAAACCTTTAACTTTATAAAAATGAAAAATTGTCCAATGAAAGTTTTAAAATTCATAATGCTCAATAGAGTATAACTAAAAATTACTCAAGACCATCTTGAAATATCTTGAAACAAGCAAACTTATAAATTGTACTTAGTTCCAAAAAAAAATAAAAAACAATGTTTGATGTCGAATATTGAATTTATAGATGTAATTGTTTCTCATATATTAGAGTTGATTGATCTATAAACTTGCATGTGATTAATTATCAATATTATTTGTTGTGTAGGCTTGTATCTTTTATTTTGTCTATCATTAACATAGATTGAATTTAGTTGTCCTCTAGTCTCTCATATGTACATATTTGAATTTTTTGGGCTTGTTAAATGAATTTTGAATTGAAAATTAAATTATACATATGTTATCTTGCTTGTTTATGTTCACGATAAATCGACAATTGTAACACAACATGGTACAAACCCTAATTTGTAATGGAGGTATATGCCCTTCGCAAAGTGCAAAAATGTACCTATTTTGGAGCATTTTGTATTTGAAAGTTGCACTTCTTTTAAAAATGCACCTATTTTGGAGCATTTTGTGTTTGAAAGTTACACTCCTTTTTTGAACAGCAACCCTTGCAATTTGCATGTAGGACATTGGATTTATAGATATAAGCCTTTCTCACATATCAAAATTGTTTGATGTTTGGACTTGTAATTGGTTTATTGTCTATTTTACACATATATTGAATTCAATTATGTGTTTTCCTTTTAGTGAATTTGAATTTTGTAGACTTGTTAAATGGATTTTGAACTAAAACTCAAAGTCTAAATTTATTGTCTTGTTGATTTGACAATTGTTATAAAACGTTAAAGATGGTTTTTAATGGAAAAGCATGTCCTAAGCAAATTGTAAAAATGAATGTATTTTGGAAAATTGTGTATACTTGTATTTTGCATGTAATACTATAAGTTATATGAGTCATGCCACAAACTCATAATCGTACATATTACACATGAAAATATAAATGAAACATTTAAAAAAAAATCATTATTATAAAAAAAATGTGGTGTGTACTTTAAAATACAAAAGAAATGTCAATACTAATCTATATATAACATCTAAAATGTAATATGTGACAAAGGGATGGAAAGAGGAGGCACAAAAAAAGCAGAAGCAAATGCAAGAGCAAGAGCACATGCATAGGCAATAAAGGGTTTACAAAATTTGTGCAAGGTGGGCGTTAGAATGGAACAAATGAAGGGGACAATGAAGATGACAATGGAGAGTCAATTGATTAATGTAGCAACTCATATTTGGATGATGAAGTTGATTCCCTTATGAAGTCATGGTTGGAGGTGTAGAGGAATGTGTTTGGTTCTAACAAGGAGGATGTTTCTCTCTTGGAGTTGTGGATGGATCCGCAAAGGAACATTTCTCTGACGTGTTTGTCTTTTGCAATGCCAAATATGTTTGGTTATGGGTTAGGCGACCTTGGGCAGGCCCTCAAAAGAGGATTTCTACTTCCCTCTCCCAAGAATCTTGCAATGTCGAGTGTAGCAAATGTCCCTTCAACTCTTGTTGTTGCTCATGCTAGGCCTCCTAGGGTTTCAGAGGAAAATTGTGTGATGGAGGCTTGTGTGTTGAAGGACGCAGGTGGTCCAAGCTTGTTGATGGATTACACCTATCTTGAGGCTATTGGGAGTGTTAGCAATGGTGAACGCCCTAGGGTTTCTGCTAAGGTGAGTGTGCCTATTGCTACTGTTGGTAAGGAGTCCCACTCTTCCACCTTGTTTGATTTTCTCATTGATGGTGGTTCAAATATTGTTGTCCTTGCCAAGCTAAGATGGAGGGGCAACTACAAATTGCTATCCCTAATTTTGTTATTGTTAAGTCGATTGCTTCGTTTAAGAACTCACTTATTGGGAGATTATTCAATAATTGTCCCAACATTAATGATGTCAAAAGATGGGTGCTTTGAAAATGGAAACTAAGAGGTCAAGTTAAGATAGTCGCTATGTTGAATATTTTTTTTGTTATTTTCATTTTCCAATTTGGATGATTGCTCAAGGACTCTTCTAGATGGTCCTTGGTTTCTGGGGAAGAATGGCCTTTGTCTTAAAAATTGGTCTCCAAGTTTTAACCTAATAAATAATGATGTCATCAAGTTTCCTATTTCGATTAGACTGCCAAGGCTATTGTTGGAATACTCAAACAAAGGTTTTTATGTTTATTGCCAATACTTTTGGATAGTACTTTGTTGTTGATATGATCACCAAATTCATGAAGTGTTTGATGTTTGCTAGATTTTGTGTGCTTGTGGAGAAAAACAAGGCTCTCCCTACTCGAATTACCTTATCTTCCAAATTGGCAATCGGGTGCAACATATTGAATTTAAAGACTTCAATTATTGTCATTGATGTTGTAAAGTGGGCCTTGTTAATTACTAATTGCTCAAGCAACAAGAAATAACATTTTGTTTGGAGGAAAAAGGAACGAACACCTACTATTGAGGAGAAGCGCATTACAACCATTGAGGATGCACAAAAGGAAGAAAATAGGGGGAAAGCTCTTATTGACTATACAATGATGGATACCTATTTTAAGGTCTTGTGATTGAATGATGGATATCCATGTGGTTCCAAAAGAAGAAGCATAGGGCAAAAGGATCCATCCACTATGGTTAAGCAAAAATCGATAGAACAATTTGGCTTCAAACCACCTTGACTTTGGCCCTGCTTAAGAATGTACAAAACTTGAACTGATGATAACTAAGACATTTTATCTTCAGTTCTAGCTATATGGTATTGTATCAATGTGGTACCTAGTACCAGGAAATTTGTCCATATTTTAATGTTTGTTAATTTTGAACTTGCAATCAAGCTACTATAATATACTTGAAAAGGACTTCTTCGGATTGTTTAAGTTGTCTGTGCAATTACATTAATAGTTAATAGCAGATGTAACGGCTAAAGAATCAGGAATCTGCTTTGAACAAGATATAGTTATCGTGTTCTTCAGTAGAGCATATGCCATATGTACATCATCAACAGTGGAAATTTATGTTGTGCCACTGGACTCATAAATGGCATTGCATACATATTTAGTTCACAGGTTGAATGGCATATCCATATTAAATCCAGCTGTACTGTAAGTGCAGAAGGCCTCACCTACATCAAAATTCAAAAAGTTGACCGTTCACTTAAGAGTCCAGAATGCCTGATTACTAGTTATACAATCACTGGGACCAAAATGAGCATATTAATAAGTGTTCCTGCTCACGTACATTCAGTAAGAATACCAAGCACTCCATGTTCCAAGTTCTACCAATGTACATTGTTAATGCCCTCCTCATATAAAAGCACAAAAAGGGGGACAAAATGACTAGGCATCCTTCTGAAAGCAACATCTTAACTACAGAGTGCAATAAGACTTCCATCTGTTGCTTAGTTGCCAATTCAATTAACCTGCATGGCACTTGCAGAGTGCTGCTGTATATAATAGCGCTCCAATAGAGTATATTCAGAATAATTTATGGTAAGGTGAAGATTATAAGGAAGCATTTTATCTTGTTAAATGTGACAAGGAAACATTAACCAGCAAATGCATATTGGTACAGCACTCCTTTAACATTGTATTACACTTCGAATTATTTAGATTCAACAGTTATTGGAATTCAAAAAAGTTGTGTTATATACTTGCATTTCCAGCATTAACAATTCAAATAAAAGATTAAGATTGAAAAGCTTCCCAAAACAATTAAGCATGTGACAAGCTTATTGTATTCTTTGGTGCTTTGGAATCAGGTCCTATAAACGTCTATTGACACAAGTCCAAGAAACTTGTTCCAGATATTAAAAGATTAATGCATCATATAGCGTAACGATGCCTTTTCTCTCTCCAAAAATAAAATATGGAGATTAGAAAATGAAAAAAATAATAATGAGCATCACGTACACATGATCAAGAATAGGCTTTGCTCGCAGAAAAAGCTTTCACGTGAAACACCCAGATAAATTCAAAAGAAAGATATGAAAAACCAATTTATAGTACAATGGATGTTCTTTAAAGAGCAAATTACTCGAGCTCTTTCATCAGAAATAGTTGTCAAGACCGGCAAACGTCAAACATTTTAGGCTATGAAAATACACAAGCCAGTATGATTGCCCAGGATTGCAAAACCTAATTTCAACGAAGAAATCTTATAAGAAAATAAAACCAGTTAATGCTTGAGGAATACAAAGGCAGATGAAATATTTGAACTTATGCCCATAGGGGTAATTGAAACCCAAGTTTTTGCCGCAGTGCAGCCCATATTGCAAAACATATTGGCACTGGTTTTCCTCGAAATTAACCCCATAAACCTTGACTCCTGAGAGTGCATCTAGTTCTTCTTTGAAAGGCCCATCCTCTGAATTCAATTTCACTGGAAAAATTTATGAACCTCACTCTCAAAGCATTAGCTATGATCTTTTGCAAAAATTAATAAATGGTAAAGAGTCATTGTATAACACATGAACAGCCGTGGTTGCCTCCCTCATCCTCTTCATCATCCGATCCAGATGAATCGCTGCAAATAAGCATAAGATCTCAGATAAAGTACTAAAGCAAAGGATTTCATCAATCAATACCAATTAAGTGCAACCTCAAATATTAGTTGTGCTGGCTTTTTAGGGAGAGAATTTCCTTGTAATGCTATTCTTAAATTGATAAACTCTTCGGTTCTCTAAATACAAAAAAGATTCCAAATATTTCAAGTCATAAAATCAAACAAGATGAAACCTTTTAATATTACTTTTATCAAACTTCGTCCTCCCCTGTGACAAAGATGCAAAAAGACAAACAACAATAAATAGGGACAACAGGCTTAAAGACGGCAAGTGGGATAGATTTTAAAAGAACCAATACAACAGGATAGTCAGTTCATTTCCAACATTTTACTTAAAACAGTAAGTACAGAATTATAATCATAGAAAAGGGAAAAGGGTTCTAAAATAAATTAAGTAAATTAAAATGCAGTCAAATTCATTCAAAATTGTCAGACTAACCTTCATCTTCCTACTCTCTTTAATAAAAATTGCAAATTTACCCCATTCAATATAAATTTTAGGCTTCTAAAAAGATTATTTTTGAATGTCAAAAAGAAAATTAAAAATATATGGAAGTTAAGAAAGTCATGACAAGATACTCAAATTCCAGAAAGTTCTGAGTTGAACCATGATAAGTTTACTAAGTTGTGATGAACTTATTTATTCTAAGTAATGCTTGAAATCTAAATTGACAAAAAGCAGAAACAGATAGGATTTCCAAAACTTTAAACGGAATAGGAAACGGCCAACTTATAAAGATTAAAAAATAGAAATCTAAAGTTTTTTAACAGAAATAAGTAATGAACTCAACAAACACGTGAAAACACATTTATGTTTTTGCAAGGCATGCCCTTTTGAATTTGTCATACCACTGTCTAAAAGTTTCAAAGCAAATGTACTTTTAGATGCTTTTATAGATTGAAGACTCTAGATCCCAAAAATAAATGTTTATAGTTTTCTGCATTAGTATGAACTTATTTTGATCACAATGTGGAAACCTACCAAATTTTGGATTTCTTTCATTCAATTTAAATATCTAGTGAAGCAGTGAAGCTTTCCAAGGGCAAAAGCTAAGCTCCATTTTATTCATAGACGTACCATCAAACATGCATAAGACATACCAGCTTATGTGTTAATAGCTACCAAACCATATTATTTGCTACAATCTTACAGGTTCAATGAGATTGTTAACCATCAAAAAAGTGCGACTAGATAAGAGGCAAGAGCCCCAAAAAATACTCACCTTTACATGTACCTATGGATGCAGAGCTTATGAAATATCCTAGAAAGCTTTCATCAAAAACACCAAGGTGGAAACAACTATTCTAACAATTTGTCTCAATGCTCTCATGGACGATGTCATGAATCTGGTGATGCAGGATCAATTGTGAGGTCTAGAATGAGTTTGTTTAAATATTGACACCATCCACAATTAGGTGGTGTTCTCACAGTGTATCAAAATTATATTATATTCTATCACAATTAAACTGCATAGTTTTTTAATCTATCTTTATTGATCCATATTTCATGAATAGTGATTCACAAGAACCCATCTCTCATGAGCATGAATGGTCCACTTAATACTCATTGCATCTAGATGATGCTCAAAGAGGTGAAGCATTGCAACTTCCTGGAAGGTCACCTATTCCAATGTTACTGTGACCCCTGATGCTTCACTATTGTGAGCACCACCTAGATGAAATGAAGTCAAATTAGCACTAGGATGATGCATCCGGAGTTGGAAACATTGGAATGGGTTACTACCCAGGAAGTTCCAATGCTTCACCCCTACGAGTGTCACCTAGATTCAATGAGAGCTTAGTAAATCATTCATGCTCATCAGAGATGGGTTCTTGTGAGCCAGTACTCATCAAAGATGGGTTCTTGTGAACCACTACTCATGAATTATGGGTCGATAAAAATTGACTCAAAAACTATGCAATTGAATTCCAATAAAATATCATATATTTGACACTATTGCTGAACAAAGTGCAATAATCTCATAATACTGCAGGTTGTGATCTCTCACTTGAACCTGTTTGTTATCATCAAATACAGAGACAGGTAGTACAAATAGGGCATTAGTTACTCTTTAAGTTGAAAAACCTGAAGATAGAAAGGCTCCTTTCAGACTCTCCAAATATAAACTAGAAATATTTATGATTTATCTGATCTCAACAGAATCAGCATCTAAAGATGAAATGGTCTTCAGTCTCCAGCTCTTAAAGAGGACCTAACTTTCAAATTATGCCCTCGGGATCACAGTGGTCTGTCCCAACAGAGATAGCATGACCACACTTCCATTTGACCAAGAACCCAAGGCTGAGTAACATACATTGTCGCACAGTAAGGCCATTAGAAACCGCTAAGTAATGTTTTGCATAGAGGCCAACTTTGGGCTGGAGTAGCCAGCTGAATTGGAGAGCAAAGTATTTTTATATGAACCCTTGATAGATACTGTAACAATGCAGAGAGTTTAATATACCTTCTTTAAAGTTTAAACACAACATTTTCAAACATGGTACATATTCTCCAATGCTGGGCACTACATTAGAATGACCTATGCACAACTGATCAACAATTATGAAACTATGCCAAATAGGACAGCCACAAGTTATATAATACTTATAGTTTGACATTGTACTTAACACGTGTTTTTCAATAAGCTAATAGAGAACAAAGAAGAATGTCCCTGGTATATATTGATATTGACATATGAGCAATTATGGGTAAGACATAAACTAACTTATTCAAATATAGGGACAACGAGGAGGTATGTGTCAATGATATTCTTACAAATAAACAAATTATGAAATTAATAATATAATAGGTTCATAACAAGTTCCCCCTGCTTGAAATTCTTTCCTTCAAAGCAAATAGGGAGAAGGATGAATATCAATAAGAAACTGATTTTCCAAAATACTTCTTCTCTTGATAGATTCTTCCGCTTGATAATATATTTTGTAGCATTCTTCTTTGCAGTTATTTGAATATCTAGTCACAAATACTCTGGGCCTTTCTCAAATCATATTCTCTATTTAACTCGATAAAAACAACTCAGCATATTCATAAAAGATCTATTCAATTCTTCTAACCAATTAACACCTGAACTATATTAACTCCTCACAGATGTAAGGAATAGAAAGTTTTCCATAGTGTAGTCTTGTATAGGCAATTTGACTTCAAAAAAAATTCCTTAAAAACCATTGATGACACCATCAAGGACCATAACATGAAAATTATTTGTGATAAGCAAATAAACAAAGCATTCTAGTTGAAAATGTATTGATAATAATAAAATTATGGAATCCACCAAAATCAATGAGGATCATAGCTTTATTTTTGTGATAAACTCTTGAATTTTCAAGGTCTTTAATGAGCAATTCTGGTTACAGCTGCTAGCAATAGCCTTGATTGAACTTCTCTGGGAGGCAGTTGATTGCAATCAAACTAGAAATTGTACAAACTTTAGATCAGCCTTCAACAGGGATGCATTCCTGGGAATTCATTGGTGTCCTGGGTATCTGAGATGTCTTGGGGATGATAGGGCAGGGATGAAACATCCTGTAGCTGTCCTTTCCTCCACGCCCACCCAAAAACAAAAATCAATCTTATCACTTATGGAACATTCCCAAGCTTTGGTATGTCCCAAAGTGACCTCACCTGTTCCAGAGGCATGTAGACATTTCTGGTACATCAACCTCTGCACACAGTGGATGTCATAAGGATCTCTACATGTCCCTGATTGAGCTGTGTGAGATGTTTAGTCCTCCCTTTGCATTATGCTAAGTTAGAATTGCTGTATGATGCGTTTAATGAGTTCTTTTACTTGTTTAAAGGATAATGTTGCTGAATTTAAAGTTGCTGAGCTGTGATTCTTACCATCTTTTCATTCAGCAACAAAGTTGGCCCATTGAACCTGTGGATGCGCATTGAATATGTAAAGCGTTTTCACAGAATATTGGGAATTACAATGAAGGATCTTACTGAGAAAGACATTGAAGATAACAAACATGTTAAAAAGCTGCTTGCCAATTCCTAAATTTATTTGAAGATTGTACAGGTTCCCTGTGCAACTGCTTAGCAATTGAATGTAAGCTAATTTGGAGACTGAAATTGTAAGCTCGGCTGTTTTTGCCTTGTCACCACTAATTTCTGAAGAAGATTGAAGATTGTTTTTAACAATGATCTAAAGCTATAAGACTGGTGAAAATGATTTCCAACTTCCTGAAGGCCATTGATGTAAATCTGCAAAAGAAGTACAAGATTTGTGAGTGACATCCTCATAGTACCTATATTTGAAGCAAAAATGTGAATTGTCAGGTGTATTGTTATTTGTTCCTCTTAAAAATAAAGTATTTGTTATTGGGCATTGACTGAGAGTATTGGTGCAGCATTTTAAATGGACATGATGCATTGTGAAGAATGTCTGCAGATCATAATGGATTGTCAGAGATCAGACATACCAGAATTTGGAAGACATGGTGGATATAAATGATAGAAATGAGCTGCTGAAGATATAAACAAATTGAAGTTTATTGTTGCAAACAAGCGGTTTGTTGGCAGGTTGTGACTGACTATTTAAGTAACAGTTGTGCTAGCTGTGTAACCAGACCATGGAAGCCTTGATAAAGCCTTGCATTGGCTAGAGGAAGAATGATATTAGTTATGTTTATAATATGTTTTTTCTAAATTGCACTTAGTAAAACATGCATACAACCACCCACAGAATCCAGAAATTCTTTTGTCGTCTCCAGAAATGCATCCCCTTATCCAGTATTTTCACTATATTCAATGTCATAACTACTTCAATCTTTGGTACTCAGCTTGACAAAAAGGCAAAAGCATTACTCCTTACCATAGTTTTAAAATTCACAAAATACTTGCAGACTCAGTGAGTACTTGTCATGTGGACAGAAATGGATTATAGCAAGTCCATGATGCTTACCCACTGGAAATGCTTTGATGTCTGCCATGGTGTAATTTTGCTAAAAAAATACTCAAAATCCGCAGTTTTTTCAATCTTTTAAAGCATTTTAACCCATGTCATTTCCTACACAACATTTGCATGTTTGTGAGTGAATTTGAGCAAGTTTGAAGTGGATTTAACGAGAAAATTTATGCAATTTTGGGATTCCAAGTCAAAACTTTTCTTTTTTCAAAGCATTGCATAAATGTAATTTCTTTCCGAAACATTTGATCTAGGTTTATAAATATGATTTGAAAGCACTGAATTCAATTTGCATAAATTTTAATGTTGATTTAAGCTATTGTTTATAAACAAAAATGCTGAATTTTTTTTCTACGTACAGCTTAGGATATAAAAAATTGTTATTTTGCTTAAATTATTTGATTCTGTTGCTATTCAATTACATTCAAAACACATTTTATGTTTTGGCTTCTGAGTTCAAAATACAATTTTTAAATTTTAAATAGTTTTTTCTGTACTTAAACATGTTACAGCATAAATTATCATTCTAATTTTATGAATGCCAAGATAGCATACAATTGCATCAACGTCAGGAAGTGGAAGCCAACCTACTATTGATGATCATAAGGAAGTTGCTTAGAAACATGACATAACAAAACTAAACTTAGGGGCTACTGTTTTCAACTACTGTAGGAAGAGGGTTTCTAAAAGTACCACTCATCTCAAGTACCAGCTCACACATATTCTTTCTCGGGGCACCACATTTCTCCCAACAAATGAGGTTGAACGAGATATGAAAACATCCCTCACATTGTTGGATCAAAAGAAATTAGAAGGATGAGGACAAACAGAACCATAGCAACAACCATTAATCCCAACTTCTCATGGAAAGAAAGATGGACATAGAAAAAATTGTGGGATCTAGTCACGGTCCACAGATTCACAACACATCCACCTCATCTAGCCCGAGCAAAGTCTAATCATAGGGTTTTTTTGTACCTTGAAACACACCTGGAGTACAATATTCACTTCAATGTACAACATGGAACAAAGAGATGCACATGAAAGCATATAATGCTTGTGCTAATTTCTAGTTCTACAACCCCCTTCCTTCAACGTGGTGAAAAACCTATGGTGGGAGTATTTGGTCATGGTGTTGACAATTGCAAGGAAAAGGTACAAGAGACCCTCTCCACATGGCTTAAGTGAGAAATTGCCCCAAAATGCTATCACAAATGCAAAATCAATTTTGAAACAACAAAGAAATTGTGGCACAAATTTGGATGCCACATACTTTCAAATTGGTGGACAAATGGAAGGAACCACGCCCTCATCAATTTTCTAAGAGCTTCAAATGATGAAATTGTGTTTTCTAAGTCCGTAAATGCCTTTAATAAGGTAAAGAATGCAAAAAAAATGAATATGATGCTAAAGGAGATTGTGTTGGAGGTCGGTATTGAAAATGTGATGCAAGTTAAAACCAATAATGTAGCAGCATAATGTGTATGCTAAAAAAATGCTTCAAGATACGATTCACTACTTTTTTGGACCACTTGCACTGCACATTGCCTTGACCTTCTTTTGGACAACATAGGCAAAATTAATTGTGTAAGACAAATTGTGGAAGAAGCCAAAAACATCACAAAATATATTTATAATCATCTTTGAGTTCTCAACATAATAACGAGTGGATGTGACAAGGTTTGCAACTAAATTCCTCAAATTGCAAAAGCATATGTAATTTGCTAAAATCTTTGAGCAAATGTTTTGAATCAAACATAACTAGATTCATCGTACTCAAAGAAGGCTGATGGAGAGAAGGTCACTGACAGTTTTTAATGGCATCTTGATGTACGAGCATCTAGGATGTAAGAGCAATCTTGCATCAACCAATATTCTTTTAACGTTTGTTTGTTTGTTTTGCATGTATTTTGTTGATGTTTTATAGTAGTCTAGTTCAAGTTTGGGGAACTACATATCACCACAGTCACATTTTCATGGTTCAAGTTTTCCATAATTGCAATTGCAAGCACAGTTAGGTCATCAAAAGCACCACAAGGAAGTTGGTTTTCTTTAAATGCTGTTGGAATCATAGATTGTATTATATATCTAGAACCTTCCATTTGCTTTCTATGTAATTCTAAAAACCACACATAAGTTGTTCAAACAAGGAAGTTAATTCTGGCCTGGACAACTACATCACTATAGGTCCTCGAAAGGGTTATCTATGGCACCACATTGAAATTAGTGACACACAGCTCATTGGAGAAAACAATACACATTCCCAGAGAACCTGCACACTATGCCATGGGGGGTGCACCACTCCCAAGGTAAACCATTGGAAAACATATTTAATTTGAGACCAATGATCTTTATTCACCTTACTCTAAGAGTGTGGATCATGGTATAAACAACCACATTATCTCCTCTATAAGATAAGTCCAATATGATTTGAGGACTGACGGATCAAAGAAGAGAAAGAAAACAAAAAGACAAAAGATAGAGATCATTGAAGAAGCTGATTGAGAGACTAAGAAAATAGTAAACACGATAAATGAAATCAAAAGATATACTCAGATCTATTGTAATTCATGGCTGACAACTGAAATACAACTCTTTTGATCAATAAAGCTCCATTGATTTGCAGAAGTTATTTGTCTATCTACTAAATTATATTTGGCTGTAAGGCTAGATAATCCTTAATTGGACACTACAACCTTGACCGCATTAGATGACATTAGAGCAAGTTTGAGTTAGGTTTTATCAAGAGAAGACAGCACGCCATGAATTTTCCAACAAAAGAGTGTTAGGTAAAAGATTCTTAAGATTTGAACTAAGTTGTAGATCACCAAACTTGGAGGCATTTACATCAGTTTACAAGATGCCACCTAAAAGGATGGATAGAAGTTGAAACCTTGTGGCAAAACGAATGGAGAAAATGTTTATTATGATGAAAAATGTCCAAATCTAGTTTGATGCAATAGAAGAGGACACAAGAAGAGGAATAACATACCTTTGAATGGATGATAGAGGCAATGATGACGAACAAGAAGAAAAGTATTTTGAAGGATTTTTGTTTGAAGGAAAGAATAAAGAAGCCAAGATGTCGAAAGCTCTCCGTAGACTTGGTCAGAAAAGTGGAATGGATTTGACTAATTATTCTAGTAGCTTAGATCCTAATGAGCTAATTGAATGGATTAATGATCTTCAAAAATAGTTTGAATATGTGGAAGTTGTTGACACTTGTAGGGTAAAATTTGCAAAGACAAATTTGAAAGGACATGTTGCAATTTGGTGAAGGAAACTCATTTGGAGAAGAACACAAAAGGTAAGACTAAAATTGAAAGATGGGATAGGATGGTAAAGAAACTAAAAGCTAAATTTTGTTGATGTTATAGCAGCTTCGGGCTCATCCTTCCAGCCTCGATTCAAGTCATAAAATTGCATATAGCCTATCGGCTATTTATTTTATTGAGACATCCGATGATGGAGAGACACGTCACTTGTATATTAAATAATATTTTATTTATTTGTTAATTCATAATTGTTCATTGAGGCCGACCCTTCCTAATCGGCGATTTTATTGAAGAGACATTTCACTTCATTGGTGGCCGACCTTATACCTTGAAAAGACGCATCCTTTGAAGTCTTCCTCAATTGAATAGTATAAATAGAAGATGCTGTTCGATCCTTGATTCATTCATATTCACTTGTTCATTCGATATTCATAAGTGCGAGTTGGTGTAAGAAGAAGTCCATCAAAGTGCAGATCGATATATTGAAGGAGGCTGAGTTTATCATCAGCAAGAAGCATTATATTATTTCTCTGTTAGCATCAGGTTGTGGTGCCATTACTTGGCCTCATACTTGGCCTCATTGTAAAGAAGACTATTGCTCTATATTCAATATATAAGTGATATACTGTTGCTGGGTTTTTCTCCCTCAAGTGGAGGGTTTTCCCAGGGTATATGCTGTGTTTATGTGTCTAATTTTGAATTAAATTCTGAGTTTTATATCTGATCATAAAACTAACAAATTTATTCCTACAAGTTATCAACTAGATCAATTAAAGTGGTTACAAAATCTTAAAAAGAAAGACTCAAGTGTGAAAGAGTATACTGAAAAACACTATAAGTTGTCTATTAGAGCATGCCATCATGACAATAACTAGGAAAAAGTGGCTAGATATATTTAATGGCTTGATATATTTAATGGCTTAGGAAGATCAATCCAAGAAGAATTGAGTATGTTAACCATCCAATCTATTGATGATGCATATCACTTTGCCCTAAAAGCTAAAAAAAAGTTGAACCAACGATTTCAAACCAAGAAAAATTAGAGAGGAAGAGGTAGATTCTCAAGCGGTAGGAATGAAGGAAGCAGAAGAGGAACTCATAATGATGATGCTGATTCTAAGGATGGTGCAAAAAGTAGCTGCATCAACAAATTTAATAATTATCAAAAAGGTAGAGGTAGATATGAAAGAGGTGGTGAAAGATTATCAAAAGGAATCATTTATTTCATGTGTGGAGGTGAAGGTCATAGAGCATTTAAATGCTATCAGTCACAGTGAGAGTATGACAGAAGATCTGAAAGAACCACAAGAGCAGCACATGTGGATGACAAAGTTTATTCTAATAATGAACACACAAGCATAACGAAGAAAGGTGAGTCATTGTTACTGAAAAAAAAATTGTTTGAATCTTTCTAAAAGCTTAGGTGAACCTATACAAAGGAAAATTTTGTTTAGAACCGATGTAAATGAAAAGGTAAATGTTGCAAGGTGATAATTGATAATGGTAGTGTTGATAATTTGGTTTCAAGTGAAATGGTGGAGAAGTTGAATCTGTAAAGGTTAGTGCATCCTAATCTTTATAGAGTTTCATGATTTGAAAGGACCATAAGATCTTAGTTAGTGAGCAATGTCTTGTAAAATAAGATTGGAGTACATGATGATGAAGTTTTGTGTGACATTATGCCTGTGGATATTTGTCATATTTTGTTGGGTAAACCATGGCAATTTGACAAGAAAGTTATACATGATGGAAGAGAAAATACTAATAGGTTGACAAAAGATGAAATAAAACATGTTCCCATGCCTCTTAAGGAAGATGATGAGCGAATGAATGATCTTGCAAGAGTAATGATAGTGAATGGTAAGCAATTCTTGCAAAATGAGAAAAAAAAAAAGACTTGTTTTGTTGAGAAAATGGGATACTGCAAAAGTAGAAGATGTGGCAGTTCATCCTGAAGTTTCTAAATTGTTGACAAAATATAGTGATTACTTCTGACAGTTTTCCTGAAGGGTTACCACCAGTAAGGAGTATAAGTCATCATATGGATCTCATTCTAGAATCAGATTTACCTAATAAGGCAACTCATAGGTTAACACCAACTAAAAGTGAAGAATTGAATAGACAAGTTGCAAAATTATTGAAGAAAGGATTAATTGAAAAATATTATATGTCCATGTACAATACCAGCAGTTTTGGCACTATAGGAAGGAGGAGAATGGAGAATGAGTAAAAATTCTAGAGCAATAAACAAAAAAACTACCGAGTATAGATTTCTTTTGCCAATGATAGATGATTTCATAGATTATTTAGTGATGTAAAATATTTTAGTAAGATAAATTTGAAAAGTGGATGTCATCAAATTAGAATTAGATAAGGAAATGAATGGAATATATCATTCAAGACAAAAGAAAGTCTATATGAATGGTTAGTTATGCCTTTTGGATTAACAAATGCACCTGGTCCTTTTATGAGGTTGATGAATGAATTATTGAAGTCATATATTGGTAAGATTATTGTAGTATACCTAGATGACATTCTAATTTTTCATAAAAGTGACGAGGAACATTTGGAACATATCGAGTTAGTATTGCAAAAATTAAGAGAAGAAAAGTTGATGACTATAAAGAATGTAGTTTCATAAAACAGTAAACACAAATTGGTTTATTTGGGTTTTGTTATTTCTGCTAATGGATTAAAGATGGATCCTAAGAAAATAAAAACTATCGTTGAATGGCCAACACCAATAAGCATTTTTTAAGTTAGATCTTTTTATGGATTAGCTAGTTTCTACCAGATGTTTATCAAAAATAATTGTGGGATATGTGCACAAATTACTGATGTCATGAGGAGAAATAAGAAACGATTCCAATCGACTATTCGGGCAAACAGGAGTTTTGAACTGTTGAAAATGAAAATAACTGAACAACCTATGTTAGCTTTACCAAAGCTTAATAAGTTGTTTCGGCTTGTCTCTGATGCAAGTGGGAATGCAATTGAAAATGTCTTAAGTCAAGAAGGGAGAGACTTATTGCTTATTTTAGCAAAAAATTAAATGATGCTAAAAGAAAATATTAGGTCTATGATTAGAAATTTTATGTAATTGACAAGCCTTGAAGAAATGGGGACATTATTTGTTATCTAAGAAATTTATTTCACATATTGATCATCAAACATTGCAATATTTAAACAGTCAAAGTAAATTAAGTGCTAAACACGTCAAAGGGTTGAATTTCTACATGGATATTCCTTTGTGTTGAAACATAGAAGTGGGAAGTCTAATAGAGTTGCAAAAGCATTGAGTAGAAGACATGATTTGTTAATAGAAATGCAGATTCAAGTTGGCTTTGATGAGTTGAAACATTTGTATAAGGTTGACATTGATTTTGTTGAAACATGTAAGTTTTGTAAGTTACCAATAGATGGAGACAAGACAAAACGTTTAGACTATGTAATTCAAAAAAAATTGTTATTTAAGGGTAATCAATTGTATTTTCCTAAGAGTTCAATGAGGGATAATTTGATAAAGAGAAAAACTTTGGAATTGATAAGACATTTGTGTTGATAATTGAATATTATTTTTGGCCATGGATGCATAAGGATTTTAGAAAGTGTACAAAATTGTAGAACTAGTCAAGTAACAAAAGGAGGAAGTCAAAATGTTGGATTGTACAAATCAATAAAATTTCCAATGAGATTGTGAGAGGATATTAGTATGGATTTTGTATTGAGATTACCAAGAGGACAAAGGGGCTATGATTATGTTTTTGTGGTTGTTGATAGATTTTCAAAAATGGCATATTTCATTTCTTGTATGAAAACTAATTATGTAGTATATATAATAGCTGATTTATTTTTCAAAGAAATTGTAAGGTTGCATGGGTTACCAAGAAGTATTGTGTCAAATAGAGATGTGTAGTTTGTTGGACATTTTTGGAGAGCTTTATGGAAGAAAATGAACACAAACCTTAAATTCAATTTAGCATATCATCTGCAAATAGATGGACACACAGAAGTTGTTAACAAGAGTTTAGGAAATTTATTAGAATAATATTAAATAATTATTAGAAGATAAGGCTTACATTTGTAATAAAGTCACTTTAGTGACTAAAGTGACTAAATTTAAATTAGTTTATTTTTATTACTAGTTTATTATTTTTAGAAAATTTAACATGCATTGCTTTTATCTTCACCCTAAACTCTATATAAGGAGGTCAACACCTTTGTAATTGTTGATCCAATCTAATAGAATGATCTGGTGTTCTATTCCTTTTTAAAACATGGTATCAAAGAAGGGGGTCATATGAATTTACTAGTTGCAGTGAAAGGGTGAAAATCGTGGGCAAGAATCAAGAGTTTTTGTGTTGCTGTCCTTAGTGTAATTTGCAACCTGTTTTTCATATGAAGTCGCATGTTTTTTTGATATAAAATCATGTATATTTTTCTTCTAGAAAAATTTTGCCGTTTTATCTAATGGAAAATCACATCTGAGTTATTCGTGAAAATTGAAGGTTTTTTGACTGCAAAATTCGTAACCATTTTTTTAGGAAAATTGCAAGTCTTTTTCTACAGAAATTGTGGAAGTCATTTTGTCTGGAAAACATGCAGATTTGTTTGGAAATTGTGGACTTTAAGGGTTTATAAATCGCACCTGGTCATTTTTCTCAAAATCATGTGAGGTTTTATCAAAAATATCATGAGCAGAATTTTTTTTTAAAATAGCGAGCAGATTTCTTTGCTCATCAGTGAATCGCATGCAGTTGAAATCATGCCATTTTTCATGTGCACAATGGAAATCACACCATCTTTCCATGAAAAATCGTGACAATTCTTTGCTGAAAAATCAGCAAGTTTCCAAGCATGAATTTTTTTTGTGGTTAGGGTTCAATCCAGCAGCTAGGTATTTTTCCAGAATTTGCAGGCCGTGGCTAAGGCACATGTGGATGCAAGTTTTTAACTATTTATTTCTGTTGTTCATGATTTGCAACTAGGGTTTCTTCCTCATTTTTTTAGGGTTTTGCTTCCGAAATTTGCAAGTGTTAGAATTATGTGCTAGGGCTTGAGAAGAGGTTGAAGATATTTTTGTTTGATTGGGAAACACTGGGCCTGCAGGAGGAGGCCACAATATTTTCCTTGAGTCTTGACAATGCATGGAAGACCACAATGTTGCATATGCTTAAAGTGCAAAATCAGCCTACACAACATAACAAGGCTAATGAAGTCAAACTGATAGTAACAGCATTGACTCTAATAATTGCATTCAATGTCCTCTTACTTGATACAGAAAAAGATGGAGCAGACTCAAAAGGTTGGACAGCCATGCACTTTTCCTATGGGTATCATGAAGTAAAATGTGTTGAGGTGCTTCTTGAAGCTAATGCTGACACACTTTGTCACCATGTTGAAGATCCTCTAAATGCATTGCTAGGAGAGCATGGAAAAATTACTATGCCAAGATGAATGATGAATTGCACATATTTTAAGAAATTTATCACTTTGAAGACAGGTAGGAAGGCAATGTAGTTGAAGCTCATATCCCAGTTAGCTTAGGAGTCTAAGGATATTGAGAATCATACCCTTACGAGGGTTATCAAACAACTAAAAAAGCATTGTGAGTGTAGCTCAACATGGATTGTTGTCCAATGGTTCGAGAGATCAATAATTCGAGAGTTTGGGGAGGTGGTAATCCAAAAACTAGGGAATTCAGCTTAAAAGTTACACCTTTACGACGGTTTGAGGCAGTTTGATGGAGTTCTACCTGGTGTATGGTCTATTTTCAAAATTCAAAGTAAAACTTCTAAAAATTGGTGAATTCATGGTTTAGGGTGTTTTTAATTTGATATGCTTTATGTTAATTTGCTTTGGATTTCAATGCAATAAGCCTTAAGAGGGGTATTAGAATAATATTAAATAATTATTAGAAGATAAGGCTTACTTTTGTAATAAAGTCACTTTAATTACTAAATTTAGATTAGTTTATTTCTATTATTAATTTATAATTTTTAGAATATTTGACATGCATTGTTTTTATCTTCACTCTAAACTCTATATAAGGAGGTGAATGTCTTTGTGGTTGTTGATCCAATATAATAGAATAATTGTGTTCTATTTGTTTTCAAAACAAAATTTACTAGGATGTTTATAAGGTGATAAAACAGGAATTTGAGATTTAATCTTATTGTAAATTGAATTTGCTTATAACAACTTAGTAAATAGGAGTACTAGAAAAAAACCTTTTTAGATTATTTATGGTCAGAATCCAAGGAATTTTTCAAAATTAAGGGTTTTAACTATAGATCACATGAAAAGTGTTATAGCTGAAGAATAATATGTAGGATATGTGACAAAATTACACCAAACAATTAAACAGTAGTTAGAGAAAGTTAATCAGAATTACAAAGAGAATGTCGATCAAAGGAGAAGACATAAGTAATATGAAGATGGAGATGAAGTAACGCTTTGTTCAGAGAAAGAAAGATTTCCACATGGTACATAAAATAAACCGAAGATCAAGATATTTGGGCCTTGTAGAATTCTAAAGAAATTTGATTCTAGAAATGCACATGAAATGAAATTACTTGAAGAGATTGGTATTTCACTTGTATTTAACATAGCTACTCTTTATGAGTATAATGAGAGCTATTCAAGAGACCCCAAATCAGTAACAAATTTGGAAATACCAGTACCTACACAAAGGAAAGAAGAAATTGAAGAGATATTTTATTACAAAATTGGAAAAAGCACAAGGAACAAACAATATGAAGAGTGCCTGGTGAAGTGAAAAACAAAGCATTTGAAGATTCCACCCAGATATCTCAAATGGAGGTTGACCAACTTGGTTTTCCTTTAGCTCATTCTTCTAAACAAAGTGAGAAAACTCACTTTTCAATTACTCAAAGTGTCAAATACAAGAGCACCAAGGTGTAAGAGCGATCTTTCATTAACAAAAAATATTTATATTAACATTTATTTGTTTTGCAAGTATTTTGTTGATATTTTTTAGTAGTTTGATTTGAGTTTGGAGCACCGCATATCACCACACTCACATTTTCATGATTTGCGACTCCATAACTGGAATTGCAAAGAGTTAGGTCGTTAGAAATACTATAAGTCACTGGAGTTGATTTTCATTAGATGCAATTGGAATCATAGATTGTATTATGTGTCTAGAACCTTCCATTTGATTTCTATGTAATTTTGACCACTATAAATGAGTTGTTCAAATGGCGAAGTTAGTTAAGGCTTGTACCAAGTATTCACTATGCAATAGTAATTTGTTTGATCAATATGACAAGTATTTAAAACTTGTGGCAATTTGTAACACTACCTACATCACTATAGGTCCTCGCAAGGGTTATATATGGCACCACACTGAATTTGGAGACTCTTAGCTCATTGGAGACAGCAATACACATTGCCAATGAACCTACATGCTATGCCAAGCGGCTGCACCAAATCCCAAGGTAAATTGTTGGGAAACTAATTTAATTTTGAGACTAGTGATCTTTATCACCTTATTCTAGGAGCATGGATCATGGTATAAAACCACATTATCTCCTATATAAGGGAAATCCAAAATGATTTGAGGACAGGTGGGTCATGGTAGAGAAAAACAACAAAGATCATAGAAGAAGTTGAAAAAGAGCCTAAGAAGACAGGAAATACAATATGTGAGATCATACGATAGAGTGAGATCTATTGTTATTCATGGCTAATGCCTAGAACTTGTAATACAACTCTTTTGATCAGTTATGCTCCATTGATTTGTACAAAAGATTTTCTTATCTAGTGAATTAAATAAGGTTTGGTTTGACAAAGTTGTATTTGGCTGCAAGGCTAGATAATCCTTGAACATTATATCTTTGTGAAAAGAGCTACAAAGATCACCAATGTAGCTTCAAACTTCAATTTAACTTCCAAATTGAATTAATTTCAATTTTTTTAGTATTTATTTTGATTGTAACTTTAAATTGTTTGTAGATGTTGAAGCCTTTGGTGGGAGTTTTACGCTTGGTAGATAGGGAGCAAAACCCAATAGGATAAATTTATGAGGCCACGGTCAATGCCAAGGAAGTTATTCAAAAATACACCAAGGTAGATAGAGACATTTGATCCCATTTGGGGGATCACTGATTGGAGATGAAACAATCAACTCCACTAACCCATTATGTTGTGGGATACTACCTCAACCCTTTTTTTTTCTCCAATGATTTCATAGATATTAACGTAAAGGTTATCAAGGGCCTTTCAACATGCATTAAAAGGATAACATCTGAGGTTGAGGTGAGGGATCTAATTATTTCAAAATTGTAAAATTACAAGTAGGTTAGAGAGAGGCTTTTTTCTTCAACACTATCTCAGGGAAATCTGCCCAAAGACTACGTAACAAAAAATAGGAGTCTTTACTTTTTACAATTATTGCTTATAAGTTAATAACTATTGCTTATAATTTACAATTATTGCTTACAAACTTTTGAATATCTTATTTGTAGGTTCTCGGTGAGAAGATTAGGGTGAAAATACCCCAAATCTTCAAAATCTAACCCTTTGTAATTTGTCTCAAGCTTGTAGCACTTATGCATGTGAACACAATTGGAGTTTGTTTGAGGCCTTTCACACAAAAAAAGCACAATAATTTGTCTCAATGACCATGCATTTGTTCAATACAACCTTCACCTTCACAAAAGTTGGAGGACACAACTACTCGAGAGCCTATAGAGTTGGATGAAATTTATTTGTACAAAGACTAGACTACGTAGGATGAGGACACCCCCTTATTTACATAAGACAAAATTGTCGATTTCAAGATGCAAGCAATGGAGGGCATAGCTACAACAAATGCAAGAGTCGCCGAATTGGAAGAAATCATTGTAGATGTGTTTCACATGAAGTAGAGGAGTCATTGCCATCTAGTTTCAAGTGGAGCCACAACCAACTAGAAGCAAGAGGCTCTCACCCCAATTTTTCACTAGAATGGCAAAGAAGAATTTGTGAATTATTGTAACTTTCATGGATATGCAATTTATGATCACGATTTTGAATGGCATTCATCATAAATTCGTGATACATATCATATTTATCGATCGGCTATTGTATTCACATGAGGATGTGATATTGTACTCTTTTTGTATTCAAATCTAATAGAAAACACTTCCTAATGTTTTACAAACTCATTTGATACAATAAGTAACTGCATTTTGTTTTTTAAGAAATTCAAGTTTTGTTAAGTTTTGCCGAGTTTGAGTCGAACTAGGATCTCTTGAGTTTTTGCTAAGTCTAGGTTTTCAAACCATGCTCCTTAGAATTTTCTATCAATCAAATTAGTTTTACTCTTTCCAATTGCCATTTTGTTGAGATGAATTTGACAAGGTTGTGCTAAACCTTGATCATCACTATTGTGCTTATAATTAATCAATAAGGAAGAACTATATTTTCTTTGCTTATGCCAAGTTCTTCACTCAATAATGTAGGCTTCATGCATTATTTGATGGTTTGTATCTCATGAATATGCAATTCATCCTTGATATTGGATAAAAGGCCTCCAATTTAAAATTCCAATAACAAATACTTGAAAAGATATTTCACAAATGTAGCTATATTCTCTCACTTTGAAGAATATTTGATTACTAGTTGACTTTGGAGCAGTTGTACCCATAAATTTAAACTCGTCAACTACTTGCACAACTCTAGAGTACTCACAAGAAATTTTCCTCAAGTAACTTGACCTAAAACTCACTAAGTTTTTGCAAAAGAGTTTCTACACATTTGCAATGCAAACTTGATGCACAAACTTAGCAAGCTTGCCACACGAACTCACCAAACCCATGGGTAAACATGAAATTTTAAGCTTTTTAAGTAAATCCAAGCCATTCAAGCATATTTGTGCAATTCTAGAGACTTTTCTACCTGCATTTGAAAAATGGCATAGATCATGCAGTCTTCAAAGGCCTTAATTTGGGCTTGGCAATAGGGGCTCCACCCCTCAACTACCCTTTATTGCAATAGGGTATACACCCAAGGCATTTCTCCCAATCCCCATGAGCAGTTACCTCTCGACCCCACTAGGAGTGTTGCCCCTAGACCCCCACTTTTGTTTTTTAAAAGGGAAAAAACTTAAAAATGTTTTGGCCCATGTTTTCCATGGATGAAATGATATGAATTGAACTTCCTTTTTCATCTATAAATGAAGGAAAAACTACTTAGGACATCTATAAATTTAGCTTTTACATGTTTGGCATTAATTTTCCACAATCCATGTAGTATTCAATAAGATTGCTTCTAGAATCATGTGTGCTTTTTAATCGATGTTTTGGATCACACCCAATGAACCATCAACTGTGTGTGACTGTTATCTTCCTGATGATGGATCACTAAGTGTGATCTGAAACGTTGATTAAAAAGCACACACAATTGATTCCAGAAGCAATGTTATTGATGTTTGGATGTTTGTTATGATTATTTTACAAATTTGTGTTTTTTAATGTTAGGAAATTTTGCCAAAGTTTTTGTATTCAAATCTAATAGAAAACGCTTACCCAACACTTTACATACTAATTTGATACATTGTGTAAATGTATTATGCATAAAATTTATGTTTTTTAAGGAATTTAAGTATCTTCTTAAATGGTCGAGTTGCCAAGCCCAATTCAAATTTGGGTCTGCAGAGTTTTTGCCGAGTTTAAGTTTTTGAAATTTGGATCTGTAGTGTTTTTGCCAAATCTGAGTTTTTGAACTATGGGTGTACCAATTGATTGAGGTGATCAGCCTCTAGAGATTCAATCGGTTTCAAAAAATTATTCCTAAATTCAGTCCCAAATTCATTTCTTATAGTCATCTATTTTACCATATACATGCAACTCCTTCAAGGTTCCATCCAACAACAATGATTTGACTCTTTATATGATCTAGTGTTGTTTGGATAGAAATGGTGTTTCATCTTTTTCACATAGCGCATAGCTTTGTTAGACTAAAAAATAAATTTTCAGATTTGTCTTGTATGCATAGGGTTATGTTACTATTTGACTCTATATTCATTTACATAAAGAGCTTCTAGAAAAAACTGTATGAGCTTTTTGAATCAGTGTTTCGGATTACATTCCTCTTGATTATGGATCATAGAATGTGATCCGACACATCAATTCTGAAAAGCTCACACAGTTATTTCCAGAAGCTCTTTATGTATATATATGCAAAGGACTGGAAATTTAATGCCTTAAATCTTTGTATTCATTTGCAAGTTTTCAGAATCTTGGTGGTTGATCTTTGAACTTCTTAGTTGTTGATTTCTAGATTTATGCATGAATGTTAAACTTCTTGCTCATTAGATTGTAGATTCATATGCACATTTTGAATCCAGTATATGTGAATTATTGGTTGGAGCTTGAAAGTTCACATAATTCTAGCTGGCTAAATCCCAAAGAACTTTGATCAGCTTGTTATCATCTTCCAATCTCCTCTTTATACTTTTCATTGTGTTGTTCATCTGGCTGTTGATTATGACTTTGAAATTGATGCACAACTCTTTAATTTGAGCAATATTGATGTCTATGTGATCTCTATGTAAACTCAGACTTGACTCAACCTCAATGGACCAAAAACTTCAAACTCAGCAAAAATTCAGCAACTTAAATAAATTTCTTAAAAAACACAAATTTTATACGAAATCTGATCAAATGTGTGGAACTTTAAAAGGATACCCAAACTTCTGAAGGATGCGGTGCCATGTGAGGGAGATGTGTGAGCATGGGGGTTTAAATGGAAGAAAATGCAGTGTTTAGACCATGTGCAAACCGTGTACAAGCCACCCTGCAATTTTCATGCAACTCTTTTCAGTGTTTTTTCTGTTTTTCACTATTTTCTCCACATATGCCAAGTTATGGCACCCAAAACTAAAGCCAAAGCTCATAAAAAAACCAGCAGCACAAAACTCGCAGGTAAAACTTGCAAAAACTCACCATCTGAAAAAATCCACAAGTACTCAAAGACTCGATCCAAGTACTCTGCAATGTTTTGCCATCTATGCTCTATAGTAGACAAACGGTTGTAGAAAACATTAACATGCTGTTATAATTGGGCATTGGTGGGCTTCCAGCCTTGCTTCATCTTCTATATTTTAATTTTTGTCAGAAAATTCCCTTGCTCTTTTTTAAATTCCCGATCTTTTTCTAATTTACTCATTTTTTCCAATTAATGGTATTGGTTTTTATTTATAATTTTTCAATTATAAAAATATTTTTTTATCTTTGCCAAGCTTTTCCTCCTCTTTTTCCTATGTGATTTATTCCTTTTCTTCAATTTTTTGGACCTTTTTAACCACACTTTAAAACTAACTTTTGGATATTTCAATAATTACCACTCTAGCAACCCAAACATTTATAATTCTTTCAATAATTACCACTCTAACAACCTGAACATTGATAATGCTTTCGATATGTTATGTCTTCACCCGCTGCCCTCCATTTTCTCAAATTTCTTTGAAACTGTATATAATAGGTATGCATATGTCAGCCAAAATCACTTCCAATAACTCAACAAGAAGCAAGCTAAATTTGCATGAAAAATTTGCATGAATTAGGGAGACAGAATGACAACGTAAGAATTTGCCCCAAAATTCACAGATTCTAACCACAACTTTCTACAAGCCAAAATTTTGCAAATCTCAACTACTACTTCTGCACCACTGAGGGTAGCTTTTCACAGTTATCAACTGACTCTTCTCCTTAAATTTCTAACGAGATATGCCTTTTAACTGTGGCTGTGATTTCTTCAGCACTTTGCACTGATTTGGACACTTAAAATATCTATTTTTTGTTATTAAACCAGGCCAGCTGCGGAATGGCAGTGGGATCTGACTGCACCAGGATTTTCCTGCCTTTACTATCCCAAAATGCTACGTTCAGATGACAGGAATTTCAACCGTTTTGGAAATTTTGGAAATTGACCGCAAAACTACTTCTAGAAATTTAATAAGGGTTTTTCTTCTAGGGACAATTTGCATGGTTTTATAGCAGCACCAGGATAGCAGTGTGAAGTTGCTTTTACTTTTTTAGTTTTTACAAATCACGGCACCTCAAATGCAAGGGTTATTTTTCTCCTCTTATGACCACAGACTTGGTACCATGGTCTCATTTTTATTATGCTGCCATTTCTTTGATTTTTAAGAGGAAAGAGCTCAAATGGACAACTACTTGAGAGAAATTAATCAAGAACTCTTGTGTTTGCAACAGAAGCTTCTAGGGCAGGACTTAACAGAGATGAAAGAAGGATGAGATGATTGTAAAGATAAGATGATGAATACAATATGTTAAGTTGTCAAATATACAGACACCAAAGGAGTAGGTGTCAAGGAACACATTTATACAAATAATTAATTACTAATATAATCAGGTTAAATATCAGTGTTTTGTTAATTACCCTATTCTATTTACTTCTTAGGTATTTTTATCACCAGAAAAGAATCACTGTAGTGAATAAATTTAGAAAGACTCAATTAATTGATGCCTTTGTGTTCTATTACAGTATTCTGTAGTAACAACTAGAACAAAACCTCTCAATAGCCACATTTGAACAGAATAGCATGACCCCATAATAGCAACCAAAAGGAACAAAACTCAACCTTTGACACCATATGTTCTACCAAAGTTATGGTATTTATATCCTGTCTGTGCCCAAAACCCCTCAGGTATATGTCCCAGCAAAACCTCTCTAAATAAATAGCCATTTTCCAGCAACTACTAACTTCAAATTGAATAAGATAGTGCACTCAAGGCCATGTTCTAGTGGGAAGGCAGAGAAATTTCTGTAATGATAGTAAGATCCAAATATTTCAAAAGTCAGGGTGGAGGGTCTAGCTCGATTGCTAAAGCATCCTGTTGCAGGCAAGAGGTCACGAGGTCTAGTCTCCCCTCTGTCCCCGTGGTACCAGAGGGCGTGTCGCACCAGCGTCACTGGTCACGTGAAAAAAGTTTGTCAGGCACACTGCAGTTTATAGGGGGGGCTACCCGATTCCTGCAGTCTAAAAAAATTTAAAAAAAATTCAAAAGTCTTCAGCTTTTTTACGATTAGATTTTCACTATTTAAATAAGATGGCTGTTACATAAGCTTGAGATTTCAATTCATTCCAATTACTTAATATGTCCCCAAATACAGGTATTCTGAGTAGCGTCATGTATATGTATTTCTTATAAACTAAATTCCAAGTTGTGGGGTGCATGGAGCAACATTCTAATAAGATAATGCATACAAAAGTCAGGCTACAACCTTGTTTTATTCAGAACATTATCTCTAAGGTCACCACAGATATATTAAGGAAACAACAGAAGTGGATTCTTGGCACAACTAAGGCCTTAGCCTGCAGGTGGAAATGTGTTCTTTCTCTTTATATGGAATTCAATTACCCAGGTTTACAATGAATAAAACTCATCAAAAACTAGTGAAACGGGATAAACTCAAATTGTATATCATCAAGCCGAAGACCCACGTTCAAATCCACTTGAAACATGTTACATGCTTAAATGTACAAATGTTGAATATCAAATTGGGTAAACTATCACATCCAATTCTGAGTGTGGCATACCCTTACAGATGAGGCCAAGTGCAAGCCCTGGATGAATTTAACAAAGGAGATAACCCTAAGTCATGGCATCTAAAGCTGAGGGAAACTGAAGAGGTAAACTTACCAAATTTTTCATCAAAAATTTGAGAAATGAAAACACAACATAAAAGTCATAAAAATAGATTTTTTTAAAAGAAAAAATTTGCTATTTCATGTCAAATATAGTGCATAGAGATAAAAACAACCATAAAAAAGCTTTTAGTCTTTTACATAAATATAACTATTGTAAATATAGAAATCTGTTAAATGTCCAGAGATACCAACTTTGAGATACCTATATGTTGGGATTGTGTATACTGGACAAGCAGCTAGTTTGTTGGTTGAGACACACTATGCACACATCTTTTAGACACCTTGTGCTATCCACTCATTCAACCTTATGCTACAAAATATTAGCAACAAAATCGATTGGATCAAACAAGTGTATACTGAGGCCGAAGAGATCCAAATATTCATCACCAACCACCATATGTTGCGGGCCATATTCAATTTATTCTCAAATTTAAAGCTATTGTAAGTAAGTAAAACAATGCAATGTTATGTTATCTTTAATAATTTATTTTCTTAAAAGTTAAAATTAAATAAGCTTCCTTCTTTGTTTTTTTATATTTTTTATGTTAATTTATGAATAGATTGTTGAGACCCAATTCATCTCCAACACAATTGTCATGAGATAACTTGTGAAGGTGCAAGGAACACTTTATAACATGGTCATCATCTAACTTTGGTTGGTATGGAAGCAATCCAACACTAAGAGGACAAGAAACGTTAAGCAAATGATCCTAGATGACACTTGGAGGGATTGTGTGAAATATCTTCTCAGTTTCATCAAGCCCATCATGAGTATGATTCATCATACTGACATGGAAAAGACATGCTTGGGAGAGATATATGATGGCATCCTCAATAATTGAGAAAATGAAGAACATAATAATGTTCCTAAAGAAATTTTCTTCAAACAAGAGCACACAATTCTTGATGAGTAGTGGAACAAAATGACCACCCCATTCCGCCTGCTTTCCTTTGCAATGAATCCAAAATACTATAGTTTCAAGATCCTTTCTTTGCCAAAAAGAAGTATACCATACAAAAATGTGGAAATCAATGAAGAGTATAAGCTGGCATTTGTAGACACTTCCCCTATCCTGATTTAGAGGATGTAGTTATAAATGAGTTTGTTGATATCATACACTCCCATGGTCAAAATATATTTCTACTCTTTGCAACAATAATAAGTAGGATTCTCACAATTGGCAATACCTTCATGGCCAAACATTCTAACACCTATGACCTTTTGCAATCAAAGATTTATCGCTAGTATGTTTTTTATTTTTTTACTTGAAACTCTCTAAAGTTGTTTTTTTATTATTTGAATAGTTTTTTTCAAGTTCAAAGTTTCATGTGTAATTATAACTCTAACTTGCTACCTTTGCCTCAATAGGTTGCCAATTCATGTTCATCTAAGTGGAATCGGAATGTATACTCCATCCACTTAGTAAAGCACATTAGATTGGCATCAAAAAAGGCAAAGGAGTTAGCATACATGCATTCCAACTTCCGCCTCCTTTTGCATAAACAAAATGACAACAAGGGGCAACAAAGTTGTGGGAAGTAGAGACAAAGCTGACTAACTTGAACGCTTCCGCTGACTAACAATCTTCATTTTTTGAGGAGATATATAGCCAGCATACTTTTATGCCTCCTTGTGGTTCCTCTAATCATGTCACTGATGATGATGATGATGATGATCTTTATGGAGACCTGTACAGCACTCATTACCAATTTCATTATTTTAAATTGAACAATGAATATCTATTATAACATTTGAGTTTGACAAATTGACATCAATGCACTATTTTTATTTTTGTAGTGGCTTTGTTTATTATACGCATGCTATTTGGTATTCTGAACTTAATTTCTGTTTTTAGGCAGCAAATATGTATATATTTATTGATTGGTATATGTTTTTTGTATTGAAATACCCAAAATGAACCCAACCCCAAATAAAAATTTACCATACTGGCATACCCACACCCAAATCAGTAACTTTTAGATAAAAAGACAAGAATTTGATTTTCCAAAATTTTCAGAATTTTCTAAATTTTTGCATACCGAAATTTTCAAGCCTTTCAATGTGGCTTTTTGCTGGTCAAACTATATTGTACAAATTTTTGCACCCTTTAATCCTTGTGTATACATCCTAAGGTTTCCAATGGTTTTGAACCTATACGTGTGAAGTTATGGCCCCAAAACAGTTACCCAGTTTGATGGTATTCTATTATAAAACTGTTTTAAACTGCCACTTAGATCATATTAATAGAGCGATAGAATGCAAAAGTGAAGATCTTCATGGCTCTAAAAGCTCAGGCTTCTTCCCAAAGGGGAGGAAACGAACACTCATCATAATAGTGCAAGCTCTGATGATAGATTCTGCAGTACAAAAACTGATAATGTTAAAAAACTATAGAGAAGTTCAAGGAGACTTTTAAACAGATAAATAGGGGAATCGTCTAGTAAAACAAAGACCCCTATACATCAGAACTTGAAAACCTTTAGGATGACTGTGCTTACTTATTCACCACAATGTCAGAGTTTGAGGAATACCAGATTCAAAGACTCACTCAAAAATATCCATTAATATATACAATGAATGACCATGGCGTCAGAGTTTGAGAAGTAGCATAACTGATGATTGCCTCAATAAGATCCATAAATGAAGCAAAGGATAACTGACTCTGCCCATCTCCATCAAGAGTACAACACCTCGAAGGCCAATTTGCAAGACCTCCTCAAGAAGGTGGCATTCGCAATCCATTTTTCTGGAGGTCAGTTTACACTTTGCAGCACAGCTGATTAAGTTGGCAAGTTCTCACCAGACTCACAAGAATTTGTGAATTTTTCTGCCCAACAAGCAACTCGTCAGGGACTTGCTGCTGAATCAGTGCAGGAAAGTCATTATTTTCTTGGCAATACTCACCAAGTTTTACTGCACGGACTCCGCTATTTTTAGCAGATAATAAAAAAGGGTGCCGGGTTCTGTATGGACCCACCTGCTGAAAAGTGAATAAAAACCCACAACTTCTTTTCATTTCAACATTTTGTTTGTCCTCTAATTTCAACCAACAGGTAGGTATTTTGCAGCTAGGCGACAAAACACCTCCAGAGGAGTTTGGAAGTTCAAATATTTGAAAATATTCAAGAATGATGATATTCCTATCTTCAATTGCATAGCCCTCATAACTTTGATGACTTAGATTCTCTAGCTTCACCATTAGTTTTCTAAAGAACAAAGATTTGGTCAGGAAATAGTGGGGACTTGGTGTTAGAGAAAAGTTGAAAATATAGTGATAAAATTATGAAAAATGACAGCACCATGAAGGTCCCTGTGGTCTCAAATGCCTTAATTTGGTCTTCGTGGCAAGGGCTTCACCCCTTGAACCCACCCTGTACTGCAGCAGGTAATGCAACACAAGCACTGCCCGCCCTCAACTCCACTGGGGCTCCACCCCCAAACCCCTGCCTGCTGCCATCCCCAAATTCAGGCCTTTGGTCCCCCCATTCTGAGACTCTATGGAACTATTTAAATTATTGATTTGAAGGCCATATGACATATTTAATCATTGTATTATGACAAATTGATGATCAGAATAGACTTATGTGTTCTCTAAATGCGTTAGTTTCTTCCTTTTTTTTGGTCAAGTCCCGAGTCCAAGTCAAAATTTTGGACTACTAAGTCCATGCTGAGTCTAAGTTTTCCAAATATAATCATGATGATTTAGATTTACCTTTAATTTTGAGAATAGATAGGACTAGTTCTAGGAGGGGGAAGACAAACCTCTAGAGTGTAGATGGCTGTTATACAATTATTAAATGTTTGAAATTTTGAGTTTTTGAGCATGTTTAAAGGTCATGTGCCGTATGTAATCTTTGACTTATGACAGATTGATAATATATTCTTTAAATTCATTATTACATGTTTCATGCATTATTTAAGTTTTTTTTGTGTAATTATGTGAAAAAAAAATTGCCAACTCCAAGTTTTAGATCTGTGGTTTGCAAGATGTTCAAGAACAGTCCATAGCAGTTGCAAATGCCCTGAAATTTCTATAATCAGAACATTTAGTGTGTGCAACCAGATTGACTTAGTTTTAACCTACAAATCAATCCTATCTCAAACACAAAGCCTTTCCGTGAGACCAACATACTTGGTAACCCATGTAACATATAGCAGATAACATGTGTCTGATTTTCTCTCAAATTAATATTGTATTTTACAACCAAGAGTCTAAGAATCAATGTAAATATCCTAATATTTACTTGTAATCACACTTCAAAAAAGATCATCTGATTGCATGGTTTCTATCCAGTCAAAGTGCCCTTGTTGACATTTTGGGTCCATAGCAGTTGCAAATGCCCTGAAATTTCTATAATCAGAACATTTAGTGTGTGCAATCAGATTGAATTAGTTTTAAGTTTTTAACCTACAAATCAATCCTGACCTCAAACACAAAACCTTTCCGTGAGACCAACATACTTGGTAACCCATGTAACATATAGCAGATAACATGTGTCTGATTTTCTCTCAAATTAATATTGTATTTTACAACCAAGAGTCTAAGAATCAATATAAATATCCCAATATTTACTTGTAATCACACTTCAACAAAGATCATCTGATTGCATGGTTTATATCCAGTCAAAGAGCCCTTGTTGTCATTTTGGATATCAAGACTAAAGCATATATAGCATGCCAACTCCCGCCCAGCAGTGCATGCTTCTTAAATCTCCAACAGAAAAAAAAATAAACTTAATAAAAAAATTGTAATACAAGTCATGACCTAACCTGTAAGAACTTCATGAAGCAAATTAGAATCCAAAATATGGCCTCAGTCAAGTTGTTGAAAAGGCTTCTTATCCACATAGGCATCCAGTTAGGCATTCTAAGATGAACAGATGGCAAAAAGAAACCAACCATAAGGGAAAGGGATCCCATATTTGCAACAGCAATGATACTAATAGGTGAGAAATAGCCCACCTATAAATTAGACAATTCTACAAATGATAAACCGGTCCAGCTGTTCAGGAAGAGGAAGGGCAATCAACAGCAGAGAAGAAAACAGTGAAGATGAATTGCAAAAGGTGACAGAGGTTAAAATAGAGCTGAAACCTCTGCAGGGGGTAACAGTCTCTGGCACCAAGCTGCTACCCTATCACTGTCAAAGCCCAGATGATGAGCCAAAAATTAAGATGATAGCATGGAAGGGTAGCAGAAGTGTTGATTGACTCAGAAAGAAACCTGAGATTGAGAAGCTTGAATGAAAGAACTTGGCTGAGGACTTGTGCTAACACAAGAGAATCCGTAAGAACACTATCTTGCAGTAGGAAGAAATTGTGATCATCCTGCATGTGTTTTGAGGTCAAGCAGGACGAGTTGCCCAAGGAAAGAGTAGATCCTTGCCCATCATCTCCAATTAATGGAAAATTGAAATACAAGGATGCCCTGATCATTCCTGGGCAAAAGCAAATTCTACCACCAGAATCTGCATCAAAATATCCGAGTTGGGGAATCAACCCAGACCTGAAGTATTTTCTATTAATTTTCAAGCATCATAGAATGTAGCTTGTTTTTGTTTTCTGAGAATTTGAGCTTCATTTTATTCTCCGTACTGTGGTTCTAACTTGCCTGATGTCTATTCTGAAAGTAGTGGGTAGGCATGGTGTTTTGGAAATTAATGTAAAACTCTTTCACTTAATCTGATTTTACTTATTTGGCCTGTCTAATATATCATTGTTCTTAATTCTTTCTTTGGGTGTTGGACCCTGCTAATCCCTCTTTTATCAAGCCCATAAAAATAAAGAAATATCACAACTCCAAGAAATACAATGTTTTATGGATGCAAGAATATAGAACAGACACCAAGGCAATTATAAATGGTGAACAGGACCTATTCATCTATATATGTATCCTCCACATCCTTGTAGTAAATTAGGAAATGAAGGAAACTTTGAGCAACTGAAAACCATGGGATATCAAGCCAACAAAATAGCTACATCAAGCCCATAAAAATAAAGAAATATCACAACTCCAAGAAATACAATGTTTTATGGATGCAAGAATATAGAACAGACACCAAGGCAATTATAAATGGTGAACAGGACCTATTCATCTATATATGTATCCTCCACATCCTTGTAGTAAATTAGGAAATGAAGGAAACTTTGAGCAACTGAAAACCATGGGATATCAAGCCAACAAAATAGCTACATCAAAGATTAAATGAGCCAGTACACTACAATCCCAAACCTGTACATCCTTGTAATGCTTCCAAGAAGCTAATGTCCTGATTGACTCTTGAACACTGAAGATTGAGCGATTAAAGTAAAAGTTACACTAGAACTTTAGCTTGCATCAAGTAATTCACGTGCATCATAGTACCAAGTTCCTATTGTATATATCAAAAGTATGTTTGCCAAAATAAAATTAGATCACAAGTACCAAGCTTAAAGAAAAACAGAAAACTGTTACCAAAATATGGTTAGCGAATATATTACAAAATTATTGTAGAGCCAGTAACAAAGTTCATGGCATTCTCAAAAACAGCATATAGTTGACAATTGATTTTACATGAATAGAAATACAACAACAATACTGAAAAATTATTTCAATAATCCAACCCAAAGATCAGTTTGGACCCAAAAACTATCCTTTTTGTTCCCTTTCCTGTTCAACTGAAAATCAGAGAGTTAAAACTCTGTGTGCAAAGTGTAATCATGGGGAAAATGAAAAAAAGTTATAATATAGTTTTGGAATGACAAAATTACAACCCATCTTTAAAAAAATTCCAGCTTCCATCAACTTTCAAGTTCTATATTATAATTATAGAATAATATTAAGTTTTGGTTTGTTCATTTAAGCAATAGCCACATTCTATGACAATGCCCAGAACAGGTAGAATCTCCTAGCACTTTCAAGATAAACGCCAGCCAAACAGCTTCCACTGAGGCATATCCTGAAAGTATCAAGAGAAACTAATTGTTACAATTCGTTCCACATGATATGGACATGTTTTTGAGTAAACAAAAAAATGAACTGTTATGGTTCTTGCATAGTTGGCTGTGCATAGAGACCACCCTGGAAAACAGAGGTCAGCCAGCTCAAACTTCTATAATCAGCTTTTTATTTGGTGTGGCCACAAGAATGACCTCTATATTTTTTGTGATTGAATGTTTGTGACGTAGTGGTATCCAAGTATCTTGTTATAAATTATAATACTTGGTTGCGTAACCAACCAAGAATATATTTTCAGTTGTAAGTTGACCATGCAGTTATGGTTTAGACTTTAGAGGTTTCCACATTTCTTGTTATCCTGCTTATTGGAATGCAGTTGTATTTGGGAATACTTGTTTGTGTGTACAAGTTGTGTAAATCATTTGGCTTGTTGTCTGTCTATCTAAAGTTATCTTTAACAGTTCTTGAAGGTATTTTAGTTAGAACAGATTTTCATACATTCTAAAGGAGTTACACAGCTGCGGTTGTATTGCTAAGAAAGTATTTAATAAATTTTAACTATCAAGTATAACTTAGCTTTATATTATATAACCTAATATTAATATCAATTTGCACCCCAAAAATACCATTATAAACCAAGAGCCTAAAAAATTTACCATGAACCATACATCTAATTTTTTCAAGAGAAGCTCGTGACAATAGTGCATTATATGAAGATTAATTCATTGAGGGGATATGAAATCATAAACAGAAAGCTAAGCTAATGGTTAAGCTAGTGCAGGGATTATGTATGATAAATGAATCAAATTGGGGATTTTTAAGTGTGTAGATTTGAATGCCATCAAAATTGGATATCAAAAGATAATTTCAGAATGAACAGGAAAAACCTCTATGCCTGATGCATTCACAAACAAAGGTCTTATGTGTAACCATCCGGCCAAACCCAGTTCTATTTCAAGAATAAAACAATGCGTAATGAATCAAAATAAGGGAAACAAATAAAAACAGTTTCACTATGAAAAAATGGTAAGGCTATAAAATAGACCTTTGCTCGAATTCCTTGATTTGGGCCAGGTCCTGTCCATTTGCATCAATCCACTGCACTTTCCTCCTCCTCTTACAATCAATACCATGAGCATTGGGACTTGTGTCCTCTGTGCCTGCTGCACACCCACATGGCTTTTTCAGGCTGCTCTTCATACACACCTTCAGAGCAACCCCAGCATCATTTTCCCTGTTTGCTGCCAAGGGGACTGGAAAGGGAGTAGCGGGCGGTTCCATGGGCGAGCCATCCTTATCACCATTAGAAGAAGGATGAACAGCGTCCACCTTTAATGAAGGCGTCCCGTCTTTCCTGATTCCCGAGGAGGAAGAGCCGCACCACGAACTAAACAAAAGTGAGGCGCAACCACCGGAGCCCTGCTTTTGCCTTGAAGAAGCCAGCGGAATAAACTAATCTCTGCTGCTATTTCAATATCACCACATTCGCCTATATCATTTGGGGGCACTTGGGTACTTACAGACTGCTATGACGACAACAGAGACTTTGTGCAAATCACGATTCACCAATGCCCTCCCTCCCCGGCTGAAGAATTGGCATTAGTTGAATAGGCTAAATCCAACGAACATCAGATAAGATGCTTACTTTCCACCAATACCTCATACGTTACCTGTGATTCGCTTTCAAGAAAAAAGTTCAAAACGAAAGAGAATACTCTCATCCAAAAACCCTGTTGTAAGATTGCTGTAACTTTTTCAGTTCCCTGAAAGTTATCTGAAAAAACAAACTAATTCAATCTGAAAACATCCCGTGACTGACGTAGCTACTCCATTCTTTTCTTAAATACATGCGTGTTTTTGCAATGCGGGATAATTAAAATAACCGATCCGTGCCAGATTTCTGGAAAAGAATAGAAAGAGGGTGATTGAACATTCCATCAAGCGTGCATATGCAGACAAAACATGGGAAGACAGTAAAGTGGTAAGAAACAAGAAAATAAAAAAGAAAGCGGTGAAATGTAAAACCGGCAGGGCCAGCAAACCAAGTCTTTTACATGTGGGTATTTCTGAATAGCCGATACTAGGCAATGTGGGTATGCCGTACTATAATTTTTTTATTCTTTACTCCCCAAGTAGAATACACGCACGCAAATCCATATTGGAGAGCACTTTCATATTACTGTTACTTCTCTGCTTTTGACGGACAGATAACAATTCTGTTTTAAAATTTGTTCGCTTCAGTTCATTAGATTTGAAAGATGAGGTATTTATTCTAAATGACAGGATTGCCAACGAAACTTCCAACCTGTAAGAATATTTAAGTGAATAAGTGTCACTGCTGCAATATGTTTCAAAGCATGGTTTATAACAATAACAATTAATTAAAAATTAATAAATATTAAATTATTATAAAAAATAATAATAATCAAACTATAAAAGCGACATTATTTTTACTGAGATGCTTTACCCTGCTGAATATTGTTTGGGACTGGTTTTTGTTGTTGGTTTTCATTTGGATTTTGTTCTATTTTTATTTTAAGAATATGTTTTGGGACTGGTTTTTGTTGTTGGTTTTCATTTGGATTTTGTTCTATTTTTATTTTAAGAATATGTTTTTTATATCGTCTTTTATTTTGAATTATGTATTATTATATTTTTAGTCTAATAAAAATTTGATAGGAATTATTCGTCCCATAGTGTATTGGTTAAGTGGCGCCATTGTTGTTGTGGCCATCAAGGTTCAAACCTCTGCTAGGCCATTGTGATCGCAAGCATATGCCTTCACTTATCCAATGTGCTTGCAAGCTTGATCCAGAAAGTCGAGGCTACTAACGGCATTCATACCATGTGCCATGTATTCCAATGCCTCACTTGGCTAGTGTGCTCATGGGCTTTGGCCCCCTGCTAGGCTTTTGTGCTCACGGCATTGGACTATTCAATTGCATTCATGTTGAGGAGGAGGTCCCTCGTTTGTGCTTGCAAGCTTGACCCACAACATTGAGGCTACTAATGGCATTCATACCATTTGCCATGTGTTCCAATGCCTCATTGTGTTGGTGTGCTCACGGGCTTTAGGCCCCTGCTAGGCTACCATGCTTGCAACATTGGACTATTCAATTGTGTTCATGTTGAGGAGGAGGTCCCTCGTTTGTGGCCTCCATTCTGGTTCGGATTAGGCTAAAAATCTCAAGTTTAACCGATCAAAAAATAATTACTACCATTTTAAATTAAAACATAAATATCTTTTAATATATAATATTATAAAAATGCATAAATAATCTTTTATTTTAATTTTAATATTTTTTTTGTCTATTTTATCACAATTCTATTGTAATGGAAAATAATTTGAATGGAGTCTAAGGTATATCAATAATTTTATTAGACATTCTATTTTGAGAAAGCAATGAAAATTAGATATATTGAATTTATATTATAATTTGGATGAGAGGAGTGATTTGTAAACCATACAATTTGCAAACTACATACTAAATAGAAATAGAGATTACAATAAGTAGTATAAGATCCTCATAAAAATACAATTGTGATTGTTAAGGGATATATCATGATTTATAAGGAAATAGAGGATGCAATGCAAATATGTTCAAACACATCTAGGGAGCAAATTTCATGCTAGGACTTGCCAACAAGTAGAGTAGAATTTGCTTTCCCCTCTCACCTAGTCAACATCAATCTACCCAATGGTATTCACATTTTGCAACTAACTAATTATTTGTTACTAATTTAAACTATTTACATACAAAAAAGAAAGAGCTTGAAATAGCAATACTAGAGGTTGCAAAGTTATAGTTAATGATAAATACAATTATAATTACCAATTTTATTCCATGAAAAATAATTCAACAAGTCCAAAGATGAGCATTTACATATCAACTATAAAAAGAAACATTATACGCAATGGTTATAAAAAAAATTAAAATAAAACCACTTTATACCGTTAACACAATTACATATCATTTCTTTGAAGATACTCTCGTTAGAGAAAAGGGAAGAAGGTATTAGTAGTAGTATAAGATATGGTGACTTAATAGCTAAATGCTTATAGAGTTAAAACCAGTAGTTTTATGTCGTAAACACTTCTTCAAGGACTTAATGATTGGAACTTTCCATTTTAAACATGCATTTAAGAAAAAGGGAGTAATAGGTAAGTTGTTGAAAGAATTTCAATGTTATAATACACTATAAATATACTGCAAAACGCAATTACAATCATTAATTTTATACTAGAAAAAAGTAAATATTCAAAGACACGATAGTCAAAAGAGAGTTTTTGGATATCAATGTATACAATATTTTCAAAGAAATAACTTATAATATTACACTTGGTGACCCATTTGAGAATCTTTGAAGAGGGAAAGATAAAATATTTAATAATTAAAATGAAAGAATATTAGGATAAGAATTCAATACTAGTACTAACCACTTGGTGTTACTTTTCTTCTATAATAACTAAACCCTTCACCATTGAATATCACAAGTTTTGAGTCTACCATGGAAAAAAAGTCTTTATTTTGATAAAATTAAAAACTTTGGACTTGGTCTCACCTATTAGAGTCACCAAGAAACTCGTTGGCTCACAAGATCCCAAATAGAACTAAATAGTCCTTCTACAAAGAGGTTAAGCAAAAATAAGCTATAATATTAATACTCATATAAAATGTGAATAAAATAATATAAAATTCCTTATAAATAAAGATGTTAATGAAGAAAGAAGGTAGTTGAGGTGAGTGACTATTCCACATGACTAGGTGGTTAAAAAGTGATTAGACATAAAAAAAAATCCCACCAACACCCCCTTAAGTGCAACTTAGAGAAAAAAATACTCAAGATGAGTCTCAATAAATAGACTTAATGAGGTGCCTATGTACAATAAAAGTCTCTCACAAATAGAGAAAGGGAGAAAACCTTGTGGAAAAAACTCCTCCCCAAAAGAAAGAACAAGAAAAGGAAGAAAGCCTCAAGATGACCCCCCAAGGACAACTTCCTTTACCTCAAGCATCAATCACAACTAAAGATAATGAGGTGGTGCTAACTTGATTTAGTGAAGATGTCTACAAAATGTGCCTTAATAGGCAAGTAAGTTAAGGAGAGAACACCATCCAAGATGAGCTATTGAATGAAATGCTTGTGCATTTGAATGTGCTTGGTCCATTGATGCTCCACCAGGTTGTCAGAAATATTAGTGGCACTTTGGTTCACACCAAAAAGTAATGGTATGAGTAAGAGGAAAACCGAAATCTATCATCAACTATCAAATCCAGAGAACTTATTGGCTAGCTAAAGCTACACCACAATACTTATCCATGTCGATGATAATGTAATAGTATATTTCTTCTTGCAAGACCATCAAATTAGGATAAAACCAAGGCAAAAAAAAGACTTTCATTCATCAATATCACCAACCAAATCTAAGTTAGTGAAACCCATTGTTCCAAAAGCTCCTAATGTGTAATGAATGTTAAATGTAAAGTTCCCTAAATGTACCTCAAGATACACTTGGCTACCATCTAATGACTCTCATGAGGAGAATGGGAGAATTTAGATACAAGTCCAAAGCAAGAAAATATCAAGATGAGTGTGGGTTAAGTATAAAATATTTCCTACCAATTGTCAATACAATGTGGCATCAACTATGGGTGTAGAGAAAATGGTAGACAATAAAACTTTTGACTAAAATGGAGTGGGTGCAAGTTTGTAATTAGTCATGCCAAAATGATGGAGCAAGTACAAGCATACTTTTGCTAAAAAATGGAGATATCCATGCTATATTGGAGAACCTTTAGGCCAAGAAAATAATGCATAATCATGAGATCAATCAAGTCAATGCTCCATCAATGTGTGTTGAATACTATAAATCATGGACGAGGAACTACTAGTTGGAATCAAATTGTCTAGATAAATAACTATTAACAAAAGTTCATCTCCATGCCTAAACTGAAAATAAAGTATGTGATTAGAATGGAAAAGATTGAAACCAAGTGAGCAAGAAGGTGTTTTCCTTCTCATACCAAGCACGAGGGGCATGTTTGATGCCATATAATGAACAAAAAACCTATAAACAAGTGAAAGGTCCTACATAAATCCTAGAGGCTACTCCGTGTGGATATCCTTATGAAGATCACCAAGCAAGAAATCACTCTTCACATCCATCTAAAATACTAACCATGCCTCTGATATAACAACTAAAAGTAAAGATGAATAGAATCCATCTTGACAACAAGAGCAAAGGTCTCAAAATAATCAATTTCTTCAACCTAAGACAACCCCTTTGTCACACAATGTACCTTATACTTGTCAATAGACCCATCAACTACATATTTGGTTTAGTAGACCCATTTACAACAAACCAATTTTTTTCACATGGGAAGAGGTACAAGATCCCATGCATTATTCTATATTAATGAAGAATACACTTGTACTTGTTGAAAATTGAGGTGTTTATGTAGCTTAATACTTTGTAAAACTTTATGATTGTTGATCTAAATATGTATTCTTTGTTACAGATTCTTTGTGGGTGATTATATGATTAATTCATTTTATCTTTTGTAGAATGAAGACAGAAGGTTGTAGAAGAATTAGACAGGATATTAGAAGATACACAACATATATCGTGGAGAAACCCTTTCGGGAAAAAACTCCACCAAGAATCAATGTATTATTTAATCTCTGAAGTAGATTACAATAATTCCAATCCTTGCTTGAGAATGCTTCTTTTGCCTTCACCAAATCTTCACAACCTGCAATAAAACTGATATAAACTCTCTTCAACTTTCTTGAGATAAATAGGAAATAAGTAACCTTGTAAACTCCAAAGAGTTATAATTACAAAGCTCAATGCTTATCTCACAAAACCTACACCTATCTCTTGCAAGTAGAGTTCTACCATGAAGAACAATGTCAAATCAACTCCTTCATCCATTTGGGCGTCCCAAACTGAAGTCATAACTCAACCTTTTTTTCTGAAGATATCTTCAAAGCTTATCCTCAAAGTTGGTACCCAAGAATGGGCCCACTTAACTCAACCTTATGAAATATCTTATCATACAAAAGTGTTAACTCCAAGAAGCCAACTTGGGCGCCCAAGGCGGGTCCAAGTCATTCTCTGTTAGTTGAAACATATCTCTCCACCATTCATGCAAGAATGATCATCCCCTATTAACTGAAAGTAGTCACCTGTTATATGTCATGCAACTCAAGTCATTAGTCATGCATTCCAAGTTAACTGAAGTCAACTAGCATTCAACTAAAACTAACTACATGCAACTGAAGATAACTGAACCATAACTGAACTGAACTGAATTGAATTGAATTGAACTAAACTGATCTAAACTAAACTAAACTGAACTAAATTGAACTAAACTTCATGCATGTAAACATCATTCCCTAACTTCTAAGATCTTTACATGCATTGCATAAGTGTTATCTTTTTCTCTGAATAGTTAACTTAAGTCAAGGTGGGTTCCACCTTCCATGTCGGTGTCCCATGTGCTCCTATTATTTAGGAACTCATCTTGGACACCCTCACATGCTCCTATCATTTAGAATTAATTACAAATGTCAATTAACATGATTATTTCATTCAAAATTAATCTCTTTCTAATCCTAGTGTTTGAGAACACTTTCCAAGGACTTAGGAGATACATGAAATAAATAATGTTTAGGATTGCAATTAAAAGGCATCCTATTTCCAATAGTACCATGGTTGTTTCTAGCTCTAATATACCTATCACATCTAAAAATGTTTAAGGATCATCTAAAATAACATAACCCAAAATATTAATACATTTTATCTAAGAATAAGTGTGATAGAAATAGGAAGGATCATCAAGCAAAAATCTAGCCTGTTGAATAATAATACAAGCCCAACGGGGTATAGATGGTGGAAGTGGAGGAGGTGGTTGAGTTGATGGAGTTGGAGGAGAGGGATCATCATCATTCTCGAGAAGAAGAGGATCCTCAAGAGAAGTAGTAAGAGTAGGAAATGTGGGGAAATTTGGTGATGGAAAATCCATTGGAGTGAAGGTCTCATCAAACTTGACATCTTATCAAAAGAATACATCATGAGAAGTAGAATCAAACAACCTGTATACATTTAGTTCCTCACAATAACCGACAAAAACGAAGGATTCACTCTTTCTCTTTCTGGTCTTTCTTTGTTCTTCTAGAATGAAGGCTTAAACCTAATTACCAAAATCTCTAAAAGATGATACATCAAGCTTGAAAAGGGTCCAAGCCTCTTCTAGAGTCATTTCCAACATTACCTTATGGGGCATGAAGTTCTAAATATAGTTCACATAATTAACTACTTCATCCCAAAAGGTAGGTGCCATATTCTTAGACTAAATCATACAATTTATCATTTCTCACAATTTCCTATTTTTTTCTTTTAGTCACACCATTCTATTAAGGGATGTAGGGAACCATAAGCCGATGTTGAATACCATGCTCTATGCAAAAATCTATATATGTCTAGTTTGCATATTCCCATCGTTATATATGTGGATCCTCCTTATAGAAAGAGTATAACATTTCTCAATAAATTATTTGAAGGTCTTGAAAGTGGTCAAAGCCTCACTTTTGTACTTAAGAAAGTAATCCCATGTGCATCATCAGAAATTATCTATAAAAACGATCACATACTTAGCTCTTGAAAAAGATGGAGTTAGAAAGGGCATTTGATTATTATGGATCAACTCGACTAACACATAGCATGAGTGGCCTTACCCATAGGAAAGGATTCCATATAATGTTTTCTAAGAATGCAACCTTAGTAAACCCCCTTAATACAAGAAACCTTTGGAAGACCAACTATTTTGTCATATGCGCTCAACTGTTGAAGATATATGTAATTCAGGTGATCAAAGAATTCATGCCAAAGACTACTCAAATATTCCCATGGGCTATATATGATGATATTGAGGAAGATTAAAATCCATCAAACATGTATAAACAAGACCCATAATTAATTCTCCTTGAAGCAATAATTTTCTTAGGATCTTATAGCTCTTAAATAACCATATTATGTGGAGAAAACTCAATTATTCTCCTATCCTAATATAGTGTTTTAAATTGCATATCTCTATAATTTCATACTACACAATGCTCCCTTTCTTAGCTCATGATATAAAAATCTTCTAAGTATAAAATGCTAGCCCCAAAATATGAATTGTTTAGCATTTTTATGACAATTTTGAATTTTGAGTCTATTTTTCCTAGATAGGAGCGTCACACAAAGATGTTTTTGTTACATGCTAGCATCCCATAAAATTCATGATTCTAATGTTCTTTGGAGAATTACCTTCTTGTAATTATTCTTAAAGTAATGCCTCTGCATGGTAGTCACTGTTAGAAATCCAAAATAGATTGAGTAACCCAAGGAACTTTTTGTAATGTTCCTAACATACAATTTGTAACAAATACTAATTATGGATGAAATTCAAACATAACAAGATAAGAACAATAGATATTACACCAAAATATGATGCAAACTCTAATATATATATATATAGATAGATTGAATATGATTCAGAATAATGATCTGGAATGATTTTCCAAATCACCACGAATCAAACAACAGTACTAAATTCCCTATAAACCCTTGAAGCTCAGATGCAATCCCCGAATGAGAATTCCCTCAAGAATAGGGGTTTCATCCTCTAATCCTAGTGAACACTGGGTTTTTGTCCAATGAGCACCACTCCCATGGGTTTTCATCCACATAAGGAAATAGAACACAAGTGTCCCAAATTTACAAGAATATAACATAATAATTTGATACCCTTACATGAATTGACTTCCTATATTTATATGCTAACAATTCCCCTTAAGGAATAGGCCAGCCTTGAGCCCAATTAGCACCAAAGCTAGAATTTGAATTCCCAACATGCTACATTAGGTTTCCCTTAAGGCCAATGTATATTCCTTTGGAATAAGTGTGCCTTCTTGCAAACCCATCCACACAATTGCCCCACCCATTCCAACTTCCTGAAACTTCGATGTTACTTCTGCATGATCTTGCAATGCCTTATACTTCAAACCTATAGGAGTAGGTGTCAGTTGACTAGCACAATTTCCTTCCAATAGCAATATCTCTTCGTCGCCTGAACCTTCTTCCTTAAGATTAGGATATGATGTGCAAGTGTCATAATAGGTGCCATGTTTTGAGCTACACACCTAAACGCACTCCTATGGAGGAATGCAGAGTGATTCCCATAATCGACTTTGTTTTGGCATAGTGAGCCTGAGTTGTCAATCTTTTGATGGTGATATCTTCTCAATAGATGATCCTTTTCCCACAATCTCTGAATATGTTGTGGGGCCTTCACTACATATGTTATGTCTCGAACCATAGACCGAGATGGGCTCCTATGGAGGAATGTGGTAGGAATCCTAGATTCCACTCTGCAACTAACTTTCAAAAAAAAGGGACATGACAAATCCTCCCTTCCCAAAATTGCTTGTCCCCAAGAAATGCAAATTTGGATTCCCTAGGATCTCAGGCCCTTCCTAGGTAACATCGTGAATTGGAAAGTCCTTCCATCTGACAAGATACTTTGGTATATTTCAGTTCCTTAGATTCTTGACCCTGGTATCAATCACAACTTCAAGAATAAGGATGAGTTTCCCTTCACCATCTAGGGGTGATAACTCAGTAGCAAGAGATATATTTAATTCCAAAACTTTCTTTAGGCATGAGACGTGGAAGACATTGTGGATTTTGCTATCTGTCAAGAGCTCAACTTCATAAGCAACTTCTCTAACTTTATGGATTATCTTGTATGGTCCATATAACTTAGGCTTGAGTTTCTCGGCTCCTCCTTTCTTGATGGACATTTGTCTATATGGCTACAACTTAATGAACACCATATCTCCCACCTCAAATGCTTTTTCTATGTGTTTTCTATTTGCATACATCTTTTGCCGATTTTGAGCAACTTGCAAGTGATCCTTGAGATTTCTCATTATGCTTTGACTTTGATTAACCAAATCATTTTTTGTTGAAACTCTACTACTTATGAGGACCAATTTCACAAAGGTCAATGCATCATATCCATAGAGGGATCTAAATGGATACATGCCAATAGACATGTGATGGGTTGTGTTGTGACACTATTCTCCCAAATGTAGCCATTTGATCTAGGCCACCTGCTGACTAATGACATAGTTCCTCATATATCCTTCCAACCACTTGTTTACAATTTCAGTTTTCCTATCAGTTTAAGGATGATAACTTGTGCTAGGGGTGAGTTTGGTGCCTAGAAAATGGAATAACTCATTCCAAGAAGTGTCGAGGAAATGGCTATCTCTAATACTGACAATTTTCTTAGGTAACCAATGCAACCGAAAAACTTCCTTGAAGAACAATTTTGCAACTTACGGAGCTATAGTCATTAGAGATGGAAAATAAATGAGCATATTTGGTTAATCTATCCACTAAAACATAGATAAAGTCTTTACCTTGAGCTTTGGGTAATCCGGTGATGAAAGCCATGGAGATACTTTCCCACTTGTGCTTCAAAATTGGAAGAGGTAGTAATAATCTGGCTAGAAACTCTTGTTCTCCCTTGTTTTGATGGCACGTGATGCATTCTCAAATGTGTGAGAGAACATCCTCCTTAAGGCTCTTCCAAGCAAATATTTCCCTAATCTTCCGATAAGTTTTGTAGAGCTTTGGGTGCCCTGTTGTTGGTGCATTATGATAAGCTTCCAATATCTTCTTCTTAACCTTAGATCTTGGAACTAGGAATACCCAATTTTTAAATAGTATTAGGCCTTCCTCTACCATATACCAATCATCCTTCTCTACACCTTCCCAAACACTAGTAGCAAAAGGATCCTTGGTATACTCCTCCATGATGGAATCCTTCCAATCAATTGATGTGATGGACACATGACATAGTGCAGGTTTCCTAGAAAGTGCATTGTCACAGTATTCTTCATTCCCTTAATATATTAAATATCAAAATCACATGCCTATAGTTTGTTGACCCATTTTTGTTGCCTGCCATTCAAATTTTGTTGACTCAAGAATAATTTTAGACAGTTATGGTCTATATTGACCTCAAATCTTCCACACACCAAGTATTGTTGAAACTTCTCTAAGGTGTGCATTATAGCTAGCATCTCCTTATTATATATTGGGCATCCTTTTTCATGGTCTCTCAATTTCCTACTTTCAAATGCTATGGTTTATCCCTTTTGAGAGAGAAACACTCCAATCCCTTCACCAGAAGCATCACATTCTACAACAAATGGAAGTGAAAATTCAAGAATTGTGAGAACCGAACAAGAGCTCATTACCTCTTTCAATTTCTCGAAGGTCCTTTGTGCTTCTATTGTCCATTCAAAGGCTCCTACTTTAGTCAAATTAGTGAGGGGGGCCACAAATTGAGAGAATCCTTTGACAAACCTCTGGCACTAGCTACAAAGTCTAAAGAAACCTCTTAGCTGAGACAAATTCATGGAGGAGGCCACTCTAAGATGACTTATACCTTTTGCTAATCAACTTGAACTCCTTTAGCACTTATGACATGTCCCAAATATAATACCTCTGTTAACACAAGGATTTTCACCCAAAAACAAGTTGAAAATGTAGTACCCCTCCATTTTGCTTATGTTTTCTGTTAGCATGTTTTCACTTTGATGGACCTTGGTACTTGGTTTTGATGCATTGATCGCTGACATTAGAGCGATAGTGGATTTATTTTGTGATATGATGATACATTTTATGGTGGTAATTAATTATGTCATGCTTTATGTTAGCATAGATGTTTCCTTCAGATGTTATTGCTATATATATGTTTATGGTAGATTAACTGTTATTTAATTTGTCAGTTTGATGTGATGTGTATTGGTGTGGAGAACGGAGTTGCATCACTCGCTTGCGAGTGCCCTGTGATTTCCGTGATTTTCTCCGCACGGTGTGTTTGAATAATGGATTATATGTATGCATGTTATTTGTCTGATTGCAGGATTGCAGGTACATGACACCAACTCCACCTGGTTATTCAGGTCTGAGCGTGTCAAGACTCAACGGAAATGTTGATTGGGAGGTAGTAACAAGGTTCTTCCTAGTCTAGTCTTAAACCCAGTCACAAGTATGTCGTCGGTTTTAGTCTGGTGTCTTTGGTGGTTTCGTTTGCGTTTGATTGGTTCATTTGTTATGAAAGACAAATTTTGTTAAATTAATGATAGATTAATATTCTTTTAATTTAATGTTTATTAAATTAATTTTTAAATGTTGTAAATAAAAGCTTTATATTTTATTTAATTAATTAAATTAGTTTGTTTGGTTAAGTAATTTAATCATTGAGATTAAATTTATTTAATTAAATTAATTAATTAATTAAATTAAAGTTATTTTTATCTGTGTGAATAGATTTAATTTAAATTAAATTGTTTTGTGGGAAATGGTATTTAAAATTGTTAAATAAATAAATTAAATAAGGAAAAGGGAAATTGTATTTTAAAATTTGAATTCTTTAATTCTTGAAATGCATTCAATTTTTGATAAGGAAGAAAGAAAAGATTGTCGTGAGTTGTTAGAAGATATTTTCTTCTTGACATGTATGGTAGTTAAATTAATTGCTTCTTATTGAGGATTCTCTCGGGAAGATATTGTGTGATTTGGGGAAAATAGAAAATTACTACACTGGAAATGAAAAGAATAGGGTTCTGCTAAAAAAGATTGATTTGTGTAATTTTGTGACTTCCTCTGTGATTTGCAAAATATTTCTGGAAGTAGTCTTGGAATTGTCTTTGTTTAGTATTTGTTTTCTTCTGTATATTGGTTTCTGGAGGAGCTTTGGAGGATTGCACGCAACAGGCAACAAAGTTTCTCTTCTGCAGCCAAGTTTTATTTTCAAAGCTTCAGGAGTACAGGTATTTTCCTGTGTATTTTAATTTGTCTACTTTGGAAAAGATTGTCTGTGTAAATAAATTTTATAATACTTGTAGAAGAAATTTTATTTTGTTAAAATCCTTGTTCTTCTCGAAAAAAATTGTTTACTGTAATCTTCCTATAAGGATTTGTTGATTTCTATGTAAATTTCAAGAAAACATGGATATGTAGAGAAATCAGGGAAAACGAAAGAAGAGATTCAAAGAAAACATCTGTAGATTTGTACAATCTTTGTAGAAAGTAGTTTGAGTAAAGAAATTATGAAGGAAATCATTTATTTATTTATTTTAAATAGAAACCCTCTGTGTTTAAATTAGAACTTATTTGGGGAAAAATTGTGTGTACTGTTAAATTTCTTAATTTCCCCATTGAAAAACCCTATTGAAATTTAATGGCCTGATTTTAGTATTTTATTTATTATTTTATTGTGAATGTATGTAAAATATATATATATATATATATATATAAACATTCATATATAAATTGAACTATGTAAATCTTATAATAAAAACAAGAATTCTTTTGAAATACGCCGTATAGGCGAGATTATTATATTAAAATAAAAACGAAATGAAATCGCCGTATTTTAATTATTTAAATTTTGATTTAGAAATTTATTGAGAAATTCTGCAGCGCTGGGGGGGCTACCCACGGCCGACCCCGCAGGGGAGTCGGCAATGAGGGCCAAGCCTAGCGCTGCCCTCACAGGCAGCGCTCGGCTCTGCCTCCCACGGCCGAGCCCCGTGGGGCGGGCTACGAAGGCATCCCTACCCACAGCCGCGGCCTGCGGTACGGTTAGGGCTTTAAAGCCCTAACATTTATTTTAAAAGTTATGCAATTTTAAATATATATTTTATTTTTAAATATTTAGCATTAATATATATAATATTTATAATTATATATTTATTTAATGTTAAGAAAATTTGAAAGTATATTTATGTTATTAATGGGATATTTTAAAATAAAATAGTTTATTAAATATTTAGATATAGATATTTAAATAATTAATTTACTATGACAAAGTTATTATGTGCTTAAATTAAATTGATTTCTTGAGCTTATATATTGATTTCATTATAATATGTGGTTGTGAAATTGGGCAAATTATAGATTTGATTTTCGTATTGAATGGAAGACGAATTAAATCCTAGATGATTAATTTTGTACTTCATATTTTGATTGATTGGATTTAGTAAATCCTAATATAGATTCCTATTGTTTCGATTTGCTTTAAATTGTGTTTTTTTTTATTGGGCAAATTGGGAATGTATTAGAAATACAAGTCTTCTAGATTAGTTTGTCTTTAATGTGGGAATTGTAATTGTTTAAATACAATCCTTGTGTTGACTAAGGAACTGTACATGGTTTTGCATGGTGTTTAGACACCTGGTTTTATGAACATAGACTTGATGTCCGTTATGAAATGGTGGAATTATATGTTGAAATTCTTGTGCACCTTGTTTACCTTAGTTAGGGAACTTAGATTCCTTGTGTTATTCTTAGGGGAGTGGCTTTGTGTGAGGGCCGACACACAAAGTGGTGCCTAGGTAACTCATGTAGAGTTAGTAAGTCAGTGAAAACTAAATCAACACATTGGGTATTCTAAAATATTTAACTGGATTAATTATGCCTCACTTGTGGACTTAAGAGCTAGTTCAGTATTGAGAATGAGTCGAGAAGGCCTAGAATGGCAAGGCCGATATCTTGTTATTTTAAAAGATATTCGATTCCGCAATAGTTTGCATGTGGGGTCGGGTTTTGTAAGAGGTTGCCAGGGTAACCCTAGTTGGGGGCCAGAACCTAGGAAGAAACACTAGGGTAACCTATGCAACATTGTGATGACACTCCACCTAAATTAACAGATTATCTTGTGAACTTAGTATATTTGATTATCCCGATTCTGGAAGCAAGGTAACCAATAAGTTGAGAATGTTCTTATGTAGATTGGTCTATGGTTTTATTTATGTCTAGGGTTTGTAGGTTATGTCTAGGGAACCTTATTAATGTCTCCTAGCATGGGGGGTGGGCCTACGGGTACCACATGGTTGGGTGGAACGTGCACCTTACTCCGTTGGGTCCCCAGTTCTTGATCGTGGTAACGAGTGCTTCATGGATGGAGAGCTCGCATTTGGATTTATGTGTACTTCCTTATTTGTAACAGTGGAAACTGTATTTGTGCAACACTCCTCAATTGTTAATGAGGTGAACTTTTGTAATGTGTAATTGTAAACTATTATTTGATTTACCTCATTTGGAAAATGAGTATTGTAATTTTATTTCAAATACAATGTAATGAAAGTTTCTTATTTGTACTTTATATCCTTAATGATGTAATTTAAATGTTATTCAATGTATGTTTCTAAGTTAATGTGAGATAAATTTATGCAATGTTAAATACTATTGTCGTCTATGGGAATTTACAGATAATGTTATGTCGCGTTACTTAGGGAATGTTTGCAATAAGTATAATTAATATTAACACTTAAAAAAAAATTATTACACTATCGTAGACAATGCAACATTCTTTAGGTTACAAGACGGGGCATTACAGAAAAACTATTAAATCTTGTGCACATGAGACTATTCTCAGGCTGTGGGTATCCTATGGTGAGAATAGACCTCCAGGTTTTGGGCTGGTTCCCTTTGGATTTTCTTGTAAAACTGGTTTTTCTAATAGAGGTAAAGGATAGAAGGATAAAGTAAAAATAAAACAGGAAAGTAAGGTGATTCACCAATTGTCAAAATGACTTGCAACTTTGATAAACTTACAAAAGACTCAATAAAGCTATGTGATCACAACTCAAAAATTTATGCCTGCATAAATGATTCTAAGGTAAGGCTTGAACTTATGCTAAGAGTAAGGAAAACAATAATGTTTTCACAAAATTCCTAAACATAAGACTTAAAGCACAAACTGAGACCTGCACTATGACATAATATCTTATGCATTCAGTATTGGAAGAATTGATAAAATAATGAAAGAATTCAATATTTAATCCTATAACTCATAACAAGTACTAAAGAACATAGAAAAATAGTGAAGGAAATAAGCTTCTTTATTGAGAAATAAGAAGTATTTGCGTTACAAATCTGTAGAACTCACAAGAAAATGAGTTACAAAGCAAGGAATGATATGCTCCTGCAGCCTCCAAACTTAGAACTAGCCTTGAGAAATGAGAGAGAAGATAGACTTATAGAAAAAGTCTCCAAAATTCGAATTTGAATCTTGGCTCCAAAAGTTTGATGTGTTGTCAAAATTCTATCTCTCCTTCAAATCACCATGTGTCTAAAAGAAAACTCCTCCAAGTATGCATAAGGAGTAGTCAATTTGGAAACAATTCCAAAGGGTTGTGTGAAACTGAAAAACCCTCCAAAGTAGGCTTATAATTGAAAGAAACAAAGTGTTATGTGCCCCAAATTCCTCCTTGATTGAAGCTCCATCCATTGGAGTCCTTAACTAAAGGTGAAGTGACCAAATCTCCATGATTTTACTCCATATGTTGGCACAATTCGCTCAATCATCTTCATGATTCAAGCAAGCTCTTTTTAGCTTTATTTGACTCCCTTTTGACCAAGTCCCATAATTTGAAATCACATTCAAATCACTTTTCATTTGCATTTTATGATTATCATTTATTTAAAATGATTTATAACTTATCATTTTAAATAAAGATTTACAAATAAAAATGAATGCAAATAAAAATTAATAATCACATCTTATTTTTGCATTTATAATAATAACTTTTATTTAAAATGATTTTATATTATCATTTAAATAAAGTTATACAATAATGGCATTACATACAAAAATGAGGAACCCTAAGGCAAAAAGCCACGACATATGATGAAATGAGATTAAGTTTTCCTTTTCTTTTTTTTAAACTTAAGGCAAAAAAACAAATGTCTTTCTTTCAACGCATTTACTAGGGTATTCAAACACTAAAAGAATGAATAATATTCATTTTTGTTTTCATTTCACTTGCTGAAGAAGAAGAGAGGTCGCCGCCATGCTCAAACCCTTGGCCATGTTCTGAGCCAGAAATCTGTGTTTTGGATGCCATTGTTTGCAAATTCTGAAGATTGAATCCACAGTAAGTCTGATCTTGTTGCAGATCTGGAAGTTTATATGCATTTTAAAAAGCTTTTGCAAGCTCTTATAGCGTGACCTCACTATATTTTTATGCGATTCTTGTTCTCTGTTTGTGATTTTTCTGTGACTACCATGATTTGGCTGAGCTTAAAAACTGTAAATTTCTACCTTCTTTCATCATTTCGAAGGTTTTTGGAAGATTAAATGCAAACCATGCCTCGTAAGTTTGGTTTTCTTCATTTTTTAAGCTATCTGAGAAAGCTATATGCCGCAGCCTTGAGCAAATTTCTATGATTTACCTTTATTCTTTCTTCTTCTGTTGACTTTTGAAGTTTAAAAGCCACGACTCTACAAATTCTGATGAATTTTTCCCATGAAAATTAGTCTCTGTCAGAGGTTTTTTCTTTGGCCGTCATTCTGCTTTCTATGTCGTGGTTTCTTCTTTTCTTTGAGGGTTTGTTTCATCTAAAAGTTTGAAGTTTTCTATTGCCCTGTATTTGAATTTTTTGAAAAGCCAAACAAATTCAGGCCATCATGAGAAACTTCATTTCTGTAAAAGCATATTCTTGTAGCTTGCATTAGATTTGATTTCTTCAAGGTATTCGTTGAAATGCTGAAAATTATGATCTTTTTTCGTTGATTTTTATTATATAAATCCATGTTGTTGTTCACTATATACATGAAACAAACCTTCAAAGCCCTTTGTTGGGGTTTGCTTTTTAAGTTCAATGAAACTCTCTTTTATAAAATATCAGAATTACCAGCTTTCCATAATGGAGATCGCTAGAAATTAGAAAGCTCATAAATTGATGTCACAAATCTGTAATGCACAAGAGAATTCTTCAAAGTACCTTTGTGCAAACTCTGAATTTCCCTGTACAGTAACATGCAAGTGACTGCCTTTCTTTATAAATGACTGTTATCCTTCACTTGATATTGATTTGGTTGTTCACTAAGATAAAATGATTTGGCTTCTTTTCTTTCATCAAGAAAACTAATTGCTTTGTAAACATTAATGACATGAGCTTATTGAATTTCTTGGGAACCAACAATCTGTTCTCTTCATATCATGAAGAAATCTGCAATAAAAGAGCCTATGTATTTTAAAATACACAAAAGACTTGCATATAATGTAAAAATGCAATGATTTCTTTTATATGAGGTTGTTCTGGAACTTTTTTGAAACACTGTATTGATCTTATGATGGATACTCTGCTGGTATTTTTGTCCTCTTTTCCTTCTGTAGTTCCTTGAAGGGATGCTTCATGAATTTGGCATGTATGCATGTTCACTATCTTTGAAAAGTTGATATAATGGCTTTAACTGCTTATACCGTGAGTATTTCATTACTGTAGTAACTATTATCATCATGAGTTGAGCTCAAACCTTGAGGGAGCCACATTTCTCCCCACTCATGTTGTAATATGATGAATTTAAACAACAACAAAACTTGTCATGTTTCTACACATGAAGCAAACAAGTTAGAAAAATAATGGATCAATGATTCCTTTCAGATTTGATATGATATCTTCATTTTAACTTGTGGATGTATGACTCAATTGATTCAATTTGATAATAATTATTGATCATATATCTATTGATAAGAATACAATTGGATATCATGCCTTGAGCTCTAACACAATTTCACCATCATTGCAGGTTCTGAAAGTTGGGAGCAAGGAGCTGAAGACAAAGGAAAACAAGTTGAATCAACACGTCAACCCTACATCAGCCTCCCAGGCAATGACTGACATGACCTTCCTTTTGTCATTTTCTTCTTTTAGTTGATCTTCAGGTGTATGGTCTATAATTATTGTTGAATTTAATCAACTTGGTCATAACCCATGACTTGTGTGGGGGTTACAGAAACACATTTCTCAATGAACCAACTGCTCATGATATGTAATGACTTATGTACTTTTTTGAGTTTAATCCATTTACATATTTTGAAATTATGAAGTTGCAACTGTTTAAAACATGTGTTCCATAATCATAATGTATGATTATTTGCATTCTTGTTCTTTGATCTACAATTTCTTTTAACAAAAACAATCACTATAGATGAATAATTTAGCTTGAATGTTGTTCTCCAAATGAAAATTGTTTAACTTTTGCTTTGTTAGGATTGTTCAATCGGTTTCACCTAAATTGTTGAATGATTTTGAAAAATCAATCCTTAAACAGTCTTTATTATGAAAACAAAAGTTCATTGGATAACTTGACATCAAAATTTTAATACCACAACAAGTAATTCCCTCTAAATTCTTACTAATTTTAAGCAAGAAGCTAGAAATTGGTAACAATCTCTATTGAACCAAACTCACATTTGGACATCTTTGGAAAGAGAGACTGTTGTTCTAGGATTCCCAAGACTATATCCAAGTGCTTCAAATGTTCTTCCCATGTTTTTCTAAAGATTAGAAAATCATCAAAGAAAGCAAATACAAACTTCCTTAATCGCTTACCAAAAACATGATTCATGCATGATTGGAAGGTTGTCAGAGCATTAGTGAGACCAAAAGGCATAACCTGGAACTCAAAATACCCATAGTGACAATGAAAAGCAATCTTTTGCACATCTTCCTCCCTCATGTGGATCTAGTGGTATCTAGATCTCAAATCAATCTTTGAAAAGTATACTACACCATGTAGTTCATCAATCAACTCATCTATCCACAGTATGGGTTATCAATTCTTAATGGTCTTGTTTAATGCTTGTTATTATAACCTACAACTCACCAAAAACTTGACAAAAATGTTAAAATCAAAGATGTGGGTCCCACCGGGCGTGCCAATTAATATAAGGGGTAAAAGTGGAATGGATTAAGCATACAATAATTTAATCAAAGAACTCAAAAAAATATCAAAAACCCACTTACCAACGAGATTGGATTGTAAATCAAGCCATGAAATCAAACCCTAATGTTAGACATTCAAATCAAAACATAATTGAAATAAAAAACATGAAACAATCTCACCATCCCATTGTTGGAGAGCTTGGTGCTATATGGTTTTGGATTGCTCAAACACTTGAAGCCTCTATGATTGCTAGCAAAATCTTGATTGAATGTTATGCAAAGATGACCTAGATGCTCAAGATGAATGCTCTCAAGAACCAAATTGACATGACTTAGCTATGAAAATTCTAGGAGATGAATTTGAAGGATTGAAGGTGATTTTACAGATTTTAGGAAATTAGATCATGGTCAAGATTGAAATTCAATGCCTACAAAGAAGGGTTGAGATTGATCCTCAACAACCACAAATGAGAGTGAATCAAGGAAGATCAAGGGATGTGATTAATTAGAACTCAAAATATCCCCACTTTTGTAGGAAAATGGTTAGGATGTTTTAGACCAAGGGTGGAGATTAGATTTCAAGATCAAGGGCTAGAAATGGTTGAGACAAGTTAAGTCAAGATATTTTTAGGGAAATTAGGATAATTAAATGATTAGAAATTATTTAATTATGGAGAAGAAATATTAAAAGTGGGATAATTAAATAATCAAAATTATTAATTATATGGGATTAGAAGAAATATTAGATGAACCTAATTAAATAATTAAAAAAATATTTAACTAGGAGGATGAAGAGGAAAAATTAGTAATGAAATGATGAATTAATTAAACAATTCAAGATTATTTAATTAATAGAGGAAAATAGGGTTAAATGATGAAAATGATGTTAAAAAGGGATTAATGATGCAAATGATGTGAAATGATGATAATGCAATTTCAGGATGTGTGATATGTGTTAGGCATTTTTACATGTCTACAATTGGTGATTTGGTCTTAAAAGAAAATCCAAAGAATCAAATGGATCGAGAGAAGCCTAGAAAATTTGAGCCTAACTGGTTGGGTGCTTACATCATAACCACAACATATGGATCCGATGCTTATCAACTCAGTACTCCTAAAGGTGAACCACTACCATAGCCTATCAATAGCATTCACCTTCGCAAGTACTATACCTAGACTTCAAAGAATCTCATAAAAATACAAAAAAAAAATCAAAAATTCATCACCCTGATGAAAAAATAGCAAACACATGTCTTGGTGACAAAAAAATTAAAATGAAATTAAAGAGAAATAATCCATCCAATAGTGAAAACCACTTTGATGGTGCTTTGGATAAGTACCATGGTGAAAACCTGGCAAATAGGCGTCATGTGTAGCCAATATTTTCTCCATTATCTACTATCATTCTAGTTGGTTTTCTATCCCCTTCCATGATCCCTTGCACATATCCCATTCCATAATAAAACCCAATCCATAATAAAGCCTAATTCTCCTTTCTCATGGCATGAGAATTGTTGATGTTTAGTGTCCTCCATCTTCCATATCCTTCCACAATAAATATTTCCCATCCAATCCCATCCACAATAAGCTAGTCCTATACCTGAATGGGGGAAAAATCCTTGAATTATGTTCCACATAGGATCCTAGATATGGTATCATAAGGCAACATCCAAACAAACATTAGAAAATCCAAAAAAATCAAAATATTAGAAAATCCAAATAAAAATCAAAACTTTAGAAAATCCAAAAAATCAAAACAGTAAAAAATCCAAAAAAAATCAGAAAACATCAAAACTCCAAAAATAGTGTCAATGTCAAAGCCTATGTTAGTCCAAGTTGTCAAACTACGTTGCCTCTGTGACTTCACATAGGCAAGGCCATCATCAATGAGCCCCGAGGCTTAGGTTAGTCCCTTAGGTTTGGTCATCATAAATTATCATTCTATCTACCATTTATAATAAACTATCCACGGTCAAGGTCAGTAGAACTACATTGTCTCTAAGCTTTGCATAGGCAAGGCCATCTTCAATGAGCCCCTAAGGCATTAGGTGATTCCCTTAGGGTTTGTTGTAACAGGGTCTCCATCTGTCACAATATGCATCTCATAATAAATTATCACTTTCTAAGGTTGACACTTTGATCAAACATAAACAAAATCATCCTATAGAGAGCTAAGCTTAGAAAATCTTGAAACAACAAATGACCTATCCAACTAGTTTTCAATCAAAACATATCAGTGGCCAAATCACATGTATCCTATCAACATCAACGATCCCTAGCAACTATCAAATAGTATTATACATAATGGTGCATTGTCGAAACCAAATCCCAAGTCTTATACGACATGCTTCATTTTTTAAACCAATCCTATCATCAGTCTTATACATGTGGTTGCATCCTTGAAACTAGATCCTCGCTCTTATACAAGGTATATCATTCTTGGAACCATACACAATCCTATCCCTTGTCTCAAAACAGATTGTAGCATTGTCGAAACTAGATCCTAGGTCTTATACAACTTGCTCCATTTCCTAAAACTAGACACTATCAATATCCAAAATTTGATCATACAAACATTTATTGGCAAGAAGATCTAAATGGTTGTTGACTCATTGGTCTAGTTTGTCTTATCTTTTATCTAATTTATCTTCGGTCATGTTACTATGCACCTCAAGGAAGTCCACAAGTGATGAGAGGAGCGATGATGGATCATGACCTTTTTTCTCTTTGATTTTTGTTTGTGGTTTGTCTCGGCAATATGACTAGGGAAACTAAGTTCCTTGTGTATGATAAGGGTTCCTTTTGGCATAATCAAAATTTATTATGCAAGTTAAAAGTCATCTAATGCTTTCTTGCATCAGAAATAACATGCTTTGTGGTTACTTCCTCACATATTTTGATAAGGTTTGTGGTTACTAGTCTCGGTTATGGCAATCCCTATCTGTGGTGTTTCTATTTTTGCAAGGGATAGCTTATTACACCTTGGTCTATGTCATATCTTGGTGTTCTTTATCCATTACCATAATAAATGTTTTGTGATGATAATCATGCAATAAAATAAAATCTTGATCATTTATTAGCAAGATCTTAAGATTTCAATCCCATTTCATCCCATCCACTTTTTCTTTGTCCCTCGCTAATCTTCTCTCCATGCTAACATTCCATCCATCCACCCCTGCAGTCATCTTGATGGCATGTCGTGACACACAAAAAATAATAAATGTATTAGTATTATCATCCTGCATACATAATCATGTTAGGACATCATATATATCATCATCATATACATATTAGGTCATCCATATGGCATTAAACAATACAAAAACATATCCATCACATCATATCATGTAAAATAATAATCCATATAAGCAATGCATAACACATGTCCTAAACATATAGTATCATCCTGCATGTCCATCGTATCACATCACATGCATCCATCCATATACTATAAACATATATAAGCATAAACCATACATCATAAATCCATATTCCACATCATATAGCAAATATCACCTAACCATAAAATGCATAACATCACATCACATCATATAAATCCATCCAATAGACAAGCATACATATAGAGTCATGCACATCATATAGTCACCACCAAAATCATGTATCTCGTATATATCAAAAAATAATGTCACAGTACAATATCAAGATGTATCTCAAAAATGGATCTCACAAGCTCGATAAAAAATATAAGTGTCCAAATACATATAAAACAAGCCTAGCCTATGCTACCTCTATCACCAGATGGAGATAGTCCTAATGGTGGTCCCCTATCATCTCTCTATGGACTAACTTCTCTCCATGAGAATGTTGGGATGGCTTATCATATGGGGATCCCCTCTGTGATACAACCCCATTGCTCTATGCCTTGTGTGAGTGTGACCTAGTCTAGCTATAGCTCTAGAAACTAGGTTCCCTATCAATCGTTGGTATTGCCCACTCATACAAATCCCTATAATATTGAGCCTCCCTACTGGCTCGGTACAAGGTTTGTGCAAGATCTATAGTAGGCCCACTCACTGTGGTAATAAAAATCAATAGACCGTTGCTTGAACCTTTATGCTTGTATCACCCCCATGTCCCTCTCGGCTGTAAGCGTCTGCACCTGTCCTTATAGCCCTATTATCTGAGCTACCTAATCCTATAACAATTGTACCTGTGCTTGTATCTGCACCTAGGGACCCTTCCCTACATCCTCTATCTCCTCCTCAAACACATCCATAATAACATCCCTAATAGGGATGTCCTCCAATCCCTCCTCAATAGCCACATCCCTAGCTGCCTCCTCCATTGTCGCATCATCATCCTCCACCTCCTCTACCAAAAACTCTCCCACTACCACCTCTTCACCGATATCTCCAATCACCTCCTCCACCCTCACCTCCCACACATCCACATCCATCTACACCACCCTCCGCTCTCCCTCTCCCTCCTCCCAGATGGGTGGCATCCTCTGTGGTCCTCTAGGTGGTAGACCTACTCTGCCTCACCTACCCCTGCCACCATCTCCTCATCCCCCACCACCATCTTCGCCTCTACCATCCCAACATCCTCTCCCTCACCCTCATCGTCACAATCTGCCCCATGGACCCCTTCCTAACCTCTCCACTGACATCGGTTGATCTAGATCTTTAAAAGGCATAGGCCTATGCATAGCCCACCATGCGTCATACTCTAGAGTAGTCCTTGCATTGGCCACATCGGTCACTGCACCATATTGAATAGGTTGTAACCCTACAATCTCCTGCACGGCCACCTAGAAGCTAATCATAGGACCTCATTGTGGGACCTCTCATGCTAATCTAGCATACTCTGCTATCCCAACCATAACACCCTATCGCTCCCCAAACTACTAGAGAACCCTCTTTGGTATGTGTCACTCAATGATGTGTTGAGTCAACACTATCTACCCAATCAAGTATTTGGTGTTTCGATAGTACAACAAGCACTCCTAGTCATCATCCCAAGCTATGTAATCCTTGTAGGGCCGCCATGTAAACCCATCCAACAGATCAATCCCATGCCTCTAGTACCCCACATCGCCAACCCGAATCTATGTAAAAATATAAACATAAGACAAGCCTAAAGCCAAGTACCTATCCATAGGTGCTTTGAATACAACAATATGCTCCCATGCCCACACCATGAGCAACGTCATCCCATAGCTAATAGAATGCCCATCCCTATATGCGACATCATGCAACTGAAAATACAACATAGCCAATAGGCAGGGTCCCCAAGCATAAACAGTGGCTCTCTCCATCATCCCCTCCAACATCTTCCCCCACCCTACTAGAAATCAGTGGCCTCATCTATTCAGAATCACCACACCCCTAATAACTATGCACAATACTACAATTAGCTTGTGGTATCTATCGCCCAGTGTGTCCCAACGGATCTCATAATCCTCAACACCTAGCTCTACCAAATCCCATGTCTCAAACACTCACCGAATCATTGTAAATCCATGCTTTGGGTCATAGACCACTCACTCTCCATGAATAGGAAGCCACAAGATCCACCACATGTCCTCAAGTGTCACTATCACCTCTCCAATCAGTAGGTGGAAGGAACTCATCTACAAGTGTCATCTCTCTGCAAGCGTTGTGAGCAAAACCCTATTAGCCCATATAATGGGCATAAAAGGTCGCATGATAAAGTCCAAGCACAGTCAGGGTATCCCGCTCCCCCTCGCCGAGATGATATCATAGAGAAAACAACGTCAGTCGACTCTCTCACATGTAAATTGGTGCAAATCTCACCTACATTCATAAAAATTGTATCATGTTAATCATGACACCTACATTATTCTATTTGACCTATTGCATATTCCAAATTTTGTCAAAAGTTTCTTAAATGTGTCACACTATTAGTCATATGCATCATACTTCACAAATGCGAGCTTACTTTACACTTGCATCACTCTATCATTCATATGTGTTGCACTTTCACAAATGCATCACACCATCCAACATTTGCAGTGCTATTCAATACATGTGTCATTCTAACATACAACTATGTCACACCATCACAGTTGCAATGCACAAAATAGTTGTGAGCAGGCTAATCTCGTGTCATACTTATGTGTTGTCATTTTATAGATGCATCACACTTTATAAATGCGGTGCACGACACTACACTTGTGGTGAACACAATAACAAATGAAGCACATAAATTACACATCTGTTTGCCCTTCTTTGAGCCCTAAAACCTACCAAAAATGATAAAATCACAAAGCATGGATTAGATACATATTACCGCGCCTGAGCCCTCTACACGCCTGAATGATCATACTCAGTATCCTCTATGTGCAACGACTGGTACAGGCAACATTTTGATAGCAGCTTTGTGCAAAATCTCAAACTAGAGCTCTTAGATCTCTAAACTCACAATGCACAAATGACCTATTTTACCCCTCCTAGGGCTTATTTATAACCTAATTTGACCTAATAGTGCCCCTACCTTCATAATTGGTTGCATCAACTTTTGCCTTTGAACGCAAATATCATTCCCTAGATCAACTTTTGAGCCTAGTTTTTCATCGCCATTGCATTCACACCTATCAACTTAGCTTATCGGTAAAATGGCCAAATTTTTTGGAAGTTTTTTAAAATTTGTCAATTTTCTTAAGGGGGCATCATCCTATCCTGCATCCACCGGAGCAGGTCCTGAGCCAAATTTTCTTGGTTATTCTTTGACACAACGCTCAAAATCACATTGTATCAAAAAGGGGCAAAATGTAGACACTGAAAAATATCCCGAGCCTACAAGCAACATTTTATCACTAATTTGGGCCTTCTTTTCTACATAATTAGATAATTTTAATTATTTAATTATTCCCTAAAGTCATCTTCTCCTATTAATTAAATAATTTTTAATTATTTAATTAATTCATTCTATCTTTATTCTTTTTTATATTAATTTAAATAAATATTAATTTATTCAAACTATATCACTAATTTCCCTTTTCCCTTTATAATTAAATAAATTCTTGTTTATGTAATTATTCACTCCCATTTTCTCTATAATTATGCCGAGAGGCGTTCTATAGTTGTATAGGGTTCCAAAGACCCGTGTACATAAAAAAGAATGCAAATGTAACTGATGGAAGTGGATGTGCGAGTAGTGGGTAGTTGAAGAGTCACCGTATTAACGATAGTGGAGGAGAAAAAGAGGAAGAGTAACCAATGGATGTCGAAGGGTTTCCAATGGTATGATAAAGCTAGCATCTAAACGCGGGCATTTCATACTGGAAATACATCTTCTATGAGTATTCGATAAAACATATGCTCACTGAGTAAGGATGATCTATGTACCTGTAGTAATACATTGCCAATATTGGTGCCTAAAGATCTAAAGTGGGAGAGAAGTGGACGAAGATTAGACGATGGTTGGAAGAATCAATTAGGTATGCCCTTCATACCAAACTTCTATATATTAATTTAGAATCAAGCTTCCTTACTTCACAGGCGTTAAGAAACTTTCTAAAGTTTGGTATATGTATCCTTGATGCTTAGTATCTGATAATTGCATTTTCTTTAAAGTATAGAACGAAAATTCCCTACTTTATGAATGCTTTGAGAAGGGATGTTTGTATCATGGCGGTATTATGACCCTATTTATTAAGGGTCTCAGGCTTCCATAGTTCATGATTAGTGGAGAACATGAGCTTTAGTAAAAAAATTAACATCATAGATATGGATGTTTTGGATCAGTTTACTCATCCATCATCATGATAATGATGTTTTAAGATTGCAGATAGGACCTCCTGGATCTCCAAACTAATCCTCATCCAAATGATATACAGCTGGATTTCTGAAAGAAACCACAAATTCATTTTTTTCTTAAGATTATGCTTAGTCATTTTTTTCTTAAGATTATGTTTAGATTGGTGTCCCGGTCTGTAGATTGATTCACCATTTGTCTCATTTAAATGTTCTTGTACTAAACTTTATGGTGTTCGATTTGTATAGCATGATGATTCTCTGGATATTGATCGGCCTTAAGAGAATGTTGTTGCAATGCTTCCTTGACTGATTGTGTAGGGGTGTGCCTTGGAGCTATATGCACCCTAGAAAAAATAAACTTTTCAAGGTTGATTAATATATATCAAATGTGTCATTGATTGCTATTGCCAAGTACTATTCAAATTTGAAAGAAATCAAGCTCACTGATTGTGACTCTGTCATAGGAGATGGAATTTGTGCCTTTTCACAACACGTTTCTTTGGAGGCAATGATTTTAGATGGATGTAGTAATGTCGACAATGAAGATATTGAACAAATGGTACTTGGATGCCCCGCCATAAGTTATCTTGGATTAGATCGAGATCTCAGACATTGGATTCATGCCAATGTAATTGAGAAAATTCAGGGTCGTTGTCGAGTAGAATGGTTATAAATTGCTAATAATGCCCTTAATTGGGAGGGGTTTCAGGACCCCAAAAATTGGCTTTGTTGATGTGAAGGAAATATTCTTATAGATTAATCCAACATATGCTATTGAGTTGTTTAAAACTGTTGAGGAATCGTATGATTCAAACTTGCTATATAGTCTCAAATAGGTACACTTTAATTTCAAATAGCATAAAATTGGGAGGAGGCTCAATTAGCAACACAATACTCACAAACTCATGAAACATATGAGCAGAGGAATAGAATAAATGGTGTAGGAATGATTAGGTGGGGTAAGCAAATTGACAATGGAAGTTAGAACTACTGGACTACTCGTGGAATCCTTAACTGAATAATTCTAAAGAAAACTAATAAAGTAGTGAAAACAATTAAACAATCAGAAAACAAGTGAGACAATCAATTGGTAAATCTCCAATCCTTGTAAATGCAATAACTATCCCTTGAAGTTCAAACTATTGGCATCATCTCATTTACTATGGTTCTATTTCCTAATTATCTCATAAAAATTTTCATCATAGCATGGCCTTCTCTCTCGTTTGAAGATCCAACCAACATAGAATATTCATCATAGTATAGTCTTCTCTCTCACCCGATGAGCCCGACATCTTTTAATACTACCATTGGATCTTTGGATCTAGTGAAAGCCATCGCCTCTGCCACAAGCATCAAGCCACATTAACATGAAATCACACAACATGAATTGAGGGAAAGATTAACGAGTTTACCACCTGGGTCACATGAGTCATCTTCTTGCAATTTAAGGTGATGTGATTGCTAGGACTATCTAAAAGTTTATAAATTTTAAATTTATAAATTTAGAAACTTATAAATTTATATAAACTTAGAAATTTAGAAACTTATAACATTAATCTTTAATTTAAGATCAAAACTTATAAGTTTATAAATTTATAAACTTTTAAATTTTAGAAACTTATAAATTAAAAAAAAACAGCAAGGGATATCTTTGTTTCTAAGTTTCTAAAAATTTAGAAACTTATAAGTTTATAAATTTATAAACTTAGAGGTACGTATGACACCTTGTAGTAAGCAAGAAATGTCTTTGTCACAAAAAAAATGAACATCTTCTATTATTGATCAAGAGGGTACCTTGTCGGGCGATGGCGCTGCTCGAAACAGCTCCCTATGTGAGGCCGCGGCATGCATGAGGGCTTCGCCCTCTTTGCATGCTCATTCTCTGTCCTTTCTCTGTGTCTGAGCCGTGTTTTCTTGTGGTTGGGGTCTGTTTAGGTTGTAGGGGTGGTGTATCTCTCTCGGTGTGCTTTATTCTCCTGGCGTGTGGGTTGTGGCTGGGGCGAAAGCATTCTTTTTCGGTGGTTTCTCCTTGTTGCATTTGTTCTCTATGATGGAAGGCACTTTTAAGTTGGTTTTGGCTCTCCTTTGGTCTGATCCATACCTAGTATGGGCTCCGTGGGTGTGGTTTTCAGTTTTCCTTCACAAATTTTTGGGACTCAATTTTGCATGGCTTAGGGGGAGTCATCAGGGGTCAAATCCCCTTTGGATTTTTGTGCTACTTGTGGGACCTCGTCTCCAAATCGTTCTTTGAAAGTTTTTAATAATAGTTTGTTTGCAAATGACTCAAGTAATGATAGATTTTTTCATGCTGGTGGTTCTCGTATTCCGAAGACAAATGGGTGCCTTGAACGTTCCAAGGAAAGGCCGGTGTTGGTTATCCAACCTGAATCGATTGTGGAGGACATCGAGTATTTCTCAAAACATGCTTTTCTCTACAAATTTTTGGGAATGAGGGTTTCACTCCAATTTCTGGAATCATGGGCTCACCGCTCTTGGTCTCTGAAGGGTGAGATGGAGATAATGTTGTTAGCAAACAACTATTTCATGGTGACATTTAATTGCATGGTGGATCGCAATAGAGTTTTTGAAGGTGGGCCTTACTTCCACGACCAGGTTGGTCTATTCATTAAGCCATGGCATGCGGGTTTTGATCCTTCGAAGGAGCTTCTGAATCGGGTTTCGGTTTGGGTTTTCCTCCCTCGATTTCCAGTGGAATTTTGGTGCAATGACATTTTGCATCAGGTTGCTTCATTACTGGGAAAACCGGTGGGTCCTTCTCAACAAAATTTGGACAAAAAGGTAATGAATTTTGCCCGTATTTGTGTGGAAATGGATTTAAATAACCCTATCCCAGATTCTTTAGAAATATGTGTGGGTTCATGCTCTTGGTTGCAACAACTTGACTACGAGACTTTGCCATTTCGTTGCCATCTCTGTCGTGAATATGGGCATTTATAGAGAAGATGCCCAAAGTTTAAATCTCCAGGGAATCAGGTTGCTCAGCCTCCTCGTAATCCCTCAAAGGGTGACAAGGGTAAGGAGACCATGTTGGCTGAGGCTGTGGATGCTGAGGGTTTTACTCCTACTAAGGCTCATAATAGTAACTGGGGCAAAAAGAGGACCTTTAAGGATCTCCAGGATGGAGATTCCTGTAACAGATTTGAGGTGCTTGATGATCTTGGTCATCAGGAGGTGAATCCAGGATTGTTGATTTTGGATCAGGGTGTTTCAGAAGGGGTTCAAGAAGTCATTCTCCTTGAGCATATCCAAACTCCTCAGGAATTTGGGGCTACTTAGTTGGAATCAGACCTGTGTATGGTGGTTCATGGGAGGACTGAGCCTTCTGTGGAGATGATGTTGGGGGAAGGTGGGCTCTCCAACCCATTGGTGAAATCAGGAGCAGGCTTGGTAAAAGGTAATAAGGCCTCTCCTTCATTGGGAATTCTTCAAAAGGACCTAAAGAAAGGGGTGGTGGAGAAGACTTCTAAAGTAGGGAGAAAGAAGGATTTGGAGAAATTAAAGTTGATGGGAGAGTCTCTGGTGGAGGCTGGGTCTATCAATACTCTGGATTCACATTTCTCTAACCCTCCAAAATGAATGTCCTCTCCTGAAATGTAAGGGGCTTGAACAGTGGCCCTCAACAAAAAGTTTTTCGGAATTTGTTGCGTTCTCATTCTCCTGATGTTCTTTTTCTTTAGGAGAATAAATTAACCGTTGAAGGCATGATGGGTTTGATGCCTAAACTGTGGGTGTGGGGCAGTTTCCAGTGTATTGGGGCTCATGGTAATGTTGGTGGGGTGGCTTGCCTGTGGAATCCATTGAAGATTCATCCTCTTTGGTGGTTGTCCTCCAAGTCCTCAATCTCCATGGTTGTTTCAAGTTTGGAATTGGGGGAAACTATTCTTCTCTCAAACATCTATGCGCCTGTTGATTTTCTGGTAAGAAGTTATTGTGGTCTCATATTAGTTATGTTCGGAGCTTAGCTCCTTTGTTCCCTTGGATTGTTGTAGGGGATTTCAATGCTATTATTGAGATAGATGAGAAGAAGGGTGGTATTGCGAGATTGGAACCCTCAACTTTCCTTTTTCATGATAGCATCTCTGCTTTGAACCTGGTTGACATTAAGCCTCAAAATGGGAAGTTTACTTGGAACAATAGGAGATTGGGGGAGAGTTGTATTGTGGAGAGACTTGATCGTTTCTTGGTGTCCTGTTTTTGGGTTGGCAGAGGGTTGTCTTCTGGCTCTGAGATTCTGGATTGGAGGGGTTCAGATCATTGGTCTATTAAGTTCTCTACCTCTTATGTTCGGGTGGCTCGATCCCCTTCTTTCAAATTTCAACTTATGTGGTTAAGAGATTCTTCTTTGTAGGTGCATATGGTTGATTGGTGGAGTAGGGGAAGACCTGCTTTTGGCACTGCCATGTATTCCTTTTCTAAGTTGTTGCAATTTGTAAAATATCAACTTAAAAGGTGGAATAGGCAGTACTTTGGCAATATTTTTCGTGCTAAGGTTGATGCACAAGTTGTCTTGGATGTCATCACTCAGGAGATAAGGGAGTGTGGTCTTTCTAAGGATTTACTTAGGGAGGAGGCCTAGGCTCAGAAAGCTTTGGAGGAGTGTGAGCTACGTGAGGAAATTTTTTGGAAACAAAAGGCTATAGTTTAGTGGTTACAAGAGGGGGACATAAACACTGCCTTTTTCTTCAACTCGATGAAGGCTAGGAGACATGGTAATTCTATGCCTGTTCTAGTGAATGACAGGGGTGAGCTTCTATCTTCCTTGCAGGATATATCTAGAGAAGCTTTGGAGTTCTATGCTTCTTTATTTCATGAGGACTCTCAGGATGTTACGGAGGAAGAAAACCAAGTTCTGGCTTGTATTCCCTCTTTGGTCACTAGGGAGATGAATGAGTATCTTTTGCGTGATACCTCGCTAGAGGAATTAGAGGCTATTGTTTTTAGATGAAGAAAGGGAAAGCTCCATGTCCTGATGGGTTTCCAGTTGAATTTTATCAAGAATTTTGTGACATCATTAAGTTGGACCTGTTGGAGGTGGTGCGTGAGTCTCAGAAAAATAAGCAGACGCTTCAGGCTTTAAACTCTACTTTCCTTGCTCTCATTCCAAAATGTGAGGGGGTGGATCATCTGAGTCAATTTCGACCTATTTCTCTTTGTAATGTGGTGTATAAAATCATTTCCAAGCTAATATCTGAAAGGCTGAAGAGATGGCTCAGTAGGCTTATCTCTAAGGAACAAAGTGGTTTTGTAGAGGATCGACAAATTTTGGATGGGGTGGTCATTGCTATGGAGACCATTCATTCGATGGAATCCTCGAAAGAAAAGGCTATGTTCATCAAGCTTGACATGGCGAAGGCTTATGATAGAGTGAGGTGGTCCTTTTTGCGGAAAATTCTTCTTGCTTTTGGATTTGCTGAGGAATGGATCCAGTGGGTGATGAGTTGTGTTACCTCCACTTCATTCTCAGTGTTGATTAATGGGGAGCCTACCACTCTCTTTAGTGCTTCTAGGGGTCTTCGTCAAGGGGATCCTATCTCTCCTTACTTATTTATTCTTCTGGCAGAAGGTCTGGGTAGACTAGTGAAACGTAATGTGGAGTTGGGTTTGATTTAGGGATGGAGGTGGGGAAATGACTTTCCTCCTCAGTCACACTTGCAATTTGTGGATGATACGGCTTTGATGGGTCTGGCAAAGATCAGAGAAGCTTTGAATCTACGCAAGGCCTTGGATATATATCTTGTTGTGGCTGGTCAAAGGATTCATGAAGACAAATCCTCCATTTTCTTCTTTAATACTCCGCAGCCTATTCAACAAAGGATTTATCATATCTTGAGGTTCCAGATTGGTTCTCTTCCTTTAACTTATTTGGAAATTCTTATCTCTGTCGACAGACTTCTCAGAGAGTCTTGGCAAAATATCTTGGACAAGTTTCGTGCGAAGGTTAGTCATTCGACTCACCGATGGCTGTCATTTGTTGGGCAGGTTCTGTTGCTTAAGTTCGTGGTGCAAGCTCTTCCTATTTATAGTTGTATGTTACAGGTTGCTTCGGTTGGGTTTGTGAAGGATATGGACTCTCTGGCTAGACAATTCTTATGGGCGGGTAGCTTATCCTCATCTAAATGGAGCCTGATTAAGTGGGATGTTGTTTGTAGCCCAAGGTAGGTGGAGGGACTTGGTTTGTGGAAGGCGACTTGGTTTGGGTTGGCATTGGCTGCAAAGCTTTATTGGAGGTGGTGTGTGGAACAGGATCATAGCTGGGCTAAGATCTTATCCCACAAGTATCTTCCAGGGATTTGTAAGGAGGGGCTTCCCAGGTTTCCTCTAGTAGGGAAAGGTTTGGTGATTTGGGGAACGCTTAAGAAAGGGGCTGCGCTAATCAAGGAGGGCCTATTTTGGATTTGTAATAAGGGGGTTGAGGCTATGTTTTGGTCTGATTCTTGGGATGGTTACACACCCATTCTTTGTCAGTACCCTAATTTGGTGACTTTGGCGCAAATATTTTTGGAGGCCGATTGGTCTAGAGTGAGTGATTTCAAGAATTTTGACCTTGATGGATAGGTGGAGGTGGCTAGGTGGAAGGTCCCTAGTGAGTGGCTTGTTCTCGGGTTGGAGGAGGATGGTATTGTGCTCTAGAATATCTTGGCTGGTAGACAATGCAACTCCCTTAGGGATAAGGATATTCTAGCTTGGAGCCCAAACCCTAAGGGTGTTTTCACTATGGCTAGTGGTTATCAGGAGTTGCTTTCTCGTAAGTTTGGGGGGGTGGAGGTTCCTTGGTGGAAACATGTGTGGAACAAGTTTTTGCGGCCTAAGTGTAATTGTTTTGTTTGGAATCTTGCTTGGAATAGATGTTTGAATTGGGAGAATATCCGTAAGCGTGGATTCCAGGGCCCCTCTATGTGTGTTCTGTGTGGGTGCAGTGAGGAGGATTCTCCCCATTTATTTTTCTAATGTTCTTATTCTATGCTGCTCTGGCATTGGTGGTTGGGTGTTTGGAAAAATCCTTATGTTCATGAATCTTCTCTTGTTGAATTTTGGAGTAATCTGGGAAGGCCCCCCTCCTAGGCTTCTTTTCTCCAGATTTTGTGGAGCATTGGTCCTACTTTCATCCTTTGGAAAATTTGGTTGGAAAGGAATCGTAGGATTTTTTGCGGAGAAAAGTTGTTGGCTCATCAGGTTTGGCACATAATTATTAGTATGATCCAGGAGACAGTGGAAGCTAAATGTGAAGTGACCCTTCCGTTGGAAAGAAGAGATGATGAGATTGTGAATAGATTGGGGATGCCAGGGTTGAATCCAGTCTTTGCCTGTGTTAGAAGAGGTAGGAGAGCGAAAAAGAAGGTTCAAAGGATTGGAAGATGGATGCCTCCTCCGACGGAGTTCCTGAAGATTAATACTGACGGCTCCTCTAGAGGCAACCCAGGGCTTGCTGGTATTGGTGGAATTGGTAGAAACTGTACTGGTTCAGTGATTTTTCTTTTCTCCATCCATAAGGGGCAGAATTCTAACAACCTTATGGAAGGGCTGGCGATTCTTTGGGCTATTGAACGTGCTTGCGCCTTGGGTTGGCGAAAGGTTATATGTGAATCTGATTCACATATTATTGTTAATTTGTTGCTTGAGAAAAGGGTGGCTGATGTTAATTGGCAGATTGTGTCAATGGTTAGACAGATTTTGTAGCGGTGCTCTACATTGGAAGTGGTGTCTTTTTATCCACATCCCGCGTGAATGGAACAGGGCGGCTGATTGTTTGGCCAAGTGGGCTTCTGAGCATGAGGATGATTGGAGGGTTGAGGGGTGGAGACAGTTATCTCCTAAGTATGTTCTTGATTTAGAGAAGGTCATTGCTGATGATATGGAGGGTTAAGTTGTAGATGGCTTGTTGGTTGGTGGTTCTGCTTGTTCTTGTTGTTCTAGGTTTTCCTTTGTGGGAGCTAATGGGCTCCCTTACTCTTATGTATTGTTAATCTTTCGACTTCAATAAAGTTTTTACCCCTTTTTTTAAATTTTTTTTTATAAACTTATAAATTTATATCAATTTTTAGAAACTTAGAAATTTATAAGTTTATAAATTTATCATTCAATTTATAAATTTATTTTATTAGACATGAAAAAAGTTTCTAAAATTTATTAATTTAAAATATATAAATATATATATATATATATATATATATATATATATATATATATCTTAACATATATAAGTTTCTAAAATTTATAAACTTATAAATTTCTAAAAAACAACAAGGATATCTTTGTTTATAAGTTTCTAAAAACTTACAAACTTATAAGATTATAAATATTTTATAAATTAAAAAAATAAATATTTTATAAATTAAAAAAAATAAAAATTATAAATTAACAAAAAAAAATAATAATAAATTATATATATATATATATATCTTAACATATATAAGTTTCTAAAATTTAAAATTTATAAACTTATAACATTAATCTTTAATTTAATATCAAAACTTCAATTGAAGAAACAATTATTCAACAAGTGCCACGTAGTGGCGAGTACTTGCCTTTGTAGTATTCTAATTAGAGATTTGTAGAGTTGGAATAAAAAAAATGTAAGTTTAATTAATGTGAATAAAATTAAATGTAATTTTTTTTTAATTGTTGTATTTTAGTTTTGACTTTTGTATTTTGTGTTTTGTTCAATTAATAACTTGGTTTTTTTATATGTTTTGGTTATGTAATGTAAATATCTTGTTTGATATTAAATATTTAAAAATAAAATAAATTGGAATAAATGCTTATTGTTTGGTGTTAATTTTTTTTAAAAAATTTAAAGTTGAATACATTGAATATTTATGTAATGAACCCATTCATTGAGAGAAGGAAGTAGTTTATGAATTATTTGTAGTAGACATAATGACTAATAAAGTTGAAGTTGAGTTTGTTCTTTAGAATACATATTTGCTAAACATTAAATAATCAAATGATTTATTATTAAAAATAATTCTTAGATTGATTCTAGTTGATTTTGAATTTGATAGTGAAATCTTCATATTATAGTTGAAGTTAAATATACTATTAATATAATAAATATATTATATTCTAATTTAATATTAATAAATTATAAATTATATTATATAAACTAAGTAAATAGGTAATATTATAATATTAATATATTTTAAAATATTATTACAATTATTAATATAGTGATTTACTATTATATTAATTAATATTAAATGTAATAATATAATGATATTAATATTATAATTAACATAGTAGTCAATTAAGATAGTTTATTAATATATATAAATATATATGAAAGGAGAACCTACAAAATAAAATAACCTATATTATATTGTATATAAATATATAATATAAATTAATGTATTACCTACATAATATAGGTTAACTTATTTACCTACAAATTATTACGTGTAATAATATAAGATATAAATAGAAATAGTATATATATATATATATATATATATATTACCTATAGGTTATATATTATCTTATTATAATTTTTTTTTGAAGAAACTATATATATTAATATAAATTAATATAAAAATATACATGATGAAAAAAAGAAGGAACACATATATAATCAAATTATACCATAAAATATTAAAAACATAGTTTAATGGAAAGAATAATACAATTTTTTTTATTTTTTTTTATTTTAATAGCATGAATCCAAATCTCTATAAAATAGTTAATTGATTTTTTAAGATTTTCTTTAATAAAAAAAACAATTACATACATAAAAAATTTATTCTTTTCAAAATAAATAACATTTATTTATTTTAGAAAGATTTAATGAAATGATTTTATAAAGCAAAAAATAAAAAATCTTCCTAAAAAAATGTTTAATTTGCTTTATCCACCAATAACACGCAAAACTTTTTTAACCAATCATATGCACAAAAAATAATTTTTATAATTTATAAAGTTAAATATTTTACAAGTTGACTTTACAAAATTTAATTTAATTTAATTTTTTGTTTAAATATTGTTTTTGATTGGTTGAAAACTAAATTATTAATAACTAGTTAACTAAAAAAAGTCAAACTCATTACAATAGTACAATAGTACTATGCTAAGGCAATAAATTTATAAGTTCATCTTATATCTTAAATTTAAGATTTATAAGTTGATAAATTTATAAACTTATAAAATTTATCATTCACCTTATAAATTTATTTTATTAGACATGAAAAAAGTTTCTAAAATTTATAAATTAAAAATATATATATAAGTATCTTAACATATCTAAGTTTATAAATATATATATAAGTTTAACATAAATATAGATTAACATATATAAGTTTAAAAATTTATATAAGTTTCTGATCTTCTTTTTCAATTAAAAAACAACAAGGGATATTTTGTTTTGAATATATCTTAAATTTATAAAAATATATATAAATTTAACATATTTGTTTTATGTTTTATCTTTATAAATAATTACTTTTTATTGAAAAATACTTAAAGAAAACAACATAAAAATATGAATAGATACTAAAAGTGCCTATTGCAATTTTATGTATAAATTTAATATAGATAATACTAAAATATTAGAATGAAGAAACTTATAAATTTATAACTTTTAAGTTTATAAATTTATAAACTTATAAACTTATAATATTTATAAACTTATAAATTTATGAATTTCTAAGATTCTAACATTTATAAGTTCATAAATTTATAAAATTATAAAAAAGAATGTAATATAATTATTCATTTTAAAAATTCTAAATCAATATATTTAAAATTAAAAATAAAAAAATAAAAAATAAAAAAAACATATCTGAAATTTGTTATGAAATTTTTATTCTTAGTTGTTTATTAGGATTGGTCCATTTTCTAATTAGTTTTGGTGCACTAAAAATGAGTGACAAAACTACATATCATTATACGGCCTTTGCCTATTGTATTCTAATATTTTTACATGTTTCTCTTGTAGAACACATCTCCTTACTACATAACAATAGCTCTCTCAAAATATTCTACATAAAACTACAAAACACAATTCTACATTAAACTGCCCATCCACTCCAATTTAGTAAAAGTTGAGTAATTTTTTTTTTTAAATTAATATTTATATAAAATATTCAAATAGACTCACAAAAACTTTAAGGGGAAAAATCCAAGTCCAATCGACGGTCTAGATTCACTCCATGAAACTGACATATATAGTGTACATAGTTCAGACAACTTGGAATCCACAGGGAATATCCACCACGACCACAAGTGTTCATACTAACTTCGTATATAGGGGATACAATATAAGGCCCAAATTTGACAATCGATCTTGCCTGTCATCAACCTTGCAAAAGACAAAAAAATCTATAACAAGTCCCAAGCAGCATTGTCGTCAACAACATATGTCACATAACTCTTTAAAATTTGTCTATTTCAAACCAATGCACACAGTCATATTTTTTTAGAGTGCTTTGACATTCAACAATTAATTATAGGAAATTGTAATTTTATTTTTGTTTTAGATGCTACTTTGGATTTCATCCAAATTTCTTATTACATTATTCTTCAAGGAAAAGTACAATCACTACAAATTAAAAAAGAATGTTCTTTATTTTAGTAGAATTTTGAAAGTTTAATCATTTTTCCTACTATAAGATTAAAAAATATATAAATTAATTATAAAAAAATTATTTTATAGATATGGTTTGACCGAGAATGTTTGAATCGGATGAGCAAAGGAGGCAACATCAAAGAGAGTATCAAAGAGAATATCGAAGAAGGCAACAGGAACAAATGATAGATGTTCAAATAGAAGAACAAAGAAGAAGACACAATGAAGCTGAAAGACAAAGATATGCTAGACGACGAGCAGAAGTAGCAATACAAGAATTAGAATTTCAAAATAGAGAGGAGGAAAATTTGATTAGAAATACTCGTCAACGAACTTCTGAAGGAACCTCTCATTCTGAAGGAGAAGAAAGACAACAAGGTGATCCTCAATCGAGTGAGAGGTACAACAATACATATGATGCAAACATTCAATTGAATGTTGAAAATGATGCTTCAAGGTCAATAGATCGTGTATTAGAAACACCTCAACATGGAAGTCAAATTGATATCAATTTAGGTGTAGAAGACAATGTACAAAACATACAAAACCCAAATGGAATGCTTCATGCTGATTTTCAAAGTTTTCAAATGCAATTCCGACATCGATTAGATAGTTTAAAAATGCCAAACATGTGTTACGTGGAAATATTTTTAAATCTTTTATTTGACAATTTTTTGCAAAATCAATCTTTAAACATAGTATTTATGCCTAAATTCAATCAAATATAAAGTTTAATTTTGTCAAGATTATGAAATTAGATTTTTTGGTGCTATTCAAATATATATAAAGTTTTTTCATTATTTATTTTATGCACTATTTGTTTTTTTTTTGATACACACGATAGATAATTTATATTGAAATATAAGAGAACTACAAACGTCTGCAACACAGGAATAACCATCCACAGACACCGCCGAGCAAGACGACCACCACCGAGACTCAAAACCAAGATTTCCACAGACCCGAGCATGCATCAACGACCACCCATGAAAACTTGAGGGTAGAGACGAGGGGTCACAGACCGACCCACAACCATCGTTAAACAAAGCTGCCAAAAAAGTGCAGAGGACCCCAAAAAACGGCTAGTAAAGACTTCAGACACAGAGCCAACCCTTACATGAAACCATTGACTTCCGCAAAACAGACAAAGCCCTCCAACCAGTCAATTCCCTCCGACGGCACCAACTTTAATTTTCGTTTCAAGAACTCCACGGCCACGTCCGCAAGCTTTCTGTGGCGAGACAAAGCTGGCCCTTTGAGGTCAAGGAGGAAGGGATACACCTTGACAGCTTCCTCCGTGTCCCATAAAAGAGACAAGTCAGCCGGACGCGGAATGCCTTTGCCTAAGAAGGCCGCCTTCAACGTATCTTCAAGGCCACCGAGTAAATCAATGCGGAACAAGCGCTCCATCATCTCCCTTGCCATCTTCTTCGGGGTTTCCAAGTCCAATAACACTGCGAGAAAACGAGAGGAGACATGGGCATTGTCTCTGGCATACTCCCTTCTATGCAAGTGTTCATTTCCCAGAATCATCTTAACCGCAACCAACGACACAGGATCGTCCTCGAGCAAAATACGTTTCAGTCTTTGATCTGTGACTTCCCTGAAGGCAATTTGTCTCTCCGTAGCGACCAGAGAGACCGGCGTATCAACACCGAAGCATTCCAAACCATCCAGCGAAATATGTATGGTGAATTTTGATTTTTTCGACCCCTCCATGATAACAGCTACACCCTGCACAGGAACAAAGCAAAACCAAAATGCAAATACCAAACACCGAAATGAATTTAACGGATCCAAAAATAGACCCGTGAGAACCCGCTTGGCCATCGCACAAGTGCCGAAATAATGAAAGGACGATCTTCGCATCCCTGCAATGAAGAATGGCTACGGACGCAGTCCATACTCCTTAAAACCATAATCACTTCAAGTGAAGTGAACCGCCACCCGGCCAAGCAACAGTCTTGTCAATGGTTGTCGTACACAACGTGTCACAGAATGGATGTCTTGAAAGCAAAGCCAATCCTCCTTCCTGACGAACATTAAGGCTCCGCTAAAATCAAACCGATCTCATTAAGAAGGCCAACATTTCCCTTCTATGAAATAAGGGTGGCCAAGAGATGACGTGGTAGTGTCACCTCAGCATACTCTCACACCGTCCCGAGGCCAACTCACACACCCCCAAGATTGGGTGTTGAAAAGAGAGGCAGGGGAGGGGCCCACCCATCCGCCCACTGGAAGCAGCTAAAGATGACATTCTTTTAAACCTGGACCAGTGACCCCCAAATTAGATAGGAGGTCTGCCTCCGTGTTGCCTTCCCTTAGGGTATGATTTAGCATTACTTGTTCAAAGCTGTCCATCAGCTCAATTGCCACCTCCAAATACACACCTAATTTCCAATTGTGAATCTGTCTTGTCCTCAAAGCATTAATAACTAATGTTGAATCACCTTCAATAATCAAACTTTTGATTCCTAATTCTTTACTGAATTTGAGTCCAAGCACTAAAGCCTGAAACTCAGTCGCATTATTCGTACCATCCGCAAGAGGCTGAGCAAGTTTACCAAGAACCGCACCAGTGTTGGTTTTGATAATGCACCCCGCACCTGACGGACCCGGGTTTCCTTTTGAGGCACCATCAAAATTTAATTTGGCCCAACCTGGTTCGGGAGGGAGCCACTGCGTCATTTTGCGTTGTTCCATAGAAGCTGCACTTCCTGAACAAGCCACAGGAGGGGATTTGATACCAAACCATTGTTTCAGAATCCAAGCATCCCATTTAGTAAAATTGGATTTCCTCTGTTTCACCAACAGCTGAGAGTTAAAAAGTTCTACGATGCAAGCCTCTACCTTGCACTGTAACCTTGGGATCGATAATTCTTTATCCTGAAACAAGCGTCTATTTCGTTCCTTCCAGACTTCCCAAATGAGAATCGAGGGACTCATTATCCATAGGTCACCAAAGATGGCGTTGTGCTTGTTGCTTGGCCACGAGTTTAGGCATTCAAGCAGAGTGTTTGGAAAAATAGTTGACCACTTCAGTTTAGTGCACAGCCAAGACCACATTTGATAAGTAAAATTGCAATTCAAAAGTAAGTGATTCACACTCTCCTCAGCTTTCTTACACAAGGGGCATCTGGTTGGACCAAGATAACCCAACTTAGAAAACCTATCGCCTGTCAGTATTCGGCCTTGGGCAGCAGCCCAAGTGAAGAGCCCTGCTTTCGGGAGGCATACCTTATTCCAGCACAGATTTAGAGGAAGAACTGTAGAGGATTCATGAGAAGTTAACATATTATAGCCAACTTTGGCCGAATAAACACCATTTGAAGCAGCGTCCCACCGAATACTATCTTCCCCTTTTCTGACCCAGATCCTGCGTGCTTCCATTACGCGCTCAAATAAATCCATTTCATGACTTTCCACATTCAAGTTACGGACTGATTTCCACTTCGTAAAACTACCCCCTGAAGCTTCTTCAAGAACAAAGTAATCCCTGACTTTTAAACCCCAAGATTGTTTAGTCTTCTCCATTATGTTTGAGAGTTCAGGCATGTCTGCTAAGACTGGGTAACCTTCCCATGAATCATCCCAGAATAAGGCCTCCTGCCCCTCCTTAACCTCCCATGTAATAAAATTTGTAATCAATTCTCTGCAACTTTTAATGAAATTCCAAATTCGAGACCCAGATGGGAGAGTATTTGCATAAAAAAAGTAATACGGATCAGGTTCCAGATATTTTTCCCTGACGATCTTAACCCATTTGAGATCTGGCCGGGAATGGATTGTCCAAGCCAATTTTTCCCCCAACGCCTTATTTTGCTTTAGAATGTTTCTCAGCCCAGATCCGTCATTCTCCCTCTTCTCGCAAACCTTTTGCCAGTTAATAAGGGGAATTTTTTTTTGTTCAGAGCTGCCTTTCCAAAAGAAGTCCCTCATTACTTTATTTAGATCTTTGCTTGCACCGCTATTTAACTGGAGACAGGACATCAGATAAATTGGCAGGGCTGAAATAACTGATTTCAACAGAGTTAATCTCCCAGCCCAAGAGAGCCATCTATTCTTCCATGAAGAAATTCGGTCTTTACATCTGCTCACTATTGAGCTCCATGCATTGTTGCTTTTGGTGCCTTTATCCAATGGGAGGCCTAAATATTTGCAGGGCAATTGCCCCATTTTGAAACCTAGAATTCTCAATATTTGAACCTCATTGGGGCAGGTTGTATTAAAGAAAAAGACCTCTGATTTGGCCTTACTAACTTCTTGACCTGAAGCCCTAGAAAAATCTTCGAGCAATGTTTTTAACCTTTGAGCCTCCTTTGCCGATGCTTCACCAAACAACATTGTATCATCTGCAAATTGTTGATGTGTGATATTGGGAAGGCTGCTGGTGACTTGCAAACCTTGAATCTCCCTTGACCGTCTTGCATTTTCAATCGATCTCCCTAATGCTTCAACCATTATTATGAATAAGAACGGAAGATAGAGGGTCACCCTGCCTCAGCCCTCTTGAAGCAGTGAAAAAACCTTCCGGAGAACCATTTACAAGCACTGAGAAACGCGGGCAGGCTACCCAACCAAAGATCCAATTCAACCACTCCTTCTGAAAACCAAAAGCCTCCATTACTTTAAAAAGAAATCTCCAATTCACTCTATCATATGCTTTTTTGATGTCCAGCTTCAACAGCATGCCTGCTTTTTTTAATTTTTGAATTGAATGAATGACTTCTTGAGCAATGATCACCCCATCTAGGATAGAACACCCAGGAACAAAGCCTGTTTGTTCTTCAGAGATAATAGTGGGAAGAACTCTCTTTAATCTGTTAGCTACAACTTTAGCCAAAATTTTGTAGACTGTGTTACAAAGCGAGATTGGACGGAAGTCTTCCCATCTGTCAGGTTTATCTTTTTTTGGAATTAGAGCGATTAAGGTATTATTTGCTTCCTTTAGAACCCTTCTATTTAGTCTAGAATCTTCAATAGCTTCCCAAATATCCTTTCCCAAAAAGTGCCAACATTTCTGAAAGAAACCGGCTGGGAACCCATCTGGTCCAGGGGCCTTCTCTGGCTGCATCCCAAAGATTGCCTCTTTTACTTCCTCTTCAGAGAACTTTGCATTCAATGCTTGCATTTGATTTGGGGAAACCAATTTCGGAATAGATTGCAGGGAAGCATTCTGAGCTTGCCAATTTGAACCTTCCCAATCATTAAGCAAATTCTGAAAAAAAGAGACCGCAAAAACCTTGATTTCCTCTGCATCTTCCAACATTCTTCCATCCCCGTCATAAAGACAAGTGATTCTATTGAATTCTCTTCTAGCCTTTGTGGAGTTGTGGAAGAATTTTGAGTTTCTGTCCCCAGATTCTAACCAAACTTCTCTGGATTTTTGACGCCAAAAGATTTCTTCTTTGGAAAGGATGTCGTTCAACTTTTTGGATAATGCCTTTTCTTTCATGTAGCACATTTCATTCATACCATTCTTCATAATTTCCTCAGCTAAGGAATCTAATTCTGCCTCCGTTTGCTCTTTCTCTTTGAAGATATTTTTGAAACTCTCTTTGTTCCATTGTTTAAGACGCTGCTTCAGGTATTTTAACTTTGTTATTACATTGAATAAACTTGAACCTCCCGGAGAGCATTCCTTCCACCATTATTCAAGTAACTCTAACACATTGGGGTCTTTAAACCACATCATTTCAAATTTAAAAGGGCATCTGTTCGGACCTTTCTCACCAGTAATATGCAATTGCACTGGAAGATGATCAGAACCAGTACCAGAGTTTATCTTGCTCTCTCGAGAAAAAGGAAAGGAGCCCAAATTTCCTTTGAAGAAAAATCGATCTAATTTTTTTGCGATACTTCCAAACCCTTTCCTTCGGTTTGTCCAAGTGAAAAGACCATTGCCTGTGGGAATTTCTAGAAGAGAGTTTCTCTCCACGAAGTCACGAAAATATTTTTGAGACTGCAGGGCTTTCCCAATTCCCCCTAACTTATCCTCCTTCTTAAGAATGGCATTAAAGTCCCCCCCTAAAAAACTACAATCTTGGTGCAGATCTTGCAAAACAACATCCAGCTCTTGCCAAACTAATTTTTTCTGAGTGCCCAGCAAAGGGCCATACACATTTATTAAATTGAAATGAAGGTTCGAGGTTAAACTTCTTACCTTACACACCATCCAGTGTCTACTAATCTTCAAAGCCTCCAGAAAGATTGACTGAGGTTTCCAAATAATCAATAAACCTCCTGAAGCTCCTTCAGCTTCCGAACCAAGCCATTTCCAAGACCTTAACTTCTTGCCAAATTTTTCCAGATCTGACTTATCTAGTTTTGTTTCTTGAAGAAGACAGATTTTGACTTGACACACTTCAATGTGGCGCCTAATTAGGTTCCACTTGTTAGGGGCATTTAAGCCCCTAACATTCCAGGTTAAGATTTTCATTGCTGTTCAGGAAGGGCTCCACCCTTCCCTACTTTTATCATAGTGTCAATTTTTTTTTGGCCGTTGGCTTCCCCGTCCATCTTTCTTTTCTCTTGATTAGGGATCCTGCCCCTCTTTTTTTGATCCCCACAATCTGGAGTTAATTTGAGGATGTCCCTTCTGTGAATACCTAAACGAGATTTCGCTGCCAACAGATCCTTTGCTAGCTTCCGCTTCCTACCTGATTGTGGGCTTAGCAATTCTGTTGTGGCTTGTTCATCTGACTCCCAATAATCCTCCATTCCTGCCAGACTAAGACCAACCTCCAGCGATCCTGTCCTTGATTTAGCCGCCTCTGCCAGTTCCACAAGTTCCTTCCCTACTTCAATCAGAGAGTCCAGCTCCACATTCATGCCACTATCCCCCATGAGAGCTAAGGTCTCCGAGATTTTGTCGTCTAACTCTTCAAACTGGACCCGCTTCTCCGCCTGTTCTTCTTGAATAATCTTCCTACCTGCATCTTCATCCGTGGGGATAGGAGTTGGAGTCCCAGTCAACAAAGCTCCACCCATGGGGGCCATATTGTCACTATTTGCTTTTGGAGAAACCCTAGAGTCCTCTGTCGGTGACTTCTCACGCCCGTGCTTTGGTGATTTTGGAGTTTTGGAGAAGATTCGTGCCGCTGCTCGAAGGTTTGCCGAGGGAGTCTCCACCATGCTGGATTTACCTGCCACTTCATTATGAGTTCTGCAACCTAGCGTGCGAACCAGGTTGTTACGCATTAAAGAGTCCCTTACTAATTTTTGAACCCGAACCCCATAATCCGTTATAAGCTCAATCTCGCTCTAGAACGATCTATCCACAGTGTTTTCCACACAAATGCGCACATAGGTTTGATTTCTCTTCGCCAGTTTCCTTTCTTCTGCACAAACAAATGTGCCCAACTGGTTTGCAATTTCCTCAAGAATGGAGGGCGCCCAGTACTCCTGTGGGAGATTTGGTAAGCTGTACCAATCTTGAATACATTCCATTTCGTGGGTTGAAGGGTCGAATCCCATAGACCATTTTCTTAAATAAAAGCTGCAGCCATCGAGGACCCAAACCCCATTTACTATTTTATCTCTGATAATACAGGATGGGCAAACAACTAAGAAAAAATCGTTTTGGAGCATTTTAAACTGCAGCTCCTCACCCCAACGCTCTCTCCACCAGCTCACCAAATAGTCCCAGTTTAGATTCTTCCCAAACCACTTTCCAAACAAACCTAATTGTTCTAACCTCAGGACTTCCGCTTGCAAAATCGAAGAGCTGATAACAACTTTGGTTCTTCCACTTTTAGCTTCTTTGGACATGAAAGAGACATGATTGTTCTGTTCTTCCTTTGAACTTTCTTCCCTGACTTCCTCCCATACCTTGGTCGAAAACTTTTTTTGCCATTCCATTCCTCCCTTCCCATTTCTGGAATTAGGGTTTTTTTGCGAAGTTGGTCTGCTCGGCCATGATATGATATTTTGCCCAAGTTTTTCTTCATTCTGATAACAAGGTCTGCGAAAAGCATCGTTCCTGTATTGACTATACTTATTCCTACCACGAGAAGGTCCTGCAGCCTTGTTCTGAAGATGCCCGTGACCCTTGCCCGTAGAAAAGCGACCGTGCATGACATGATTTTGTGGTCGGGCCTAGCGGTCCTTCCTCCAAACATGTTCAAGATCCCCAGACCTGTTCGCATTGGGACCCCCTCGACCGCTGCTACCACTCTGAAATTTTTCCGACCGTTGCTTACCGCCATGACCGTTGCAAAGCTCCATTTTCTTCAGAGATCATTTTATGCACTATTTGTTACTAAATTTTTTATTTTTTTAATTTTATTTTATGAAAAATTACGGATACTTTTGTTCTTATCATTCGTAAATGCTAACCTTAATTTTATTGTTCTTTTATTTTCAGCAAATAATCTAATTGAAAGTGGAAGAATCACAGAATGAATCAAAAATCATAGTTGAAAGCCCAATTGTCTCTGTAAGGTCAAATGATTTTGTTGAAACCCTTGTCGACAAATATGCAAGAACAGTTTTAGTGTTGCAATAAGATTGTCAAAGAAATTGAAAATACAAGCTTAATGATCGATGATGATGTCGAGGAACTAGAAATAATGACAATGGAAGTTGTTGCAAAAAAATTTCATGAGGAATATACTATAGTAGTTGCATTTCCAAATATGCTCAAAGAAGTATATGAAGATCACTATGAAAATAAAGGTCGTAATACCGATCTCATTGCTGAAGAATTTGTAATGTATTTACACCATTACAATGAGATGTTATTAGTATAATCACTTCTTATTTGACCTTAAATACTTCTTATATTTACAAACTTTGTACACATTGTAGGAAAGGTTTATTAATTTTGTTTAACTTATATTATAATATAAAAAAATAACTTTTAAATTTTTTTTGAAGAGGATGTGTGGCAACATATAATAGTTCCATTTCTATTTTTTTTCTTTTGATAACATATTTTGTTCTACTCATTATTTGTAATGTACGTGGTTTTTTAAAATGTGTGGTATTAAATATATTTTTTAAGTGGATGTGTGTGAAATCTATATGAAATATTAAATGTGCCACAAATATAAGTTAAAATTTAAGATTTATATTTTAACAAAATTATTTAATAAATGTTTGCAAATCAATCTTCACCTAACCCTAATCCTAAAAGTATACTAACATATACTAAAATATTATTATATAATAATATTATTATTTAACCCTAACCCTAACTCTAACTCTAACCCTAACTCTAACCTAACTCTAACATAATTAAACCCTAACCCTAACATAATTAAACCCTAACCCTAACTCTAACCCTAACCCTAACCCTAACCCTAACCCTAACCCTAACCCTAACCCTAACCCTAACCCTAACCCTAACCCTAACCCGAACTCTAACCCTAACCCTAACCCTAACCCTAGTAACTGTAACTGTAACCCTAATCCTAATCCTAATCCCAATCCTAACCCTAATCCTAACCCTAACCCTACTCTTAAACCTAACTTAATTAAACCCTAACCCTAACCCTAATCCTAATCCTAACCTTAACCCTAACCCTAATCCTAACTGTAATCATAACCCTAAACAAAAATTAATAAATCTAACCCTAATCCTAAAAAGAAATCATAATCCAAACCCTAATTAAACCCTAACCCTAACACTAACCCCAATCCTAACCCTAACCATAATCCTAATCCTAACTCTAACCCTAACCATAATCCTAACCCTAACCCTAATCTTAGCCCTAACCCTAACCCTAATCCTAACCCTAACCCTAATCCTAAGCCTAATCATAATCCTAAGCCTAACCCTAATCCTAATCATGATCCTAATCCTAACCTAATTAAACCCTAACCCTAATCCCAACCCTAACCCTTATCCTAACCCTAACCCTAAATAAAATTAATAAAACCTAACCCTAACCCTAACCTAATTAAACCCTAACCCTAACCCTAATCCTAACCCTAATCCCAATCCTAAACCTAATCCTAACCCTAACCCCACTCTTAAACCTAACCTAATTAAACCCTAACCCTAACCCTAATCCTAATTCTAACCTTAACCCTAACCCTAATCCTAATCCTAACTGTAACCCTAACCCTAAACAAAAATTAATAAACCTAACCCTAATCCTAAAAATAAATCATAGTCCAAACCCTAATTAAACCCTAACACTAATCCTAATACTAACCCCAATCCTAATCCTAACCCTAATCCTAATCCTAACTCTAACCCTAGCCATAATCCTAACCCTAACCCTAACCCTAATCTTATCCCTAACCCTAACCCTAATCCTAACCCTAACCATAATCCTAAGGCTAATCGTAATCGTAATCCTAACCCTAACCCTAATCCTAATCCTGATCCTAATCCTAACCAAATTAAACCCTAAACCTAATCCCAACCCTGACCCTTATCCTAACCATAACCCTAAATAAAATTAATAAAACCTAACCCTAACCCTAACCTAATTAAACCCTAACCCTAATCTTAATCCTAACCCTAATCCCAATCCTAACCCTAACCCTACTCTTAAACCTAACCTAATTAAACCCTAACCCTAACCCTAATCCTAATTCTAAACTTAACCCTAACCCTAATCATAACTGTAACCCTAACACTAAACCTAACCCTAAACAAAAATTAATAAACCTAACCCTAATCCTAAAAATAAATCATAATCCAAACCCTAATTAAACCCTAACCCTAACCCTAACACCAACCCCAATCCTAACCCCAATCCTAACCCTAACCCTAATCCTAATCCTAACTCTAACCCTAACCATAATCCTAACCCTAACCCTAATCTTAGCCCTAACCCTAACCCTAATCCTAACCCTAACCCTAATCCTAACCTAATAAACCCTAACCCTAATCCCAACCCTAACCCTTATCCTAACCCTAACCCTAATCCTTACCCTAACCCTAACCTAACCCTAATCTCGACCCTAACTGTAATCATAAATCTTAAATTAAAATTTAAGATTTATATTTAAATTTTAACAAAATTATTTAATAAATGTTTGCAAATCAATCTTAACCTAACCCTAATCCTAAAAGTATACTAACATATACTAAAATATTATTATATAATAATATTATTTAACCCTAACCCTAACTCTAACTCTAACCCTAACTCTAACCTAACTCTAACCTAATTAAACCCTAACCCTAACCCTAACCCTAACTCTAACTCTAACCCTAACCCTAACCCTAACCCTAACCTAATTAAACCCTAACCCTAATCCTAATCCTAACCCTAATCCCAATCCTAACCCTAACCCTACTCTTAAACCTGAACTAATTAAACCCCAACCCTAACCCTAATCCTAATTCTAACCTTAACCCTAACCCTAATACTATTGTTAACCCTAAACCGAATCCTAACCCTAATCCTTTTTCTAATCCTAACCATAACCCTTTTTCTAATCCTAACCCTAACCCTAACCCTAACCCTAACCTTGATCTTTTCCCTTACCCTAATACAACCCCAACCCTAAACCTAATCCTAACCCTAATCATATTAGAATATTTTAATTATTATAATAATTTTATAATAAAATATATAATTAGAATATTCTAATTATTATAATAATTTTATAATAAATATAAATAAAAAATTAGAATATTTTAATTATTATAATAATTTTATAATAAAGTAATTTCATAATAAAGTATATAATAAATATAAATACAAAATTAGAATATTTTAATTATTATAATAATTTTATAATAAAATAATTGTATAATAAAATATATAATTAGAATATTTTAATTATTAAAATAATTTTATAATAAAATATATAATAAATATAAATAAAAAATTAGAATATTTTAATTATTATAATAATTTTATAATAAAATATATAATTAAAATATTTTAATTATTAAAATATATAATAAATATAACTAAAAATTAATTTAAGATATCACATGTTGCTATAAAATACGCTGATAGATATCCTTCTCGAGGCACCTATTCAATTTTTATAATAAAAATTTGATTAAAAAATAGGCACCTCGAGAAGGATATCTCTCGGCATATTTTATATATATTATTATTAAAATAATATATATATATGCTAGTTAAATAATAATTTTTATTATTTAATTATTCATTAGCTTTTTTCCTTCTATAATTAAATAGATCCTATTTATTTAATTATTTATCATTTTCTTCCCTCAATAGTTAAATAATTGTTTTAATTATTTAACTATTTATCATTTCCCTCCATCTTTTATTAAATAATTATTTTCAATTATTTAATATTTCACACTCCACCTTTCTTATATAATTAAATAATTATTTTTATTTAATTATTATTCATTTTCCCTCTCCTAAATTAAATAATTGTTGTCATTATTTAATTTATCTTTTCTTAGCCAAGCCCTAAATCTCAACTAATTTCTTGAGTTTTGGTCCATTCTCCCCATCCTTATCTCTTTTCCTCTCAATTAATCTCATCCATTGATCATCATACCTCATCTTTCAATCCTCACCCTTCATTTGAATTGGGATTTTTATAAAAGTAAGTCATCACCTTCATTCCAACATTAACCTCAATCTTTGAAGTTTTGCTATCATATTGTTATCTTGAGATCTTGCTATCAATTATCAACATCGAGCTTATCAAAGACATTGTATACAACAAATTTGAGAACAAATAAAGAAAAATGGAGAAAAGCAATGGAGGTGATTCAACTATGGCATAAGAATTGAGGTTTATTGCTTTATTATTATGATTTCTATTATTATTTGTGCTTCATTGTTAGATTAGGGTCATTATGGTTTGGAATTAGGTAGTTTTGTGGTTGCTATCATTGATTCATGCTCTTTCACCTAAATTTACCCCTAATCTACACTTTTTCTTGGACTCATCAAGCTAGTACTAGTGGAAAATATCATTAACACTTATCAAAACAAAGATCTAACTTAACTTTGAATTTTAGAGGTTTTCATATCTTCCATCAATCAAACAACATCAACATTATTTTTTGTCCAAATATACCCAAATTATGCCTCATGGTCCATCTTGAAACAACATTCATCCATATCACATCACCAAACTTCACTTACATCCATATTCCATAAATCCATCAAAATGTTATGCCTATTATAAGGTCACAACACAAGAAACTCATGAAGTCTAATCCTAGTAGTTCAAATGCCACAACACCCATGGGAGTTACCAAACTAGAGTTTGGAATGCCTAGTCATTTATTTGATCCTCATGAATACCAAACTCCACAACCATAACAACAACCTCAATATCCAACCAATCATCATAGAAGACATTACAAATGGATCTATGGAATATGAGGAAACTACTGAAGATAAACTTTTGGAAATGTAACAAGATCCATCCTTAGATATCACTTGATGCCCTCATTGCTTTGGATCCCAATAAATACTTTCTTAGACTTGTAAAAAGTGGTGCTAAGCTACCTTCCAATTACAACATTGCTATACTTAGGGAACAATCCCTCACACATGTCATGACATCCAATGTTCCAACACATGAGAACATACCTAGATAGTTAAAGATATCAATGAAGCTATACCACAACCTTCAATGCCAAAAATATCTAGTCAACCTTATATACCATCATATGATATGGATTTGATACCATTTTCTAGACAATATGTAAATCTATTGTACCAAAACCCAAATATAACCAATCAAACAATCACACACATCCCAAATCTACCAAACATAAATGTTCCTCATACATCAATTGAGATAGAAACAAGATGACAAGAATAAACTGTATTCTGCCAATGATGCAAATAGAATATGATGTGCTATGCAAAAGTACATAGGAGACCCCTTAGTTATATAGCCAAGGTGAGAACATAGAAGGGCATAAGATTATGACAAGTGTCGTAATCTTATGACATGAGACAACTATGAAAACCTATCACTCCACCTAAAGTGGAAAAGTGATAATGTGATAATCACCACAAATGGTGGATCACCCACAAAAGGTGGAGAGGTAATCACATGATAAGTCCACCAAAAGTGGAAATTCTCCAACTACCTCCTATGTGGTCCCTAAGTAAACTTAACTAAGGTGTAATAATGACCTAGGACAAGGTATAACACTTTTAATTACACCAACATCAACAAACATATCCAACAAAATAAACATACACAACCCAAATCCACTAAACCCAAACATTCCTCATACATCACCATACATATCCGAACAAACAAACACATATATCCCAAATCCACCAAACACAAATATTCCTCATTCAAAACCACAAAACATTGAAAAATACATAAATGATCCTTTCATGACCCAAGCCACCACATCTTATGTGCTTCCAAATACTCCATATGCTACACAAGCACTAAACATGACAATGAGCACATATAATCCCAATCATTCATACCACCCCCTATTTTACAAATTCCATCACTTACCATCACAAAACAAGCTCCCACATCCAACATACCCAAAACATTCAACATACCCAAAACTTACATCCCACATTCTTCATAAAATTTCACATCTAACATATCTATAAACATAAGCATCCCCACAAAATAATTCATTTCACAACAATAATATCAATCCATTCTATTCACTATCCCAACATAGGCACATGTCCCTCCAATACAAAATTATTCATATAACAGCCCTCAAAAAACCCCTCAATAAAAATTCATTCCACAACAACAATTCATCCCATAAAACAAAAACCCCTTATACACTACATAAAACACTACCCAAACACAAAACATACCTCAACAACAAATCATTCCCCAACATGAAAACATTCTATACAACTCATATAGCATCCCTTAAAATATTCCCCAAAACCAAAATCCATCATATAATTCTTTATCCATTCCTCAACATCAAATGTACACTCCATCTAACCAACCAACAAACAACCCAAATGATGACTTGGAATTGGAAATTCAAATATTACACCAAAATATTATCAACATCAAACTAGGACAAACAAATAAAAGCTATACTCTTCAAGACATTTGTCTTTATCCATTTGATCAAAATATAACTATGATACCCTTCCCTCATAACTTTGAAATGCCTAAATTTGAAAAATACAAGGGAAGATGTGATCCACAAGAACATATTTGAGAATTTTACATAGCATGTTTGGAGGTTGCATATAATGACACATACTTATTGTGCCTCTTTCCTCAAACTTTAGGAGGACAAGCAATATAATGGTTCTCCCATTTACCACATGGTATTAAAACATTCCAAAAACTTAATAAAAATAGGGAAAAACATTCACTTCATTCCTACAATATTGGAGACACTAGGCTAGTAAATGAAAATAGCCTAACCTTGAAAAAAACTTGTGAATATCTTTGTCCAAAATCTTAACACTAAAATTGGCTTCCACTTAACTATGTAATGTGCTAATACCTTTGACAAAATCATAGAAAAATGGATCACTATTGAGAAGGCTCTTATTGCTAAGGTGCTTTTCAAGATCTATAAGGATAACAAGGATCATATATCAAACTTTAATGACAAACCTCACCTATGGGTTAATAACAGTGTTACCAACAATGGTGTCATGGATGCAAAGTTTGTACAAAAAATACAACCCCCACCAAAAAATCAACAAAATAATGAAAAAGTGAATCCTCCAAAACTACCACTAAGACCCAACAATACCACTAGATGCAAGTACACTCCCTTAGGGAAACCAATTGAGATAGTCTTGAACAAGTTAATTCAAACCAATCTTATCAAGATTCTAGAGCTTAGACACTGTGATGAACCCCAATTTAAACCCTCTTGGTATAATGATAATGATTATTGTGAATACCATGGGACAAAGGGTCATAAAACAAAAAATTGTATGCAATCGAAAAATATCATTCAAGATTTTATTGACCAAGGTGAAATAAATGTTGAGGATCATCCCAAAAATCCATCAAAAAATAATCACATCAACAATATCCATATCTCACCTAAAGAGAAATTTGGCATATATCAAGATAATTTTCCCAAGCTTGATCAAAATCATCCATCTATGTCTACTAATGGTTCATCCCAAAATAATTGTATTAATAAAATCCCTAGCCATAACATATCAACCTCATTTGAATCCATAATAGGTCATATTGAAGAAGTTTCCCACAAGAATCCTCCATCTCTCCTTCTAGTAACTCATCCTTGAAATCTTTACAATATAAATCCAAACTATCCCCGTACAAAAGAACTCATCCAATAATGACACATTCCAAAAAAAATTCAAGGGCTATCCATGATAGATAATCATGAAATCCAAGCTAACCCAAAATTTAATACAAGTCCAATCTATGACCAAGAAATCCTAGAATAAATACAATCATGCATCCCATTGCCTATCATGCCTACCCTATTGCATCATATTCAAAATCCATTACCACCATGCCAACATATCGAGGCTATCCAAGAGTCCCTTATTCATATCCCATTATTAAAACTAGATCTATGTCAAGAACATAATCCAAATCATAAAGAAGAAAGCTCTTAAATAAATCAAGATCAAGTTACCCAAGTCCTCCAATCTCATCCTATCATTAATCAAGATCCCATCTCTTTAGAATTCCATAATGATCCCATCATCCCTTCCCATTCCATTCATGACCCCATTCATTTCCATTCTATTCATGATCCCAAAATGAAATTTGAACCCATCCATATTCCAAGAACTTCCACTTTCACAAATGAGATGCTTGCTTCCACTAGACACATAGATGATCTTCCCCTTGTTCACCTAGAACAAGAGTCTTTCTCCCTAGACATACTCAAAAATGAATAAGCTATAGTTGAATTTATAGGACTCCATGATGATATTCCATCAAATGACCATGAAGAGGGTTTTATATCAAATTTGAAAGGCAACAACATATTTTGAAGAACAATCATAGTTCCTTAGTCCTCAAACTCACGTCAAAGATATTTATCAACAAGCTACTATAGATCCAATCAACATACCATAGAATGAGGAAGGACCAGTAGCCTATCAACTCAGATCACTCACTTTTATCAGAGAAAGGTTTCTTACTGACGAGAAGACAACCATCATTAATGATTCCTAACAACATACATAAGAGTTAACACCTTTCTTCTAACACAACACATATCCTATTGCTAAGCAATTTTGTTAATGCATGCAGTATTGAGGAAAAGGATTAGGCCTACATGAATAGGGTATTTGGATCCAGTATGATTTTTTGACAATCCTAAGTATCAGGGTCTTGGTTATTCATTGATCAAGAAATCTAATGATCTTAGTGGTACCTCCATGATATCAGGGGAAAATTTATCTAATGCAAGCATCAAAATAGGGGCCATGAATAGTCCCTATAATAAGGTTGTTTCCAACACTCCACCCATCTACATCATAAACCATTCCCAAATCCTTTAACCCATTAATTAGGGCCAATAAAAGAAAAATACTTACAAAGAAAAAGATCAAATTCAAGTTATTGAAGCTAATAAATCCAAAAGTTAAAATGGACAAATAAAGTTGAAATAGATCCCAAAGAAAATTGGATCATGTAAAGCATCCAATTTAAATATAAATCTAATAGTCAATGAAACTATGGAGCCACATCAAAAAAGGCCTTCCATCTATTACAAGTGTCCACCTATTTCAAAAAAGTCTTCAATACCAACACATAAAGTGTATAAAATTATTGGTCCCAAACACACTCAAAATCTAGCATCCACACTCCATCGTCCATCATCCCAAGTTTAGAAAATAAAAAATCCCGCATCCAAACTATCTAATAGTTCATTGATATCTCACATCCCCCATCAACATCCAACAATCCTATCTAAAATCTATAAATTCAAAATCTCATATTCACTGTGTCTTGGAAGCAACACTTTATCATAAGGACTCTAATGACACTCTATCATTATGTGCATACTTGGACAAGGCCAACCCTATTATCATCAAGGATCACAATAACATCCATGGTCTATATACAAGATCCCTTATCTTGTCAAAGCAACTCCTTAAGGTAGGAAATCATTGGTATATTATGATAGTAACATCCACATCAACACCATCAGGTGGTCCCAAATAGTTGATGATCATTCAAAAAAGATTAAAAAAAAGAAGATAAAAAGTAAAGATAAAAATCATCCTCTAGTGAAAACCACTTCAGTGGTGCCTTGGTAAAGTACAATGGTGAAAACTTGGCAAATAGGTGCCATGTGTAGCAAAAAAACAAGAAAAGAAAAAAAGTAAATATAAAAAATCATCCTCTAGTGAAAACCATTCTTATGGCACTTTGGGAAAGTACTATGATGAAAACCCATTCATGGGCATCATGTGTAAAATCAATTATCTATATGTACCATTCTAGTTTTGATCATTTTATGTCATACATCATACTATTTTATCCTAACACTACTATCCATCTAATCAATTCTATTTTCATCCATCTTCCCTATTCAACTTAATCTTGACAAAGGCTAGGGGCATATACTTCAAAACATTCTTTTGAAAAATCTTGATATGGTCATTTCCTTTTATTATGTACTATACCATGACATTCCATCACCTACATCTAGCACTATCCAAACAATTAGCCTGGTTAAAACATGATATCCTATTATGAGATAGTCCCTAGAATTAAAATCCCTTATTCTAGATCTATTTGTGTAATTCATATCCTCTCCATCCTTCACGTATCTAATTCCATCATGCTAGTTCATTCATCCACTCATAATGTCCATAAATTGCTAGACATTGGTGGTAGGTGCTTACATCTTGCTTTGGAATAAATCTTGATATATGTATTGTAGCTCACTTAGTGATTTGGACACCTTTTGAAAAATAATAAACATCCAAAGAGTTCAAAAATCCAAAAAAATCCAAATAAGTTCCAAAAATCCAAAAACATCCAAATAGTCAAAAAATCAAAAAACAACCTCAAATATTCATAGAAATAAAAAATAGATGTTATAAAAATCCAAAAGCATTTAAAATGGCCTCAAATACTCCAACAAAAGTTCAAAAAAATCATCAAAAAAACAAATCAACATAACTCATCTATCCATAATAAAATCATCGGTCATAATAAACCTATCATCACATTAGTAAGCATATGTAAATATGGCAATCATTGAAACCTAGAACATTCATGAAAAAATTACAAGCATTGATCATTGGTGAAACATACCCATTACCTACATGTCAATTACCTAAATCATCTAAATCAACATCCAAATCACTGTTGCGGCTGCAGCCTATCATGGCTTGAAGATGGCACAATCAAAAGGGTATAAGAAGGTTTGGCTCGAGGGGGACTCTCTCAACATTATTAACAATCTAAAGAAGTCTTTTGTTCCTTCATGGAGTGTTGAATCCTTGATCATGGATGCTATTGAAATCCTGAATTCATTTGATGAGTGTTATATATCTCATATTTTTTAGGGAAGGGAATGGCCTAGCTAATGTTTTTTCTAACCTTGGTGTTAGGGGTTCTAGGGTGTGGGATTTTAACGACCCCCTCCCTATTGAGGCTATTGCTTGTTTAAATCATGATTTTCAAAACTACTAACTTGGATGTTCGCCTCATTATGCTTTGGGCTTGCATTACTATTATCATGTGACAACTAAATATATGGAGTGAAGGTGAGCTAGATCAAGATCGAGCTGATGGTACCTTGTATGTTCTCCATTTGGGGTGAGGTTCTAGGATTATTATTTCTCTCTACCATAATACCATTTCCACACGGATTGTGGGAATTTTTTGGCTCTCCTTCTTGAGATTTCTCCTAATCATTTGCAAGGTTCTCAAGCTTTTAAGTTCTGCTAATTTAGGGGCCATGGGAGGCAACAAAAATCGCGCGAAGCCTTTCTCTTGCAATATAGTTAGGAAAAAGAAGGAGGTGTGGGCTATACTGGAAAAAGGTGGGCTTACACCTTATCTGGAGAGGTTGCATGGTAACAACCTGCAGGCTACAACCTTGTTTGCTAAAGGTTGGAATAACATGGTTTTGAAACTGGGTGACACAGAATTTGACGTTAATGAGGATTTTATTGCTAATATTATTGGTCTCTCTACGGAAGGTAAGAAGGTTTATAGAGAAAAGAAAGAACCTAAGGTGGCCATGCAGATTTTCTTCAAAGGGACTAAAGAACAAGAGCCGAAGCCGACCAAGAGTGGTGGGTACCAGCGCAAGTCGCTCAAAGCTCTTTGGGGGGATGTCGCAGAGGAACTAATGAGGTACATTACTCTTGAAGGTCATTTTTCTATGGTTAATGCCTATCATTTTTTTCTCTTGAATCATTTCCGCCATAAGAAGAAAATTTATTTTCCATTTTATCTCCTAGCTTCTTTGGAGTATGGTTTGAAGGATCATAAGAAGAACCTTAAGAATTTGGTGTTGCATGTTGGTATTATTTTGTTGATCTCAGATTATGCTAAGGTTTTTGAAGTCTCTAAGTCACTTGCTATCCCTCCTAAGGGTAAGCAACATAAGCCGGCTAAGGAATATGAAACTGTTTCGGAGGATGAGTCAGTCGCTATGAAAGGGAAAAGGAAGACTAAAGTCCTAGAGGAGAAGTTTGATTCAAAGGAGGACACAAATTATGTATTGGATTCTCAAGCCTCCATGGAAGTGATCTCGCAACTTCCATATGTGGGTAAGTTGATAAAGGGGATTTGGGTCCTAACCAAAAGGGTTATGAGACCTGCAGTGAGGAAAAGGCTGCTAAAAAACTGAGTAAAACTAATCTTGTTGCCCCTTCCACTATCTTGAAGGAAAGGATTGAAATTGTTGGAGAGGAGACTTCGTCGTTCCCTACTTTGGGAACCGAGAGAAAGCAAGGTTCAAAGGAGGGAAACAATAAGAAAGTGGCTACTGGGGCTGCAAGCTAGTTGGTGGAAATGCAAGCTACTTCTCCTTGAAGTTGGTTGGTGGGAAGGGTGATGTGGACTCTCCGGGTGTGGACTTGGAGGTGCAGAAAAGAAAGAGGGTTGTTATTGAGGAAATTGTTGACTCCATTCACAAGATTCAAATGTTGGTTGCTGAAGGTAAAGGTAAGGAGGTATGTGGTAGCCAGGAATAGGTTAGTTCTCAAGAAGATGATGAGGTTAAGGATGTTTTTAACTTTGACCGTGAGAATGTGCCCAATGCCTTAGGGATGGCCAAGGAGGAAACTATTTCTTTGTTTAAATTGTTTAAGTGGGTGTTTCATGAGCTCAACAGGACTAATGTTAGGGTAAGGGGTGCGGTGAGAAAAGTGGGTGAATCTTCGATTCAGAATCAAGTTAATGAGCTATTTGATTCCTTGAAGATTATGGTTGACGAAACATTGAAGATGAAGTAGATGCTCGAACAAAAAATCCTGACCCTTGAAGACCATTTGGAAAGGATTAGTGTGACTTTGGAGAAGGGTGGGGAGGGGACTAAATCTACGGTGAAGTATGAGTCTGTGGGCATCTCTACTCCTATTGATATGGCCAAGAAACGTAAGGAGGTTGCTCTTGGTGAGGAATTTGGTGCTAGTGAAAGGCATGTGGAGGAGGAGGTTTTGGTTGACAAGGCTGGTGGGGTGCATAATGTTTTGATTACTGAGGTAAGTGTGGGTGGGCCTGGAGCTAGAAGGTGAAAATAAAACCAAGGTACAGGTTGGGATCCCTACTAAAGATAAGTCTAAAGTCATGGATGACTATCAGAAGACTGTGGCGTGCGACATGGAAGCTATTGATATCCTGAAGAATATGTAGCTTTGTTGCTTTTCTCCTTCCTTTTTGGCTGTTGTCGTGCTGGTGGTTTGTTGTTTTTTGGCTGACCATTTTCTCTATGTAGTTTTATTTTGCTCCAGCTGCTCTTTTTTGTAAAGGGTTTCGAGGCCCTTTCAAAACATGTTTACCTCTAATAAAAAACATCCAAATCACTACCTTAATAGACATATCATTCCTACAATTGGCATCATCTCGGATAACAACAATAATTTCTGTGACAAGAGATATGATGGCTTTGATATATTTTTTCAATTGATCTTTTCTTTTGATTTATCTTTTGTCTCTTTCCACCACTTTCTTGAAGCTACCTTGATCCTCAATATCTTGGTGTGTCTAGAGAAGCATGGAATGGGGCAAGGTCACTGCTTTCATTTATTGTGTTTGTGGTATTTTCTTGTAATACTTCCATGGAAAATACTTGCCTTCCGTGTAGAGGTAGCTTTAGGCATAACAAATGGTCTTTGCATATTAGGTTCTTTATACCTTTTGAGCATAGGCTAACTTGCTTTGAGCTTCATTCTCTTGCATGATAAAATAAGGTTTTAATGTCTCATATGAATAAGGATACTCCTATTTGTTTGCAAAGTCAAAGTCCGTGCAATTGATATGATGCCACCCTGGTTCTTCAAAGCTTGGTGTATAGTGTCTACTTGTTATATCAAAATAATAATTTCTCTTTATAATTTTTAGCATAATCAAAAGAAAAAGCAAAATCACTTTTCCATCCCATCATCACTTGTCCATCCCATATACCTCATCCACCCTATTACCTACTCATAGCTTTCACTATTTGATATTTGATCAACAAAACTCATTCATTCTTCATTATCCCTAATTCTATTTCATTTGTTCTTCCATACTAACTCATCTTCATCCCAAAAATCCAAATTTTCACTCTTAACATTACTCTTCTCTATTTTATCCATTTCATACGTCCTTATCCCCCATTTTCATCATACCATACCTTTCACAATCTATTTATTCACTAACCTAAATCTCATTTTCATCTTAATCTTCACTAAACCTATCTTATTTCCTTGTCATGAGCTAGAATCAATTTTTTTGGTTGATCTCTCGAGGGGGCAACCTACCATCCAATCATCATTCCTTCATCTATTGGGGCACAATAGGGCATCTTATCACCAAAATTTTCCAAATCAACGTCATGTATTTGAAACAAGGCAACATGGTACATTGTCTCAAAGAGGGAAAAATGTAGACACCTAAAAATGTCTAACTCATTATTCCAAATTCATCATTTCTCATCATCATCACTCATCACTCCTATCATCACTATTAATGAAATAATTTTCAATTATTTGATTAAACTAACCCATTTATCACATTAGTTACATAATTTTTAATTATTTAATTATTTCATCATTTTCCTTCATCACCTTTAATTAAATATATTTTAATTAATTAATTAATTAATTAATTACTTTCACTCATCCAATTTAATTAAATAAATTTATATTAATTAATTAATATCTCACATTTTTCTCTTTATCCACCTAATTAAATATATATATTTTATTTAATTAAAACATGCATTCCTCTCATCTCCCATAGTCAATATTTTTTAATTATTTAATTAGCTAATTATTCTTCCAAAATTAAATAAATTATTTAATTTTATTTAGTTTTCACATTCCTTTAAAAATAAATAAAATCATTTACTTATTTTTCTAATTATATCATTTTTATCTTTATTCTTCCAAAACCTAAATTTAGTGAACTCTAAATTTAGTGAGCGAACTGAATTTTAATGCTAGTTCACTCTCACTCACTCTAATTCATCCTCTGTGCAACCCCATGCATGAACCTCTTGCTCTCTCATCAATCCTTAACCGTTGATCTTATTTCACATCTCACACCATTGATCCAATATCTTGAAAACCTATAAACCATCCATCCTTTGATCATTCAATCCCTCCTTGAATTTGTATCCAAACTATATTCAAGTTTCATCTCACTTTTTCTTAACAAGTTTATGCTAAGTTTATGAGCAATCCACATATCACATTAAAAAATCATAATATTATACTTTACAATGGAGTAAGGCTAGGAATTTTTGGTGGAGGTAAAGTAGGTAATTTGTTTGATTTACATTCTTATTTGATTGCTTTCATTCAAATTGTGCACACTCTCTATTGAGTTCAAGACTTATTTTTCACTTGAAATGGGTTATTGAATTAACCTCCTATTATTTTAAATTCATTTGATCACCTTTATCCCAAGTTACCTATTCACAAAAGTAGTCTCCGAGAATGTGGTATTAAAAATTTAAAATATATAAAATTCTACGTAGGGATCTTTATGAGGAAATATTTATGACAATGCTTGATAATTTTATGATGAAGGGAAAATTATATTTGGTTTACAAGTTAAAGTGGTCTTTGTAAGGTTTAAATTAGTCTTTGAGAATGTGGTATTAAAAAAATGATGATTTCGTATTTGATCATGAATTTATTATAAGTGAAGTTGATCACTATATTTATTTTAAAATTAATTAATGATCAACTTCTAATCATTATCCTATAAATTGATGATATGTTATTTATCGGTAATGATGATGGAATGATTAGGGAACTTAAGGGTAAGTTATTTGGCACATTTGATATGAAATATTTATGGGTTACAAAATGCATCTTGGGTATAAAAAATATAAGGATTAGGTTTAAAGAAAATTATGGTTAGATAAAAAATGTTGGCACTATTTTCCAATATTTTACCATGCAAGGTTGTAAACTAGTTAGTATTTCCATTTTGATTGGGAGTAGGCTATCTCTAGAACAATTTCCTAAAATAGATGATTATCTTGAAGATATGCATAAGAATTTGTATGCTAATTTTTGGGAAGCCCTATGTATGTCATGGTTTGTACAAGACCTGATACTACCTAAGCAATATGAATTTTGAGTAGGTTTATGTTGAACCCTGGTAAACAACATTGAACTTATGTTAAAGGGTTTCCAAATATTTAAATGGAGCTTCTAACCATTTTTTATATCATGGGATTGATGATGTGAGTAGAACAACTTATTTATAGGGTTTTGTTGATTCTAATAGAGTTGGTGATCTATAGAATGTAGGAAGTCTACAAGTGGCCACATATTTACTTTATTTGGAGGTATAGTTGGTTGGATGAGAAATTAAAATCCTATATTCACATTATCCATTGTAGAAGTAGAGTATATGGATGTGACAAATGTCTATAAGGAGACAACGTGGTTATGGAGATTGTGTTCAAGTTTTTTATTTTAGTGTAGACAAGTCAAAATTTAATGTGAGAATTAAAGTGCCATATTCTTGGATAAAAGCCTAATGTATTATTCTGACATGAAGCACATTGATATTTAGTATTGGTTGAGGGTGGTAGATTAATGTTAAAAAAGTGGACACCTTAGAGAATGTTGTATATTTTCTCCCTAAGCCAGTGAGCATGGATAAGTTTAGTTGGTGTAATGGTTTTCAATTTTTACCACTCTATAAATTAGTGCTTGAAGCTAGAGGACATATTGGTGGTTTTGCAAGTGATGCAAGTAGCACCATGTTGTCAAAATTTAGAGAGATAAGCTTACATCTTGTAAATTTTTATAGGATTAATAAAATGTTGGATCTCTTTGGGCATGTATTTTTTCCCACAAGGGTTTCTCTATGTAGACATTACATTATGGTTTACATTTTATTTTTGGCTGATTTCTATTTCTATATGATCTATCATTCTTTGAGAATTTGGATGTATTAAGACAAACTATATTGTATTATTTCAACCTGTTATTAATATTTACCACATCAGTTCTACAATTGTAGCATATAAAATTTTCTCTTCTATTTTTAATCTCTAATGTCTTGGGTAAAAGCTTGGGGCATTACAAAAGTAAACAATAAGAGAGCCTAAGAATTGATTATTGGGCTTCACATTGAGATTAGAATCTATGTATTATTTTAACATTAACCATTGTGGTAAAGCCACAAATAGACTTGATAAGTAAATTTTTTCATGTATTATGTAAGATATCTCAAACTATTATGTATATTCTCAAGATTACATATATTAGCATTGATTGCATTCAACATCTCAACTTGTTTATCCATGATTCTTCCTTTGTGACCACATTACATTATCACCATACAAAGTTTATTTTCAAAAAAAATAATATGTATTTAATAGTAGCAATTAAATCATAAATATTTGTGTCTAATCTAAGTATCTTATATATATTATTTCCCATAGCCAATAAATTACATGAAGTGGAAAAAATATTCACCACATAAATAGGTTGCAAATTATTAATAGAATTTGGAGCCCTACCATTAATGATGTTGTAATAATTAACATGAGAAGGATTGTTCATACAATATACCTTGTGAAAGGCTAGAGGTCATCCAAGTCCACCTTACATTTTCTTTTAGATATAAACTAAGAAATATTAGTATATTTCACATTCATTCTCTTTGGATTATGAGTTCCCATGTAATGAGTATTAATTAGTTTAATAACCTCCTCCTTAATGATATTGGGCTAAATAATAGGATGGAATAGTAGTATGGCTTACACCCTCATTATGAAAGAGGATACTGAAGTGAGTAGTATTACGATTAGCAATTTGATAAATCTCAATACTATCTTGAAGATTAATAGAAAGAGAGCTTACCAACCCAATAAGAAGAAGAAGAAGGTCACCATGAGTAGTGAAAAGTAAACCCAAAGGAGGCATGCAAATCTTGATAATTTTTAAAATTATTCTACCCACCACCAAAATATTAGTGTAGCATGTAAGGAAGCTAAGGTAGTGGAACAACTTTTTGCACTAATATTGAGAGGAGGGTTACACAAAAAAATAAAATCTGAATAGTTACATAAACTTGAAGAAAAATAAACATAAATAAAATTTATACCACAACATAATGACTTACAGGGAGAAAAATGTTTTGGGAGAAAACCCCAACACTCCAAAAGCCTCCCAATATATTATTCAAAAATTAACAAGATTATAATATACTTGTAAAGCAAGCTTTCTCATAGGAGTATCACCAACCAGATATTTGGAGGCAACTCAATAGCTATACTTAACTCTTACACATAACCTCTATCTCATGCACCTAATATATATGAGATATAATACATGAAACTATCAAATGGTATTACAAAACCTTGAGATAAAACCACCTAAAAAGTGGTGCCATCCTTATCTCCAGTAATAGATGCCTATGATGTGTCAAAACACACACCACCACATGTAACTACCCCTTTATAGCTCATTTATGTGTCCAACACATTTTTACATCTCCTATTTCAAGAGACCCAACTTTTGGAGGCCATAACTTTTGATCCGAGTGTTCGATTGATGAACCATTTAAACTATCATAAAAATCTCATGAAGTTCTCTATCAAGATATAACTCACTATGCTAGTTATGACCACTTTCAAGCCCAAAAAATCCTTTAAGGCCTTCAAAATAGACTTTGAAACATTGAAAAATGAAAACTTTAATATCATCAAATCTAGGCATGATCTTGCGATGATACTTTGCGAGCATGCTTATTTAGCCAATCCAAAGCTTTAGGGAAATTCCACATCAATCCATGTTCAAATGTAAAATTACTATAAATATTAACCTTCTGTAATTGCAAGGTTGAGGCACTATTTTCCTAACATGAAAAATAATAGAAAAGAGTTAAAAGTGCATAAGAGAGCTATGATGACCAAATCAATAACACAACACTACTTAGAGAGATAAAAAAAATATACAAAATGCTAGAGGGGATATAATTGTGTGTAGAAATAAGTAGATTTTCCACCAAAGAAAGGTCACCATCCATGTATAAGAGAATATCAAATCATACCAAAATATAAATCCGGTATTAAACAATAGCCACCTATAATCAAGGAGGAGAGATAAGAATCCAAATGGAGAGAATTTATGAGAAATGACAACCAAGATTCTACCAAACACCAAATCCATGTGTAGAGAAGGAAATACTAGGCTATAATATTTAAAAATAGAAACATCTACACCAAAAAAACCATCCTAACTATTGGTGTTCAAAGTTGTAAGTCCCAAATCCTTAAAGCTACCTCTTTTCTTGAGCAACAAGGGTGCTAAACCTAGGGAAAATATCTCAAACTTATGATTAGGTAGGGTGACTATACACCAATTTATTAAGTTGGTTATGACCTTTGAATTTAGGCTCTACTAGGCCAAGGAAGACTTCCTTAAGGTGATAAGATAAATATAGCTATAGGAAATAGACATATATCTTGACACAAATCATACCTAATGCATAGTACACTCCTATTTATTTGTCACTAAGTGTCTTTATGTTGGGTTTTCAATGAAAGGTTCTATACCTTCATAAAGTAGATGAACTACTGTGTAAATTTTCTAAGGATATGGTTTTAATAACCCCTAATGATATGTCAAAGTTGCAAGATATGCCACACCTTTAGGGAAGGCAACAGGGTTGTCAATGCCTTAGCGAATTTTGGCTTTAGGCAGGAGGCATTAAAATATTGGGATTTTTCCAATTTATCAAACCAAATTAAGGAAATAATTGCTAAGGATACAATGGGGGATTTGATTTATCATGGACATAATGGTAATAATTAAAAATAGTGGCTCGTAGTGTCGTCCAACTGTCAAGTTGGTTGTTGTCTTTCTTTGGTGGCAAGTGGGCAGGATGATAAGATGGATTGGGAGGTACAATATTAAAGGCAGTGGTACGCCAGATCTGAAAGATTTAAAAAGAAATGGGTGGAAATGACAAATTGTTTTGGAAACCTCGTGTGTTAAAAAGAAAGATGTTAATGAGGATATAAGGATCATTATTCACATCTTTAAAAATCTTGCGTTTGATTTTAGAAAAGACATTTTGACATGTGTTATCGCCGATGTGGAGGAGGGTAATAAAAAAAGAGTAATCATGGCTCATAAAGGTGGCAGAGGTGTCAGTTATCATAATAAAAAGATTTGAAAATATGATGTTTGGATTTGTATTTAGATTGATTATTTTAAACAAATTGCTAGAAGGTTCGAGCCGTTATTCTTGCAAATGAAAAATCACCAAGTCTATCAAAACTAAAGTTTTTGAATTACCTGTTGGTACTGTCGTGAATGAGGAAGGCCGAAGACATGAGTTTTTACTTCTTCCTAAGAATTATTCTACCAAGGATAAAACCATGGGAGGCCCTAGAAAGAGGACAAAACTAAGTAAATACGACTCCCTGAGAAAGAATGCAGAGCTTTGGGGTTTGTTTGAGCGGGCTAGGTTTACCCCTTACTTTGCAGCCATGGAAGGTTACAACGAGCAGATGAGCTACAAATTTGTGAATGCCTGGAAAGATGGGTAAGTTGAGCTGTGTGGCATTCATTTTACTGTTGATGCTAAGCTCATAGCCAAAGTGACGAGGCTTGTGTATGAAGGGAAGAAGGTGGTTAAGATAAGCACTGGAAAATATCAAACTTATATTGATAAGTTTTTTGAGGCTAAAGAAAAAGCTCAAAGATTTCAAAATGGGTACTCTAGGGTTTTACTTCCTCCACTGTACCATAATGTTTGCTTCTTTGTAATGAAATACTTTATGTTGGAAGGTCATTTTCAATTTGTCCATGGTTATCACTTTTCGATTATGAACCACATCCGTCATCTTGAGAAATCTTCCATTTTTCCTCTTTTCTTCTTTGATCCAAATCATTACCAATGGTGCTAACCCTCCTTTACACTAGGGCTTGATTCGTGTGATATGTAAATATGTCCTTGCTACTTCCCCACAAAGAAATGTGTTCCTTAATTTGCTTGAAAATCCTACTCCCAAGAGTTCTATTAAAATTGAGCCTATAGAAAGTCGGCCCCACTCCTCGACTAAAGACTCTACTAAAGCCTCCCCCAATCCTATGGACCCCTCTTGGTTGGACCTACTCAAAGTAATTCCAGAAAAAATGTAGTGTTGCTTCCATTGCTCCCGCTGTGAACAAGAAGAGAAAAATGTTGATTCGTGAGTTGGGGGCTGACCACAACACTATAAAAATACCTGATGACAATGACAATAGCCCTGAATGTTCCACTCCAGTGGGTCGAAGATCGACTTGACTTGCTTTGGCTAAGTTGAAGGGGTCTGACAATAGTAAAAAATCTAAAATTTTGGAAGAAAAGAATGCAGAAGAGTCTTTGGACAGTAAGGGGAAGAAGGTGGCAAGGGAAAAAAAGGCTTCATCATCTGAGGAGTGTCAGACAACCTTGGCAGCGAGTCTCCTAAGGAGGAGGAGTCAGAGTCAGAGGAAGTGGAAGAATCTAGCCACAAGGAGGAGGAAGGGGATTCACAACAAGAGAATGGGCAGGATGCTGAAGAAGAAATTGATATGGCTATTCATAAAGGAGATGCTACAAATGATCTAGAGGTTAGGGAGATTAATGACCTCGGTAATGATGATTTAAAAGAAAACATATCGGGTTTAGATACTTTTAGAATTCAATGGTTGGAGGAAAGGATGGAGTTGTTGGAAAAAGTGATGCAAAAGGATGATAATGCCAGTAGGTTCCACGCACTTGAAAGTGTGTTGAAGAGTTTGTGCAAGGTTGTGGATACGATTATGAAAAAAAGCTATCATGGCCACTGTCTTTGGACAAGGAAAAATAAAGAAACAACAAAGGAAAAAAGGCAAATGATGATGAGGCCGATTTTTCTGGAAAGATGGAGCTCAAAGATAATTTTGAAGATTTTGTTGAAGACTTGGTGAAGGCATGGATCCTGATTGAGGATGCTTGATCCTTGGTGCTTGTTCCTCTTGCTTTTTGTTACTTACTACCATGAAGTTTTTTTGCTATTCTATAAGATGTTTAGTTGGTATAGACCGTAGGTTCCTGGAGTATTATTTCTTTAGTTTTATTTCTGTTAAAAAAATTGGTTATCGGTTGGATGTTCTTTTAAGGTTATGCTATTATAACCTATTTTGTGGATGGATATTAAGATGAACTAGTTATATCTCTTAGGGATTACTGATAGGTATATAAAATTTGATGTAGTGGGTATAGGCTAATGTTTTTTGGTTGATTGGGATTGGGGGAAGTGGTTATCTTTTTGTTTTGCTTCCTCTGTTGTGTTATTTTGTCACGTTGTTGGTCTCTTGATTGTTGTTCTTATGTAAGGGTCAGGGCCCTTTCCCTGTTTAATCAATCAAAAACAACCCCTATTGATCTAGCACACATATAGACTTGGAAATAGGTAAAAATAGAACATGATATTAAATAAAATTGAAATTTTATAATTTTGAGTGTGTTGGATGATGGGAGGTTGGGCATGAAGTAGACATGTGCCTTATATCTAGTTATTTGAATATAGTCTAAAAGTTTCATGCATCATAGAGTGCAATGACTAGAATCCAATTTGTTACACCTTAATCAAGTTATCACTAAAGAATATACCTTCTCAATTGCATACATAATTTTGGATCTATACAAATAGGTAATAAAATAAATAAAATTTACATAAAATCAAGATTATTAGTTATCCATGAATAAACCCATATGTTCCTTGTATTAATTTAAAAATATACATTGTAAAAGCATTACAAGAATTTTACAAATATCTAAATGAAAAACTAATAATATTTAAAACTTAAATAACCAAATGGGATTAATAATACCCATGAAATATTTAGGAACACATACAATAAAAATAAAGACATTCATAGAGTGTTGAATCTACATGTTATATATGTTCTAGGATTATAATGTTGAATTACACATTTGGGACAAAAAAAATAAATCATTACAATATTAAAATTCCTCTAACCCTTTTCTAGAATGAAAAAAATATTATTTTGGTATGGTATCTTTACTATTTCCATGCAACCCCTTTTTCTATGCACCTTCTACCAACAAAAAATTAAAAATATATGGCATTTAATCAGTAGTGAGAAATATCAAGAGAAGAACCATGACCACTCACAATTATAGAGGCTACCTATGCTTGCTCACATCACCACCATATGGTCTTGTACCAAGAAATATGCAAGAGTCATCTTATTTTTGGTCGCATTCATCTCAAACTCTTTAATAGCCTCCTTGGTTGTGCTTGAAGGTAGATAATACCATGATCTTTTTGTAGAAAATTTATGGAGAAGTGGACATCATCATTTGGAGGGAAATTTACAATTAAGTATAATATTTATCTATAAAATGAATAATAATGATTTGGTGCAAAGATCCTTAGGATCTAAAAAATCACCTACCTCATTAGAGGTGGCATGGATACCCTCATCCTCCATTGCTAAATCTACATTTGAATCCACACCCCTAGAATAAATAATGATTTTTACGCATAAAAAAGATGATTAGGTAATTTTAGTGTCGAATATAGGCATTAATGACATTTATTAGAGTTTAAAGGAGTGGTGAAAGTGGTCTAGGAGGAAATGTAATAGTTCTATAGAGTTCGAGAAGCTAGGAAAGGGATATATGATTTTGATGTGGAACTAGACAGTAGAATAAGATGAAATGAGAGAGGTCTAGAAATCCTAGACTCTAATGAAATTCTACAATGCACTTGGGGAAACAAGTTACAAAGTGTCATAGGAGAATTTAGAGAAAATCATGTAGAAGTAGATGCAAGATATGGACATTAGGATATAGGGGTATGGATTTTCAAATTGGGCAATATTTTCATCATGGATAACTTTAAGAACCCCCCTCGGAAAAGGTGTAAAAACTTGGCGAATCTTGTATACTTCCCAAAAAAAGTATTAATTTTATTGGCAAATTTTCTCCTTTCAAGAAAAACTAATAAATTCAATTAGTGAATATTTTGTAATTGTTAGAATTTTGTAGAAAATCCTAGTGAATTATAATTTTTTTGAAACCAATAAAATATTTTATTGACAATTAAAACCTATTTTCAAACCAATAAAATATTTTCATTGGAAAATTAAACCTGTTTTCAAACCAAAAAGATATTTTTGTTGGTGAATTAAACCTATTTTCAAACCAAAAAAATATTTTTGTTGGCGAATAAAACTTGTACTCAAACCAATAAAATATTTTCATTAGCAAATTAAACCTATTTTCAAACCAATAAAAAAATTTCATCATCGATTTAAATTGGTATGCCAATAAAAATCATAGCATGGGTGGCAAAAATATCAAATGCTATATATTGTTCTATTATGGGACAAATTTTCCACACATCCAAATTCCTACATAAAGTCTTTAGAATGGAGACAAGTGTCCACATATTATAAGTTTTGATCAGAAGTGAGCCAATAAGCGAAGTACCTTGTCCAAAGTCATATGTTAGTGCAACTTAACAACTAGTAACTATGAGTTATATTATTTAATAAGTTAATATAATATTAATATACTTACAAAATTAAAATTGCACTGACAGTAAATATAAGTTATATTATTGTGTAACTTAACCATTCAATGAATGTTCAATGGATGATTGTATTTGTATTCAAAAAGAAAATGTTTGAAGCACTAGACTTGCGAATTCAAACCTTTGGAATAACCCTAGAACAATTAGATTTGCAAATATCAATGGTTGACCTTTTATTACTTATTAAATCACTTATATTCATGACTCAATTTTTGTGAAATAATATTGTCAAATCAACATGTGGGTCTTGTGGTGAATTAAATGCTCAAGTCTTGAGTATTGATGTCTTCGTTCTTCATATCATTTATAACATATTTACTTTCTCTCTTCTTTATTCACAATTTTACTATGATATTATGGAGTCTTCATGGTGTGTCATGCTACCCAAATGTTTTTGGGAGAAAAGAAGAAACAATGCATACAATAGACAAAAGTTGGGTATGGTTTTCACTATTCCTTGTGTGCATGTTGAGGAGGCTATAAGAACAATTCTGGGTAGGGGATGGCTTCAAAACAATCCCCATGCTCTATTTTCTGAGGTAGATTTTGCTTTCTTGTCCAATTGCATGGATATTTTGTTGAATAAAGAGTTGGTGAAGATGTGGCAATATGCTATTTTCAACCTTTCATTTACTCTCTTTCTTCGTTGGAGTTAGCACTTGAGAATTATAATTTTAAATTTGGGTTAACCCCTGTTGATGAAATCTTTCCCAAATTTGAACTGGATTCTTCTACAGTGCAACTCTTGCCTGGTTGTTATGAGGTATGGTTTGGTCTATGATATGACAAATGAATCACTGTTGACTATAGAGTTTTGGAGGAAGGATTTGGGTGATGCCCTTTTCTTCTCTTCTCTTACTTTGTTCAATTCAATTCACCTCTTGCTCAAACACCTAGTTTAGGGCCCCCTTGGACCATCATGATCGTCCACTGCCAGTCTCCTCTACTATGGTAATGAATTTTTTGTAATGAATTGTGTCTATATTTTATTGTACAACTCTTGTAATATGTATTTTATGGCTAGTATTTTGTCATGATTAGTGCCTTTTTGGCTAGACTGGCTATGTACTTCAACTACTTAAATACTTTTCATAGTTCCAGTCTTGTAAATCCTTTTTTCTTTGTTCAATATAAAAAAATTGGCTTTTAAGACTGAAAAGACATTTATAATTTTTGTATGATTCATTTGTTTACTTCTTTGACATATATATTTAATATTACTCTTAATTGTCAAGAAACTAGTATGCAAATAAAAATTGTAGTATACTCCAAAAAAATATTATTATTTAATAAGTTAATATAATGTTAATATACTAAGAAAATTAAAGTTAATGTTCACCATTCGATGGATGAATTTTCAACATATTTATAAGTTCTAATCATAAGTGAGAAAAATTTATTGTGACTTATTAGTTGATATTGATAATGATTAAGCTACAAGAATCCATTTAATTCTATATCTTTTCAATGCTTCAAAGTACTCTACCTGAAGCCAAGCTGCCAAATGTCAATCCAAAAAACATTTGCAATGGATCTCCATGTATTGACGAAGTGCAAATGCAACAATTGACAATTTGGCTCACCTTTTCAATTAAATTCAATTATTCTTTTGAAAAAAATAAATTTAAAACATGTAAATCAAGGTAAGATAATAAGATGAAGATCCTTGATCAGATTGTGCAATATCTTTTGTATTAAATGTTTTAACTATCGGCTCGTGCTTCACCATAGTGGGATGCAAAAAACTAAGGTCCAAAATTTTCTATAAATTTAGTTGGAATTACTGATGAAGTTCATCATAATCTTGATTAAAGCTTTGGTTTGAAAATAATTATGGAATTTGATACACCAATTTGTCTGACCAATCCTCAACAACAATTAGCCTTCCTATGAGCAATTACTAGCCAAAGACTTACACATATTTTTAGGATATGTAATAGATGGACTGTAGTCTTTATCAATATGGTGTTGGTCTTCAAATTTTTAGAAGTTACAAATAAATACCAGGTGAACATTGATATTTCTTCACAGTTTGTGGATTATTTACTAGACATTGGAGTTTCGCAGGTTGATGTGTTGCTCCTGGTGAGTTTGATGGTTTGACATGATTATCTAGGAGGCCTAGGGGATGTTTTGGTTGCTGCGCACATTGGAGTGGGAATCCCTACACCAAGGGATATTCCACGCTTCTTAAATGAAGGAACCACCGTAACCTAGCATCCTTTTGTGTTAAGTTTCCTCAATGTCACTTTAGTGGGACATCATCAACTGGTCACTGTGGGATATTATTTTCTAAGGAATGAAGTTTTATCATAATTTTGATAAATGCATGTGAATATTTCATTTTGCTACTAGCAGGATTCTATTACTCAGTTAACTTTCTTATGTACATTTTGTAAGCACCTTTATACATGCTACATTATCAAAGATATAAATGTCGACATGTATATATTTATATTATTTCTATTAAAATTAGTTTTATATTATTACATCTCTATTCTATGTTATTTAATGCAACAATTCAATAATTATCTTGTCATTTTCTTTTGATTGCTTTTGCAATTCTGTGGGATTATTGTTCATTGAAGAAAATGTGGTTGTGAAACTGCAGATTAATGCCATATGTACTTGGGAAATCTTTAAAATATTTAGAATTAAGTTCCTCTTCTAATTTGAAGTGAGAAAAATGATTGATTTGATAACATGATACTGAAAATGGTAGAAGTATGGCATGTATTTTATTTTTATTGATTTACACAATTCTACGAGATTATTGTCCATTAAAGAAAATGTGGTTGTGAAACCACAGATTAATGCCATATGTACAGTCAAAGTGAGCAATTTGATAACTTGATATTGAAAACTACATGATGTACTATACATGATGATGTCATGAATCCAACTATCAATCAAAATAAGATTTGTAATAGATTTCATATTGTTTGAGTGGCATTCCTGTCAGCTTAAGGTACAATTTGCATGTAGCCAAACGTCAATCAAAATAAATATTGTAAGTGTAAGTGGCTTTCACAAGATTAAATTTGGTTACCTAGTTAGCACAAAAAATAATTATACCTCACATAACTCACAAGTAAATAGGGATGGTGAGTTCAATTGAAATCATTCTTAAAAGGCTTTACTTTTGAGTGCAATATTCTAAATTATGATAAGCATTTTCATTTTGAAAGGTTAATAAGGAATAAGATGATATTGTGGTATTATTAGGATACTCTAAATTCTCCCGCCTTTAGTTATGTAGTTTAGAGTAAAAGAGAGACCAATTTCATTCAAAAAATAATTATAGTAAGTGTAAGTGGCTCTCACAAGATTAAAGTTGGTTACTTGGTTAGCAAAAAAAATAATTATACCTCACATAACTCATGAGTAAATGGGATGGTGAGCTCAATTGAAATCATTCTTAAAAGGCTTTACTTTTGAGTGCAATGTTATAAATTCTAATATGCGTTTTCATTTTACAAGATTAATAAGGAATAAAATGATATTGTGGTATTATTGGGGATACTCTAAATTCTCCTACCTCCAGTTATGTAGTTACAAAGTAAAAAAGATACCAATTTCATTCAAGTTCAAAATGGGTGGAATTGGAAAGAAGTTGATCTGGTTCACCTAGCCTTTGAGCCAAGTTTTAAACCAGGATGAGGATCTCTGATGGAGATAAGTGCTTTCACAAAGAGTGTAGCCACATAAGTATTTTAGTCTTGTTTGCATTGAAAGTTGTCGACTTCTCATACTCCATTTTGACAGAGGCCCTCAAAGAGGAGCAATACACTTTCATAGTCATTTTGTGTTATTCTGGTGCCTTGGAGCCACTTGAAGAGGGTGGGGGAAGATTTACTACCCCTTATCTTTTGCATAATTCCAATAGGTAACCAGGATAGGTAAATTTTCTATATTCATTGCTCCCCTTTTCCCAGCATGGTAGGCAAGCCTTGTGGATATTTGAAGTAATTCTGGGTTGTTCTAGTGAGTTAGATTGAGCATATTATGCAATATTTTTTGTATCAAATATTTTAACTATCAGCTCATTCTTCACCATAGTGGGATGTAGAACTAGGGTTTGAATTTTTTTATAAATGCAAAACCATAGTGGTGGCTTGGAGCTATCATGTGTAGATCCCAAGATCCCAAGATCCCAAGTAGGGTCGACAAGCCTCGTGGTTTGAGAATATGATCTACATCCCATAACACCACTACCAGCTTGGAATCAATTATGTTTGATGTAAAGTTACACGTGTCATCTATACAAGAGCTTGCATGCTCTAATCATCTTTAAAAAGCTATGTAACAATGTAATTCAATTGTAATAAAATAAATGGTTGTGTTATTCTTCATTATTAATTTACAATAAATAATGATTTTGTGTGTTTAGTGTCTATTAAAATTACAAATAACTAGAATTAATGTTACTAGAATTTGCACCTAAAGGAGGTTTAAGGATTACGTCGATAGAAAACTATATGTATGTTAATATGTTATAGAGTATGTGTTTGTGCATGGATAAGTTGTAAGTTGAAAGTTCTAGTTGCATTTAGCTAAATTAAACAATTAATAATAAGTGATAAATAATGGAATAAAATAAAATTAGACAAATCTAGATTTTTCCTTCAAGAAATTAAGTATTATCTATTTATGAAATATTTACATGCAGATTTTAAACATAAAGAAATACAAATGAAAAAGGAAAGTTGCCATCAAATTGACAAAAAACACTAAAATTAGAAATGGAATGTTGTCAAATCAATATTTATTTGGATTTTATGTGATAAGTGAGATTTTAGAGGCTTTAACCTTTTACTTGATATTTTGGAGGCTTTTACCATTAAATGGCAGCAAGTTTACCATTAAACAACACTTTTGCTAAGGGTTTGGTAAAATGTTGTCACTCTTGCTAGGGTTTGCACTTTTCTAAAATGTTGCTTAAGTTTACATGTGAATTTAGGCTCAAAATCCCTAAAAAGTCCTACACTTTGACTTTATTTTTAATTTTTCGTTGACCTGATCCCTCAATTCTCGGTGTCATCAATCATTTTATTAAGTCCTTTCCATCATTAAGTTATCGACCCTTTGGTCCTCTCCCAGTGCTCACTTAAGAAGAATATTTCACATGTGCTTAATTAAATAGCTTAAGTGAGCCCACACTTAATGTATGGTTTCCATCACTTATTATACCTTTATGCTAATCCTCGCGAAGAATTTTATTAAGGAATGGAACACCTACGAAATTGCGGAAAGGTTGAAAATTGACTCCTTTTTAGTGGTTTCCTTTCAGTATGATTCCACAAGTTTGCAAATAGTTTTATAAAGGTTAAGTTAATTGTTACAATTTTTTTGAAAGGGGACAGGTGCCAATGTCATGCTTTTTAAAGGGTTTTGTGGGTCTATGAGATGATTCAAGAAGATCTATATGTGACTCATGTAACCATGAAATAAGGACACATGGACTCATCTTAATGTCTCTAATGGGTTCCTATCAAAGGATAGGAATGTGAGAAAATAACAACACATGGTAGACTCTGTGGGTCCACGAGATGATTCAAGAAGATCTATATGTGACTCATGGAACCACGAAATGAGGACACATGAACTCGTCTCAATGTCTCCAATGGGTTTTCTATTGAAGGCTAGGATTATGAGCAAATGATGACATGTGACACAATCTCATGAGGATTTTGTATCCTATTGCACTTAATGTTTAAAACAACTTTAAAGCACATGTTTATATCATAAGTTACTCAATCATTCAATGAACATTTGATGGATGGTTATAGTTGAATTCCAGAATGAAATGCATAGAGCGCTAGGCTTGTGAACTCAAACCTCTGGAATCGCCCTATAATAGATTTACAAATATCAATGGTTGAGAATTTATTTGAAATGGAACATTTGAATGAAACTGCCTCTCACCAAAAGTGATCAATTGATAGAAGGTGCATAAATGTAGGACAAGTGTTGAATTTATTTCTAAATGTCTATATAGAATTATAATGTACTAATTGTGTAGTATGAAGGTAACACATTTCATTTACTTTAATATTCGAGAAAAGAAAGAAATTGAGTGAAATTTCTATTGCTAAGTGATTTTATTTTTAAGTGAGAGGGTCAACACACAAGGAGATTGCTCATTACAGTGCACTAGGGAGATTCTGGGTTCCAACACAACTAGTCCATGCATGTTAGTTTCTTTGTATTAATCTTTTCAAGAATCAAAATTTGGGTAAGTGAAAGATAGAAATCTTATGTTTCATTGTTTCTTAAATTCTTATTTTTTCAAACTTTAGGTTTAGGGTTGAGAACTCAAGAATTAAGAAAAAATAAGGAGGAATTAAGAGGTAATTCACACTGTACAAGCATGTCTACCACCACTACCAAACCAGTTTTTGGGAAAGGCAAAGCAAAATCAAATAGAAATATAGATTATACTAGAGTGCTTAAAACCCTAGGTTTCATGGATGAATACTATAATATTTATGATCTTGAAATCTATGGTAGGCTTACCTCAAAACTTAGATTTTTATGTGAGAATAAGGTTGTAAAGAAAATACAAATTCAAAATAGTCAAACAATGCCAATTAATAGTGTCACTGCACCGTGGGTAGTTGGATTAGTGTGCATGATATTACATGAGGTTTTCCCTTTCCCATAATTTATCATGGTTTGCACCCACAGTTATGATGATAACAAAAGAGTAATTGTTAATAAAGATAGCAAAGAAGAAATGTTATCCATTACTGCAGAAGAATTTGGAAACGTCCACATCAACCTAGAAAAGCTTGCTAGTGATTATGAAGCAGTCGATGAAGAGGAGAAAAATAATTTTCTAATTAAAATAGTTCAGGATAGTCATAGTAAATTATTCAAAAATAATCATAAGCCTCCTTATTATTTGGGAATTTTTAAACCATGGGTCCAGGATACTATTTTCATGCTAGCATTTTTCCTCAGATTGGATAGCAATCAGGAAGTGGGTGTAAGCCTCCTTGAAATGATATTTAATATCTACTATGTTAAGTGACATATCAAATATAACTTTCTTGAGCACATTGTACAATCAATGTATAATTTTTTTTTAATGATTAAAGGAGGTTCCACTAAGACATTTAGGTTCACAACCTACTTGTTCTATTTTTTCTATTCAAACTTAGTGGAATGTTTTTGACCAACAAGCTTCAAATTCAACCCTATACGAATGGCTCTAGTATATGATTGGAACACTAAGATAAGGATGCATGATTCTCAAAGTAACTACAATCATTTTGTAGACTACTTCTTGGCTCCATTGGATCAAGTGATTACAAATAATCCAATGCCTAGATTGCCTATGTCTTGTAGAAATTACATTCAACTAGGAAAAGAAATACAATTGATTATGCTAAGATTTTATGGATCAGGAGTAGAGCCATACAAACTTCCAATACACATGACAGGAATGGTTTTTGCATTGGAATATGTATGAAAAATGGAGATTATAGATAAACTATACTTTGTCAGTCAACAAAAGAAAAGCATATTTCCTTCTTTACCTTTTTCATATGGAGGGTTCACATTCGAGAGAAAAGCATTAAGTGTTGTACATGATCTTTTGAAAAAAATTCAATTTGATGTTGTCTCACTAGTAGTATGATCCATGTGACACCATTAAATCAAGGATTGTGGCCAATAAGAATATTGCAAGTAGAATTCAACATCAAAGTACACCCTTGCTTGAAAATTTAAGAAACAAGGATTCTTGGGATGAGGTCAAAATAGTAATGGAGAAAATTGTTGCTAAGAAAGGTATTTCTTTTGAACAATTATCAGCAAAAATTATGGCATTGCACCAATAAAGAGAAGCAAAGAAGAAAATCAAGAGGTGCGATAATTTTTATGAAAAAAGTGATCTACCATTTACTAAAGTAAAAATACTAGTTTCTCTAAAAATGGCTTGTACAGAAAAAAATTGGTCACAATAAAAAATTACTACCTTTTGGTCTATGAGAAAGGATCTAGGTGAACCAAAAACTAGTGTAGTGCTTCAAGAGATTGAAGAAGATTACGATTTTAGCAATTTGTGGAATAAAGAGCATCCCTATGAACATGAAGAAATTGATGATGAATCTGATGATGATAGGGAATAACAAAGTTTACAATATGCAAGCAAAGTAAAATATAGTTTAAGTGAGACCACAAAACAAACATATACATCAGGAGTAACCGTAGCCAAGAAAATTAGTTATGAAAGTGGTGGTTTGGGGTCTAAAGGATAAGGAAGTTGGATGATAATATATGTAAAACATAGAAACCTAGTGATTTACAAGACATTGAAGTTGATAAAATAGCCCAAGGGCATACAAGGATAGCTAAAATAATTCATTTTGTTACAATTTCAAATCCTAATCCTCATGGTCAGACACAATCACAACTAGGACATGCCCGTGGTGGACAATATAGTGCAACTAACACTAGCACTGGTGGTGATGGTATGAGTAGTAGTACTAGTAGTGGTCAACATGTGCTACAACAATAAATTACACACAAGTGGCCTACACTACAAGATAATACACAAACACCCAATGCTGAAGGCATACTGAAGAGGCAAAGGATAATGATAGGTCCAAGTCCAACTACCACTACCTTAATTTCTACCCCAAAGGAGTTATTTCCAGGCTTTCCAGGCACTCCTCTAGTTAGTGTGACTACAACAACAATGCCTAATCCTCAAACTTAGGCTCGGTCTCAGATAATTGGAGATGTTCCCATCATTGCAAGTACTCCTTCACCATTCAAGCATTCCATTATTTCTACGTCCACAGGTTTTGATTACAATGACGAGTTTAAAAAGAACTCAAGAATATAAAAAAAAGAAAGGAAGCAATTGATAGAGAGTCTTTCTACTATAACTTCAAAGCCTGCAACAACTAGGGTATTACCCACATTTGACCCAAATAAAGAAATCATGGAGTACATGTTTGTTGTTTCCATAATTCAAAATAAACTAGAGAATCAAATGGATCACTCTGAATTTCAGGTGATCAGTTTCCAATTGGATTTTTCAAGATACAAAAATTCTAACAAAATTAATGTATCAAAGAACAATGAATTGGTGTACACATCATTGCTAAAGCAAGAGAGAGAAAAAAAGGTTGTAGATTCAAAAAGAAAAGTTATAGGAAGACCTAGAAAATGAGCAAGCAAAGAGGAAAGCAACATATAACAAGAGCAATGAATTAGAAAAAAAGAATAAAAAATCCGCCTCTACATCTACAAGCAAAGAGGATAAAAAATAGAGGTGGAATTGAATGGACTAAAGAAAAGGTTCTAGATGAGACCAAAAATAAATACGATGAAAAATCCACTTCAAAAAAATTAAAACAAAACTTGGCGAAAGCAAAACATTGGGAACAAAAATTGGAGGAAGAGAGAAAAATAATGAAAGATTGGTGGCAGAGCTGAGTGAAGCAAAAAATGAAATTAAATCTTGTCAAAATAAGTTAACTACATTTTGTAGAGAAACAATGAAGCATATGAAACAAAAGAATTGGGAGGAAATAATGCAGAGGATTGATCGTTTGTGTGAATTGTTTCAATTGGTTGATGTCTGATAGTACATAATAGGGAGCTCAAGAAATATGTAATAGACAAAAATGATGTGATTTCAAGAGATAAAATTGCAAATAAAATTTTGCAAATAGTCTACAAAGCTAGTGACAATGAATTGAAATCAAAAGGAATTAATGATCAAATTAATGCCTCAATGAAGGTGTCACCTATCATTCAAAAGTGTTTGAGAATACGTGAAACAAAGGAATTTCTAGATCAGGCTGCAAAAAAGATGAATAAGTTGGCTAAAAAGGTAAGGAACTTGATAGGGCTTGTTTTTCCAAAGGATTTTGACACAACTGAGCGATTTATTGGAAAAGATGATTTCAGAAAGAAGATGGAGGGTATAAGGAAGATTGATTTGGACTTGTTTCCTCAAAACCAAGATGAGGTGAACTATTTGGATTCCATCAAACCATTGAGAACCTTGAATGTAACTTTGATTGAAACATTCAAGTCAAGTTCCAACTTCAATCATGAATTGTTAACAAATTTTCAAGTCAGATACTATCAGTTACAACAAATGGCACTTCCATCAAATGAACAGTGGAGCATGCTACAAAAGTTGATAGACTAATTTGTTAATATGAGATTCCAACTCAACTTTGTCTAGAGTTGTCTTTGAGCAAGATTTTACATTGCCTCTATGTATTCCTTCATTTGAAAATCAATACAAAACTCAAATTCATTAATGCGTTCAATTATCTATATTATTTTTTTGCTCAATAAAAGACAAACTCTGGCTTAGATACTACTAGATACACATTAAACGATTGCTAATGCTCATTGCGTATTTGCTACTGTTGTTAATATGTTATTAAGAATTGAGTTGAGTGATGAATCACTGAGTACATGTAAAAATTATTAGTATGAAACAATTAAACTATGAAATTGTTGATAATATGTTAATTTATTCAATCCGATTCATAATTTGTAATTTTATGGAATGCAATAAAAATATCATCAACTATAGTTTGGAATACGATTTATGAAATGCAATATAAATACCTAAAAACTACTAAGTCACTTCCATTTGGCAATTTACCTCTTGGTGCTCACTTAGACGATGAGATTGAGAGTTGTCTTAACTTTGAGTCTGATCTTCATTTTCTTTGCCCTATGTACGTCTGCTTAAATGCATCTCAAGTTCAACATTCATTATGTCACTATCATTTGTGCCGCTGTCACTAACGTTTGAAGTGTTGCACAACCCTCTTCTTTCACATATGGACTTCTAGATTGTGAGTTCCTTTTCAAAAGGAAAACTTTTGACATCGTACCTAGTTGCATACACCCTCAAGTGATTTTCCAAATTCTTGTCTAGTTTGTTTCTTATCTTTGATTTCAAAACCCCCAATGCATTGAAAACTCTCTCATCCTCCATCGACCCCAATATCATTTTTGACATAAATCAACAAGTTTGAAATATTTTGATAATGAATCACACAATATTTCACTATGACCAAAGGTTGCCCAAACCTTTGTTATTGATCCCACTTCCATGTGATTCTCCATGGAGTCAAACTGGTCAATCATACTTGTATTTTTAAATTTTCAAAAAGTGTTGGGCCTAACCAATTGGGTTCAAACTTACCTTTTCCATCTTGATTCAATTGTACCTTCTAATTCTCTTTGTGTACCAAGTCACCAACCTGAAAGTTTCTATCCTTGATCCTTTTATCATAGCTTCGTTTGAGTCGATTTTGATAAACTTGAAGATGGTTTAACACACTCAAATGTCTTTCATCTAGGAGTTTCAACTCATTTAATTTGGATACCCGATACTCTTCATTGTTGACCATGCCTTTGAGTGAGATTCACAATGAGGGGATTTCAACTTCAATAGGTAAGACAACTTCTGATCCATAGACCAAGGAGAAAGGTGTGGCACCTATAGGTGTTCGGATGTTGGTTCGATAAGCCCATAGGGCTGGGTTTAGTTGCAAATTCCAATCACGACCGACATCATTAATAGTTTTCTTTAGTATCTTTAGGATGGTTTTTTTAGATGCTTTGGCCTGACTGTTTCCTTGGGGGTAATAGGGCATGGAGAATCTATGCTGGATAGAGAATTTGGAACAAAGCTCTTGGATGTATTGATTTTTGAATGGGGTTCCATTGTCCATTATGATTGTTTGGGGAATTCCATACCTACAAATCAGATAATTCAAAATGAATTTTGATATCTATTTTCTAGTGATGTAGGTTAATGGAATTGCTTCTATCCATTTAGTGAAATATTCAGTGACAATAATAATAAACTTATGCCCATTAGAGGAAGCCAGAGAAATCTTACCTACCAAGTCCAATCCCCATTGTGATAAAGGTCATGGTGTGGTGATGGGTCTCAACTCTTGTGTTGGTGCATGAACAAGGTCACTATGTAGCTAGCATTGACAACATTTTTGAGAATACTAAATGCAATCTTGTTCCATGGAGGGCTAATAGTGCCCTGTTCTCAACAACTTTTGGACTAGGTTAGGTCCACTAGAGTGGGACCCACAAACACCTTCATTTACCTTTTGTAAGGAAGTTTACGCTTCTTCTCTGTTAATACATCGAAGTAACATACCATCCAAAATTTGACGATATAAAGTAACTCCTAGGATTGTGCATCAAGAAGTCCTAGGAGTAAAGATCTTCTTTTGGGTAGATGTTAAGTCAAGTGGTATGATACCATGTTGGATGTAATCAAATGTGTCTTGGTACCATGGGGAGTTAGGACCAACAACAACACACACTAGTTCTGATTTCGGGATGTTGAATGCTGGTACGAGCAGTTGCTCCACAAGGAACTCATACTTAGGAATATTTTGTGGAATATCAAGAAGCGACCCTATTGTTTCCATGGCATCGACTGCTCTATTTTTGATCCGAGAAATTTGTTCAAATGTTATTGTGATAGAATATTCCTTGAAGCTATCCACCATCCTTTTATACGACATCAGTTTGTCATCTTTTGTTTGGTAGTCATCGTTCACTTGTCTGATCACTAGTTGAGAATCTTCGAAGACCTGTAGTTCCTTTATCCTCCATTCAATAGCCATCTTGAGCCCTGTGATTAGAGCTTCATACTCTGAGATATTTTTTGTGCAAGGGAAAACATTTCTATATGCTTTGGATATACTATCTCCCTGTGGTGTGAGAAATAGGATACCTACTCTAGATCCATGTTGAGTGTGGGACCCGTCAAAGTATAGGGTCCAATGGCCTGTCTATTCTGTCAACAATATGCTTTCATCTGGGAATTCTACTGTAAGAGGCTTGTGATATTCTATTAGTGCATCGACTAGATGATCTGCTATGATATGTCCCTTGATGGATTTTCTATCCACATACTCTATAGGGATACCTGTTCTAGATCCATGTTGAGTGTGGGACCCGTCAAAGTATAGGGTCCAATGGCTTGTCTGTTCTGTCAACAATATGTTTTCATCTCGGAAGTCCATTGTAAGAGGCTTGTGATCTTCTATTAGTGCATCGACTAGATGATCTGCTATGATCTGTCCCTTGATGGCTCTTCTATCCACATACTCTATATCAAACTCACTCAAAATCATTACCCATAAAATTTAGCAATTCTGCCTATTAGAGTTGCTTTTGCCAGTAGGTACTTTAGTGGGTCTACCTTTGAAATCGACATTACTTGTCTGTTTAAGATAAAGTGTCTTGGCTTGTGTCACAAATATGATCGAGAGACACACTCTTTCTATGGGCGAGTAGTTCAACTCATAGCCCACTAGTGTTTCGCTGATGTAGTATACTGCTCTTGCTTTGTTATTATCATCTAACTGTGCTTGTGTTGTAGACACATAAAGTATCATTTCTTTGTTTGGAATAGGCGACATGAGTACATGAGGAGTAAGTAGGTACTCCTTGACTTGCTGGAATTCTTGATCACATCTCCCATCCCACTTGAATGTGATGTCCTTGTGCAGGAGATGGGTGAATGGGTGACATTTTTCTGCTAGTTGCGCAATAAATCGCCTGATGGATTGCAAATTCCTTTGTAAACTTCTCAGTTACTTTAATGTCTTTGGTGGAGGAAACTTTAGTTAGCTTTTACTTTCATAGGATCTACTTCAATCCCCCTTCTTGAAAATATGTACCCTAGTAGCTTTTCGAATGTTACTCCAAAGACACACTTTTTTGGGTTGAGTCTCAAGTTATATTGTTCAAGCTAATCAAACACCTTTGCAAGATTGGTGAAGTGATCTTCCCTTTTGATGGAATTTTCAGAATATCATCCACATAATCTTCCATTATTGTATTTAGCATATCGTGGAAGATCGTTGTCATCGCTCTTTGATAGGTTGCTCCTGCATTTTTTTAACTGAAGGGCATGCCATTCCAACAGAAGGTCCCCTAGGCACAAGTAAATGTCATTTTGTGTTGATCATCAGGGGATATTTTTATCCGATTACACCCAAAGAAACCATCCATTAATGATAGCATCTCATGCCCTGTTGTTAGATCCACGATCATATCAATACTTGGAAGTGGGAAGTCGTCCTTTGGGAAAGCTTTGTTTAGGTCTCAAAAATCTGTGCAGATCCTTATGCCCCCAGTGGGTTTGGACACTGGTACTAGATTTGATATCCACTATGGATTAATCGATGGGTTTGATAAAACCAAAATCTAGTAATTTCTTTACTTCTACATTTACCAACAGTGTTATTTGAGGATGCATTTTCCTTAGTTTCCACTTGATAGGTTTTTCTCCAGGGAATACAGCCAAATGATGTATGACTAGTGTTGGATCTAGTCTTGGCATATTTTCATAGGTCCACACAAAGTTTATCTTTCTATTATTGATGAATGCTATGAAGTTTGCTTTCTCTTCAAGATCAAGTGACGCCACATGGTATGTGATCTTTGGTTTCTTTGTTATGCCAACATTGATGGATTCTACTTCTTCCACTAGGAGTGTTGATCTTTCTTGATATTCAGATATGGGGAGATTGGATCCTCCATCCTCGGGTGCCTTGGAGAGTTTTTCACCTTTGGATGTGTCCTTTACTTTCTTGTTTTTGGGATCTAATAGAGCCACATTATGGTTTTCTCTAAGGGATTGCATTTTTATTTTTATATTATCTTTTTCACTTTTGCAACTAGAAGATACAACCTCCCCACTAAAGTACGCATCTTGTTCGAGTTCCATGACGAACCCTACTTTGTGATCTCCTACTGGTATGTCTATTCGAAGTCCCATGAACTCTGTGATTGCTTCATCATTTTGGAATTGATCTAGAATAGGTGTATGTTGTTGTTCCTAATCTATCAATTGTGGGTAGCAGAGGGGTACGTTATCATCATTATTTGTAAAGCTTACAATTGTGGTAAAAATGGTTAGTATGGCTTTGGTATCATTCTCCCATTGGGTGTCTAGGTCATCATCACTTGAGGTGGAGGAATCACATTCAGTGACAAAGGAAGGATAATTCCATTCGTACTTGTTAGAGTCCATTCTGGAATAATAATAGTCATTAGGAATAATTTTGATAAATTGGAGAGGGAACCTATCAATGCTAAAGTTTTTGAATAAGTCTTCAATGATTAAATCATTGTCCATAATATGGTATATATCCAAGTTTCTTAAAAGAGGTACATCCATGTTTTGGTGTAACCACGTCTTTTGAATCATAACCTAGTCCCATATTTTTCTTTCTCTATTCCACCATGATAGGCTCCCACTTGCCTTGTTTGTGTAGCCCAAGGCCACCTATTCCAATATATCCCATTTGTTTAGCTAGTTGGTAGCCTTTGCTGCTACGATTGATTAGAAGGGATTTTGGCTTAGATAGTTCATTTTGGTTCTCCTTGTAGATCATAGATGACAAGTCTTCTTTGAATATCTCTTCATCCTTCATATCTCCCCACTTGGTGAAAATTGTGGGTTTGGCTATCATTTTCACTCTTTAAGCATATTTGATCTCCTTCAGTCCACCATAAACCTTGGGCATTGGTGGAAGCATTCCAATACAAAATACTTGATTGAAGTGATAATTTACATTACCCTTGTCAAGTAATTGAACTTTGGTTTTTATTTTTCGTTGCTCATTGGACGTTAATTTAATTGAGGTTGATGGGAGTGTGGAAGGGTCAACTTATGAGAATGAATGAAATGATATGTCATTGTTGGGTATACGCTGGATTTTATTATACTTCTCTTCCAATTTTGCACAAAAATGGAAGGGTTCAGGATCAACATATAATGTCACATCCTTTCCTTCGTGAGGAAACTTTAGACATTGGTGAAAGGTTGAAGGGACTGCTTGTAATGCATGAATCCAAGGGTGTCCAAGAAGGAGGTTATATGACAACTCAAGGTCAAGTACTTGACATGTGGTTTCTGTGGTGGCCGGTCCTATCTGCATTGGTAGCTTGACTTTCCCTTTTGAATTCCTTTCAAGGTCATCATAGGCCCTTATAGTAATGCTCTTTGCTTTGTCTATCACATCATCAAAATACCCTAGCTATTTCATGAATTTCAAGGTACAAATATTTAAACCTACACCGTTATCTATCAATACTCATTTGACCATGTTCTTGTGGACACCAACCTCTATGTAGAGGCTTGGTTGTGAAATGACTTTTGTGGAAGGTCTTTCTCAAAAAAGACTAAATGGTGATTGGTCGTGATTTTACCAACCATAGCTTGGAACTGATTTGGATTGAGGTCATTGATCGTTGTTTCTAATGCCTTTTCTACTATCTCCCTATGTGCAGGTGATAATTTTAGTAGTTCTAGGATTGAAATTAAGGCACAAGTCTTCTTTAGCTATTCCATAATATTGTAATCATTTGATGACTTAGCCGTGGGCTTAGGTGGGGCTCCCTATATTGTAACTCTTCCTCAACAGGTAGTTATGTTACAGTTGTTGTCTCCACCTTGTATAGTCACTACATCTACCCTAATGCCATTTGTTGTTGAGAATCTATATTTCAAAATTTAGAATTTCATCCTTTATAGAAAAAAAAATTATGCTGTACGACACAAACGTTACTTTCTAAAAATGTTGTTTTTTGTTTAAAACTAGTTATTAAAGGAGATTTTGAAAGATTCATGATTTATTTCAATTTTTTTAAAAATATATATTTAGAATCTACACACAAATTGCCACAAATCACTAGTTTACATCATATTCAAATTCTTAATGGATTATCTACTATAGGTCTCAGAAGATGAAGATTTAGTTAAAAATATTGATGTAAATGTCCATCTTGGGCAAAAAGTAAGACACAGTATTGTGATTTCACCCACAATACTGTAGTCATTTGATGACTTAGCCATGGGCTTAGGTGGGGCTCCCTGTATTGTAACTCTTCATCGACGGGTAGTTACGTTACAGTCATTGTCTCCACCTCGTATAGTCACTACATCTACCCTAATGTCATTTGCTTGAGAGAGGGTGCCTAGAACTGTGTCACCATAAGTGTAGTTAGCATTGTGATAGTCTTGGTCCTTTCCTTTGTCATTCCTTTTAGCATGGTTTAAAATTGGATTTGTGTATATTTGGAGGTCTTTGTTTCCAGGACGATGTTCGACATCCACTTCTCCTTTGTCTATCAGGTCTTCTATGATGTGCTTGAGTCCTATGTAGTTGTTTGTAGTATGTCCTTTGATTTTATGGAACTCCCACAAGTCTTTCTCATTGTACCATGGTGTTTTGAAGCTTGGTTCCTTATAGTTTGGGTGATCATTAACCTTGATGAGGTTTTGTTGCGCTAGTTTATGCATGATCATCTCAAGTGACTCTCCCAATACCATGAACTTCCTTCTTGGTTGATCGCATTGCCTTTGTTTCCCTCCTAGATTCGTCTGTTGGTTGACTACTTGATTGTTTTGGGGGTAGGTAAGTTGATTATTTTGTGTATTATTAGGAGCATAACTTGTTTATGCCACCTGAGGTTTGTTTTGAGGTAAATTAGGACTTTGTACATTCCATACTACTCTTGCATCTACTACCCCATCGTTTGTAACTTTTTTGTTCTTGGCCCAAATTTTAGGTTTCTCGTTTGAACTAGAGGAACTATCTCTTGGGTTGTTTAGCTTGATCACCCCTCTTGCTACAAGGGCCCTTTCTATGTGCAGTCCCTTCTCAATGGCCTCTTCAAAGTTTGTGGGACACAACATGGTAAGTTGGTAGTTTACTTCTGCTTGGACATTGGAAACAAATATGTCTATTAGTTCCTTGTCAAGAATATGCCATTTGAATCTAGCCTTATGTCACCATCTCTGTAGGTATGAGGTGAAGGATTCCCCTGGACTCTACTTAATCTTGTATAGATTTGTGATGGTGATGTCTTGTTCTATATTGAATGAGAAGTGGGTTACGAATTTGGTAGATAGTTCATCAAAGCTTTTAATTCTCGACGGTAGATGGGCAAACCACTCCATGGCGTGACTGATAAGACTACATGGAAAGAGCCTCATGAGGTAAGAGTCATTGTTTTGGACTTCCATGCATGATATTGAGAAATCTCTCATGTGTTCTATTGGATCTCCCTTTCCTTTGTATTTTTCAAACTTTGGTATCTTGAAGTTTTTCGAAAAGGGAAGCATAGTGATGGAACGATCAAAAGGAAATGGACATATATACTAAAGGGTATAAGTCTTCTTTGGCTTCCCTATTTGAATATCTGATATTCTTTGATTCATGGAATGTAATTGCATTCCCATCTATGTTTTTGGTATGTTTTTTTGTGGATCTGGCATGTAGTAACCTTGTTGTCCTACCATGTTTTGGTCATAAGTTGGGTATTGCTGAGGTACATGACCTTGGTAACCATGTTGGGTGGAAGGAGGGTTAAATCCTTGTTAGATGTAAGGAAGATAAGCTCCTTGTTGAATGTAAGGAGGGTTAGCTCCTTGTTGAATGTAAGGAGGGTTAGCTCCTTGTTGTTGTTGTTGTTGAGGAGGGGTACCTTGGTAGTGCGTTAGCCGTACAATCTATTGTTGGGATGAGCGGTACTGAAGGTTTCCCTGATGGTGCGTTGGTGGGTTACCTTGTTGATGGGACGAATTGGGAAGGGTGACATGTGGCACTTGTTGTTGTTGGGATGAACTATATTGAAGGTTTCCCTGATGGAGCGTTGGCGGGTTACCTTGTTGATGGGACAAATTAAGAAGGGTACCATGTGGTACACCTTGTTATGGGTACAATTGACTAGGAAGGGGAACATATGGCCCATATTGTTGATTGGAAAGCCACCTTGTGGCACACCTTGTTGTTGGTACTATTGATTGGGAAGGGGACCATGTGGTCCACCTTGTTGATTGGGAAGGGTACCCCGTTGCACACCTTGTTGATGGTACTATTGGTTGGGAAGGGGACCATATGACCCACCTTGTTGATGGTACTATTGACTAGGAAGGGGACCATGTGTCCCACCTTCTTGATCGGAAAGGGTACCCTGTGGCACACCTTGTTGTTGGTATTGTTGATTGGGAAGGGGACCATATGACCCTCCTTGTTGATGGTATTGTTGTGGGAATTTCCCTTGTTGATTTGATACATTTTGGGAAGGGTCAATATATGATGTGTTTTGAGGCATGTATTGTCCTGGTGGTAGGTTGTTTTCTTGAGGCACGTATTGGGATGGACCTCCTTGATGCTGTTGGGCCATTGTCGCTTGTTCAATTTGAGTTGGTTTTCTATACAACAAGTTTTCCATGGGTTGACGATTGCTTTGTGAGAATACGAGCAAAATGTTTGGAATCTTCGTGCGTTCGTATATCTGTCTCACAACTAAGTTATCCCCTAAGGGAATAAGGTTAGGATCTTTGAGAGATTCCACATTAAAGTCTATTGGCAATTTAGCACCACTTTGTGCTAATTTGATGAAGTAAGAATTTGGGTCATTTTTCAATAGTTTGTCCATCAATTTGAGCACCTTGGGGTTGCTAGAATGTTGAAATAGTTCATCATCATTTATTTCCTCCTCACTATCCACCTCTTCTATGACCACACCTTTTGGGTTTTGGTTTGATTGCTCCATCACTTCTTGTTGTTTGCGGTTTATCTCTTTCTCACTAAATGTTTCTTTGAATGCGGGTCTCTTTTGAGGTGTTTCAAGGTCACTTGGCTTATAGCCGCATGGTCCACTTTCATCGTTTGTGGTGTTTGTTGGGGGTATGCTAGCGTTTATTTTTTTCGCTTCCATGTTCTTTCTATGTTATGATCTTGTAGTTGTCATAAACAAATGCCAAGCCTTTGTGAACGTTTTATGACTCCTAACTATGGAAAATAATGCTTTTTTTTTGGATTTTTTTTTTAAGGAAAATGAAATTGCGTTTGTTTTTGGGATCTTCTATTGAGTATGCAAGTCCGATTCGGCCATTAAAAAGTGTGTATAAAAGTTTCTCAGCAAGAGGTCTCGATTGAGGTAAAATTTCAAGATGTGTCCTTTGATAAACTTTTGACTACGCCACTTCTTTGATAGGCGGAATATGGATTTTTCTTTAAGGATTTTGGTCTTGCCATAGATCATGAAGGATGGATACCTATTGCCACATAGGAGGTGGTAATACGGGCCTTCCAGTTGCGATATCTTCTTTCTCTTCCTCTTTATATAGGATGTTGGCTACATTTCTCCATTGGTTTGGCATTTCCTTTGTCTCGAACATGAAGCTCCTCAAACTATTGACTATGTCTATTTGTTCTCCTTTAATCAATTCAAAGTTTGGTTGTATGAGAACTGGTGTAAGGTTTAGTTATTGAATTGGAGCAAATGGATGCCAAATGGTCATAAGGTGAAAGTGTTGGTGTTTTGATATGGTTTTTGTGATTCTCAAAACCCTAAGGTTTGACTGATGTTTTGGGATGACACTATTCTTGGAACTCAAAATGTTGAAAAGCTTAGATCGATATTTCACTTCTTCTTCTAGAGGATATGTTGTGGAAAAGCTTACTTGAACTAGCCTTGAGGTTCAAGCAACTGTTGATATCTTAGAAGTGTGGGTGAGGGAATAATCTAAGTTAGTTTGTTTTGAATTTGATTTCAAAAAGTACGATGGAATGTTGAAAGTGGATGAAGAACTATATGACATATCTTGGGACTCCAACTATTTCGTTCTAACAAGGATCTTGTAAACAGTTTCAGTTTCAATTTTTTTTTTAAATTTTTTTTTTACCAGAACACAAAGAAAAAGCGAAAGCCTTGAGGCAAAAGCGGCTAGTTTTTGAGCAAAAGTGACCAATTTGTCAACTGCAACCAAGTTTTTGTCAAGTGCGCTAAGTTTTGAAAAGCAAGTGCGCATAGAAATTTCAAGTGTGGCCTTTGTGTGTAGCTTTCTCAATGTGGTGAATTACACAGTCAAAGCGAGCTATTTTGGCAAATGCAACTAGATTTTTGGCAAGTGCGTTAAGAAAATTTTGTCAAATGCGGCACAAAAAGATCAAATGCAACTAGTTTTGTAGAAAGTGCGCTAAGTTTGTCAAGAGCAGTAGATTTTCATCAGTAGCTGCCATAAGACAGAGAGCAAAAGCAAGTTGTTTTTGGCAAGTGCAACCAATTTTTGGTCAAGTCTGATAGAAATAGTAGCAAAAGTGGCCTATGTTCAAATTTGTTTTTGAGTTTCTATATTTGGCAGCAACTTGGATGATTTTTTTAGTTTTGGATGATTTTGTTTGATCTGTTTCGAGATTTGGCAAGTGATATCATGCAACACAACAATCAAAAACTTGTGTGACCCTAGATGTACATACTTTAAGCACATTTCCCTCCATAAAAGCTCAAAGTTCATAGAGGTAAAAATTCTAAATTTATAGTTTCCAAGTTTACTTTTTCCCTAATGCAACTTGAAATGTGAGCCTAAATATCTGAAAACCTTCAAATATATTGTTTTACGATATCTTTTAGGAGTGAAAATATATGGATCTTTTCAAAAGGATTCACACTAAGTCAAAAGGGTTTACCATTTTAGAATCATGTTAAGTGCTTGTTTTGATGTGTTCATTTTGAATTCAAGCACAAAGTTTGATGTTTCAAAGTAACCAAATAGATCTTTGACAATTCGTGAAGACAAAGTACACCCTAGGGATAGACACTTCTTCCTAGATGGGCTTACCTCATGCCTTGAAGGAATGATTTTACATGCAACGGTTGGAGAGTGTTTAAGCTCAACCATAAGTCAGACTTGGTAAGTAACTTCTTGGAATCAAAGTTTTAATGCACCACTTCAGAGTATGTTTTGGATAAAAGGGGTGGCTTCTACAAACATTGGTTCTTAGTCATGTTTCGGGATAATTGGTCTCTATACATGCGGCAATTCACTCAATTAAGAGGCCTCCCAACCCTTACAGGTTTTTACATATCACACGGATACTGAGGGAGACATTCGTTGGTATAAAAAATCTGCACCAGGTGGGTGATGAACTTTCCTCACACCCACAATAATTTATATAGCAGATCAAAACAAAAGTACCGCTTGGGTCACCTTTGAGTTCTCCAGTGTGAGATGTGTCTCAAAAGGCAAGCCCTCTAAAGGTATGCTTTGAAATGTAAACACATGAGTGAAACTCAAGATGTTTTTTCGTCACCCAAGATCACCAAAAGGCGCGGGGGGAGAGGATAGACACCTAATTTTCCAAACAAAAAATACACATAATACACTTCATTGCAATGTTCATTCTTTTTAAGCACCTCGAGTGGTGCTATCCGTAAAATAAAGTGTGAATAACATAACCGTGTGAATAACATAACCATTTTCTTTTTAATTGCACCAAAGTGAAGTGTTCTGGAATTCAGACCAAGATATTGCAATGTGCAAGACAAGAAATTGATTTGTTCATTTTTAAGCCCAAAATTGAGTGTTTTCTAGATCCTTGTCTTATTTGGTCAACAAAATGAACTCAAACGTGTTGGTGTAATTAATTATTTAATTACACTTTAGCATAAGGTTACTTAGGCATTTTTTAATTCCTAGGTTAATTGTAATCCTTATCTAGTTGAGCTGTCTTTTTGCTCAAGATAAGATTAGGGTTGTGCATGTCTTGCTTTTTTGCATGATTGCCTTTTTGAAGGCTTTTGTATTATTTGTAAAACAATTATTCAATAATCATTCTAGTTTTTGCTTGCACATATTTGCTCTGAGGGTTTACAAAACATCTCTTCTTTATTGTTCTGGATATCTGTTGCATGTGATAGGTGATTGCATGCAGGTGATTCTTGGGGACTGTGAAGTTGGATTCCTCAACTTATACATGGTAGCAGAGCTCCAGACCTGTGGCTTCCTGTTTGTGATTTGAAGATATTCTCTCAAAGAATTTTTTTTTCTATGCAAGGGTTTCAAGCCAGGCATCCTTTTTTTGTGGATCTGGGGGTACACAATTTTTCTGTGCATTTTTGGGAAAAACAGACGTCTCCATTGCGTTCAGAGCGCCCAAAAACCCCAAAAACGCCTTTCGTTTCATCGATTTCGAAGAAAGTTGAAAAAAAGGAAAAACAATTTTAGCCAGAGAAGCTGTACGGCCTCCCCAGCTTGCTTCTCGAGGCAATTTTTTTTGAAAAACGTGAAAAAAATCAAAAAAATATAAAAAAATTTGCGTCGCCCGTTATAAGCAGCTTCGCCACCGCTTCACCACCCGATGGCCTCCCACTAGCCACCCTCAGCCACCACCACCGGTGGTCACCTCCCATCTGCCGCCGCTCCCAGGCTTCAGCCCCCGCGGGCCAAACAGCTCAGCCAACAATCATTTCAGTGACTGAGAGTCCCGACTTCCAGCCCCGCAACCCTCTTCTCCTCAACGGGTGGTCCTATCAGCGACCAGGAGCCGCGACCTTGAGCCCCCGATTGTTTTTTCTTCAGCCCTGCAGCGAACGGTCACATGGCGGACCGAGGGCCAACGCCTGAGAGCTGAACTTTTGCACCTGTTTAGTGTTAAAAGTGCCTTTTACAAGCCTTTTTTTCGTTTTCTCATAACTTTTGCAAACAGAGGCCTTTTTTTGAAAATAAGATATCGTCGGAAAGCTGGTTCGACGCTCTTTCCAGTGGTGGAGGTTTAATTTTTTGATTTTTCAGTTTTGATGCTTTTTTCGCCTGTCAAAGCCAAAAGTTGTTGTTTTCACTCTGGGAGGCGTAACTTTTGCGTCCTGGCTCCATTTTGTGAAAACAAATAGGCATTGGAAAGTTGGTTCAGTGCTCTACACATATCTCAGACCTAATTTTTTAGATTTTTTTACCAGGCATCTAATATTTCTATTTGATCTCAGCCTTTACCTTTTTTAGTTATTTTCTTGGGAAGTGTGCAATCAAGCTATTTTTTTTAGATCAACGAGCATTGTTTTTTTTTTTGAGAGTATATATTGTTGTTTTCTATCATGGATACACATAATATTGCACCCCTTACTCCATTCAACTATTTTGGTTGGAAAAAACAAATGGAGATTCATTTGAAACACAAAGGGTTGTACAAGGTAACCATGGGTACAAAAATTGAACCTACAGGTGCTATTGAAAAGAGAAAGTGGTTTAATAGATATGATGAAGCTTATGGTACTTTATGTCTATCTCTTTCATCTGACCTTCTTTTTCATATTGAGTCTTGCACTACACCGAATGAGATATGGACTACTTTGAAGTCTTTGTTTGGGGAGCAGGATACTATGAGAGGGTTTTAGTTGGAGAATGAGCTTATTGGCTTAAATCCTAGGGATTTTGACAGCATCTAGGAGTTTTTCACCAAACTCAAGTCTCTTAGATTGCAGTTGTCACAGTGTGGTGTTTAGAAGGAAGACTCTCAGTTGATATTGTCCATTCTTTCTAAGCTTGGACCAGATTATTCAGTTTTTGTATCTACCTTTTATGCCACTAGGGATGCACTTGGTACAAGATTCACTAAATGAAATCAACAAAATGAAATCACAAAATGAAATTGTTTGGTCAAAAATCAAATATTTCTTAGAGCTTTGAGGAGGTTCATTTTTAGAGCACCAAAACCGAAATGTTCGTTTGTGGGGTTCTTTTTATTGCACCAATTTGAAAGCATTTGATAATCTAAAAAGCTTTGAGAAAGGTTCATTTTAGAACACCAAAAACCAAAATGTTCGTTATGTGGGGTTCTTTTTAAGCACCGATTTCAAATTCTCTAACTTTATGAAATCTTTAAAAAATTCATTTTAGAGCACCAAAACTGAAATGTTTGTTTGTGGGGTTCCTTTCATTGCACCAATTTGAAAGCATTTGCTAATCTAAAAAACTTTGAGAATTTTCATTTTAGAGCACCAAAACCAAAATTTTTGTTTGTGGGGTTCTTTATAAGCACCAATTTGAAATTATCTAACTATGAAAGCTTTAAAAATTTAGAATTCTTTGACCGTTTGTCTTCCTTGCAATAAATGTGTTAATTATTACTTTTTGGATAAACACCAGTTATACTTCTGCAAATCCTACATAAACAAACGATTAGCACTTGTCAAACACTCAAATCAAGTACCCATTAGTGTTAGAAATCGAAAATTAACATTTAACTTTCAGAAAAAACTTGACAGAGCAAAAGCGAAAGAAAAAAGTCAAAAGCAACCTCTGTCAAAAAGAAAAAGCACAAGAAAAATGTCAGAAGCGCCAAAAAACATGTCAAGTGCGCTAAAATCGTGAAGTCAAGCGTGGAAATTTTTTGGAACCTATGCGTGAAGATTTCTCCAATGCACTTCCAGAACCTGCAACTTCAAATTTAACTCATAAAATAATTAGTGCTAAGGACCATGGTCCAACCAGGCGTGCTAGAATGTGTAAGGGGGAAATCGATGGTGTCAAATAAGATAAATGTAATGAATCAAACCTAATCTAATTCAAAACAAGAATCAAGATCTATGCCCATTACTCATGAAATGAAGTTTTCTAAGCTATTGAAAACAAACAATGAAATCCTACGATATCATAACAAATTCAAAAACAAAGGACACTTTACCATCCCATGTCGGAGTGTGTTTGTGAAGATGTTGGGTTGTTTGTATCAATGCAAAGCCTCCATTGTGCGTGCAAAATCTTGAAGAACGTGCATGTGTTGATTGAAGATGTGTGTGAAGCTTTGTCAAATGTCGATTGAGATCTTGGCATTACTTCGTGTGTGTGAGGTATGTTGATTCTTCGATCCTTTTTTGAGAGGAAAGAGGTTTGCTATCACTCAGTAGAATATCTTGATCGATGATCAAAAGATGTTGAGAGGATTTAGATGGGCATAATCTATGCAAAATTGATTACGCAATTAGTGTGATTGAAGAAATCATTTTGAGTGTTCAGTGGGATTGAAGAAATAGATTGAACAATCTGTAGGATTGAAGAATAGATTGATCTACTAGGAAATAGATGGATCAGTTAGGCAATCCGAATGAGCAATCAGTGGTTCATAATTTACTCAATCATGAAAGTGGGTGAGGATAATTAATTAATCTTTTTGGAATTGAACGTGCAAATCAAGTTTGAGTTTTGCAAACAAAGTTGCATTTGTTTGATTTGATTTTTGATGATGTTTTGAATTGTTTATTTATGTATTCAAATTTGGGGGAAAGTGACATAATCAAATTATTATGTTTTAATAATTTAATTGACTTAAGGGAATCGAGTGAACTAGCGATATAATTAAATAATTGATGTTATTTAATTAATTAGGAGGAATAAAGTGAAGATTAAGACTTTATTAAATAAATGAAATTTATTTAATTGGTCGAATTTTATGAAAAAGTGAATTAATTAAATAATATGTAGTATTATTCAATTAATAGAGGAAATTAGGGTTTTTGACTTCATTAAATAAATAATTTATTTAATTGGTCAAAAATGATGAAAAAGTGAATTAATTAAATAATGTTGTATTATTCAATTAATAGAGGAAATTAGGGTTTTTGATGCTTTTGATGTGAAATGTAGTGATATTCGATGATAATGATGCTAATGATGCGAAAATGTCATTTAAGGTATGCGATAAGTGTTAGGTCAATTTTACATGTCTATAAATAGTTCTTTCTCGCTACCGAAAATTTGTTGCCTGACATTCTTGCGATGGCAAAGGCTAGGGTTTTGTAGGAAAATTGGTGTAATGGAGGGAAATGTACCATGGTTCCCCAGAGAAACAATGGTGATAACACACTGCATCCTTTCTGACCTGCTTGGGGGTCTATTGGGGCAAGACTTGAGGTGATTTATGCTAGGAAGAGTGGGCTTACGGGGGTTGCTCGGATGCAGGGGGTGCCTATAGCAGTGTTTCTGAAAAGGATGCCTAGTATGGAGATCATTTGCGTAGAAACCCTGATGGATATTTCCAATGTACTGTGGTGGGAGCAAGACAAGGCTCTCAACCATTTCTTGGGGTGACGGAGGTGGCTACATTGAAAACTCGAGAGAATGGAAACCTCATAAGCAATAATCTAATTCAACCCCTTAAATGCTTGCTGACTAAAAACCCTCTGACTGTGGCTTTTGGGGAGGATGTCTTGCGAAAGGTGGATAAAAATGTGGCCTTTTTCATCAAGCATGGTTTGATTAGAAGATTCAAAGGCTTTTGGCCAAGCTTGGCAGAACTTCATCAATGGATCACAGATACATGGCAACCTATTCTAAAGAGTGATCTACGGATTTATCCATGTGCACGTGGTTTCTATATATTTTTGACAGCTCTCAAGATTGCTGCATTGTATTGCGCGATTATTGATGAAATTTTAATCAGTATTTGCTTATGTTGAAACCTTGACATCCATCATTTGACCCATCTATTGAAGCTTACTTGATGAATCCAATCTGGGTAAGGCTTTCTAACCTTCCTTTGTAGTTTTGGCTTGAGTCATGTTTTGAAGCAATAGGCAATTCACTGGGAAAATTTCTTGAGGTTGATGAGGGCTCTTTAGATTATTTGCACACCACCTTTGCTCACATTTTGGTGGAAGTAGACATTTCCAAAGAACTCAATGTAGAGATTATCCTTTCTACCAAGGATGGATGCTAGAAACAGATTGTGGACTATGAGGGTATCCATTTTTGATACCGTAGATTCTTTTGCACGGGTCATTTGGTGACTCAATGCTTTAAATAGAGAAACGATAATAAATCCATAGGGTGGAAGGATGTCTCCCCTCATCACTATTTTGTGGAGAAGGAAGAATCCGACTCAATGGAGAATAACGATGCTAACAAATCCAAGGGGGATGGGTCACTCCCCTCTACACCATGTAAGGAAAAGTCTTTAGCTAGTCCTTTTCCTATTCAGGATGACTATGCTAAGACTATTTTGTCCCCTAATTTGGTTGTTGATGAGTGGGTAGAGAGCTCAATTACTCTGGCATTGGTGGATAGGGATAAACCATTTGGGGATCTTGGAGTACCTTCAATGTGCTCTACCTTTGATTCTCTCGAGGGTATAGAGGTAATAGAAGGGCTAAAATGTGTTGAGGGATCAAAATGTGGAGCAAAATCATAACATTGATTCCTCTAGTGAATTGAACCCCTTGTTTATGGGGTCTTTGTTGGGGGTTATAATTTTCTGGCTTTATATTCACAATTACTCATATATGGGGTATGGGTTTGAGCTTTGGCCCAAATTTGGGTTGTGCAGATCTTGGGTGTGTGTTCGTGCCACCTTTTTGTAATGTTTATATTCTTAATTAATATAGTGGGTGCAACCCCTTAGCTGCTTTTGTATCAATAAAAAAATATTAGATTAAATCAAATAATAAATATAATTATAATATTTATTATACAAAATAAATATATAATTAAAAGATAAATATAAATAAATATACAAAACATAATTTTAAGATTATATCGATGATGCTTATTATACTCATTAACTACAATATAATAGAATAAATATAATTATAATATTATTTTTAAACAAAAAATTATATTATATAAAATATAATATATAATAATAATTAAATAAAAAATAAATTAATTTTGTATAAACTATAAAAAAAGTCTAAAACTACAAGTATAAAGAAATGACACCTATAAATCACATCAAAAAGTGCATAAAAATAAAGTTAATATATCATCAATTCTATTTGAGTTCATTCAACGAGGTAAAGGGTGGTCTTCAATAATAAAATACACACATATTATTCAAAAAATGCCGAATGCACTTGATATTTTTTATGTCGATGTTGTCAACAATGTTGAGGAGAAAAAATAGGTAGATTTTAGAGGAAGCTGACGTGTAGCATGACCGGAAGTAAGAAATAGGGACAAGGTAATCTCCAATTGTCAAAAAATTGCACTTTATTCTTCACTAATATTCCAATGCTCCCTTTTTTGCACACACAAGTAGAATGCTAGAAAGATTTATGAGACTTGGCTTTATGCCTTCCAATGAATTTTCTTGGAAGTTTGTAGAACTTTTATAACAAATTCATATTGTGCAATTATGGCATGCCATGAGGCAACATTTGTTTGAGGCATTCTGTCAAACATTCACTCCCCATTTCTTTTCAAATTTCCATTTATGTGGTCCTCCCTATTGGTGATGCATTATGTGAGAACTATGGTTCAAATGAAGTTGATTTTGTCTATGATTTTATCTACTTGCCTATTTATTACAAGTGAGTTCTAACACTTATACATCGTGTTCCATGAAAACAAACAAATCTTATTGCATGTGATGGCTTGTGTAATCTATGGGATTAACATTTGTGGTTTGTCAATAAAAATCAGTTGAAGTTGGGTTATAGGTTACAAATTTTATCAACAGTCAGGGGGAATTGAGGTTCTACATGGCTTGCCATTTAAAAGTGTGGGAACACTTCAAATCAAACAAAATTTGTGAGATAAATTATACTCATTTGTACTTGTGTATTAAGTTGATTATGATACTTCATCTTTTAGTTGTTCCATTTTTTGATATGGTAGGTGGAATTTGTCAAATATCATAGTTGGAAATGCTCTGGTAGAAATGTATGGAAAATGTGGATGCATAAACAAGGCACGCAAATTGTTTAACTAAATACCTTAAAGAAATGTGATCTCATGGAATCCAATGTTTGTAGAATGAGAACAAATGAGATTTTGCAAGAATGCTTTCAAAATTTGTGACTTAATGGGTGGGGGCCTTGGCTTCATTGGATAAAGCATCTTGTTGCAAGAAAGAGGTCACAAGGTCCAATCCCCCCATTCACATGGTATTGGAGGGCGTGTTGCACCAATGTTGTCGGTCACATTAAAAAGTTTACTTGGTGCACTATAGGTTATAGGGGGCTAACTCGATTCCTACAGTCTAAAAATATATATGTGGCATAATGAAGCACTGTAGAACATAGCTTAGCATAATAAGCTTTGCTTGTAATTCTATGTGCATGCACTCATATAGGCTTAGTGGATGGGGTTGTACATACTTTAATCACATGAATAACCCTAATTACATTACACCTAGAGAGCAGATCATTATGTGTACATGGTTAACCTTATTGCCTATGCTTGCTATCTTAGGGTCACCTTAAAATTTATCATTAATTTTCTATTTAAAAGTGTGGTGGTTGTGTTTTTTTGGTGCTTGGAAATCACATATGAATATAGGTTTAGGATTTTTTATAGTGATGTTACATTTTGATTTGGATCCCAAACACATTGCGACTGATATTTTCCTAAACATCTTTTTAGAAGTGGGTAGGTGGTGTGAAGTCCAAATGGTAATAAGATTGATGAAATATAAAAGAGTTAAAAATATCCCTAGATGTAATGGTATTGCAGGCCATAAAATAGTGTAAGAGACAAATCACATCCACAAACACTGGAGATCTATGCAATGTTGGAGAAATAATTCACTTCACATCAATACCTGCTAATTTGGAAGAATGAATGAAATGTGTTCATTCATTTTCTCTTAGTTTGAAAAAATTATTTGACACAGTAATGTGTTAGATACCATCTATTTCTCCCCATCATGGCCATAGGAGTGGAACCAAAGGGAACTATTATAGTTGTGCAGGGGGGTAATTTAAGAAGTAGTCCTCGACTTGGATCCCATGCCTACACACATAGGGGACATGGGAATTAGGGACATGCACCAAAATTATTGTGGCTCAGAAGGATTGAAGAGATACAACACTCCTCCATGATTCCTTTCAACATGGGTAGATCTAGTCCACATGGAATTATATTCATGCTTCATCCTAGATGAGAAGAATCACATTGAGATCCAAATCCATGAGCTAGTCAAATAAGTAGTTTATATCTAGCTTACCTTGAACTAGTTGACCTAGTTAGCTTAAATTCGTTCCACTAGTAAATTCTCATCGTAATTGAATATGGGTATGTTAGGGTTGTTATGATTGTGATAGCCATATTCTAGGCAGTCAATACCACACTACCATAATCAATCAATCAATGCCTCTGATTAGGGTCCAATGATAGCCATGTCCTAGCCTTCACTTGCCATCCCATCTTATATAGTCATATCCCTTGACCAAAATATATAACTTCCCTCTAGTTCACATAATCCCAACCTTCCTCTTGAAGATAAAACTGACAGGAAAAACATTACCTAAATAGTTCGCTATTGATAAATCTCTCACATCCTAAAGCCATAGGATGTTCCATAAGTAATTAAATGTTTTGGCTTGGAAAATAGCCAAAAAGTTTTCTATCAATAAAGCTCTCACAACTTAAAGCCATAGGCAAGTTTCCATACTTGTCATTAAACATTTTGGCTTGGATGGCAACTGAAAAGTGATGGTCTTAGTAGATCATCACCGCAAGAAAAATAAAGTTCTTATCAAGAGAAGCCAATGATATTAGTAAACCAATAAAGTATTTTTGCATGGGATTTTGATATGCATTAAGCACATTTTATAACCCGTTGATAACATTTAAAACATTTAAGTTGTACAAATATTGACTGCTTCATAGGGAGTGGGCACCTTGTTCATTTTTGGTAGACAAAGTAGGTGATTTGTGTATACTTTTTACATTTGTAACTCTATGAGAGTCCCACAGTCCCCATCCATGGAATTGTCAAAGTAAACCATTTTAAACAAGTTTTTCCTCTGTCAATCTCTTGAGCTTACACAATCCTTAGTCATTTAGAGGGCATGTGAGAGAGATTTTTAGAGCAAAGAATCTTTTTAGAAATTCTTCCTTTTTGGCCGAGATTCCCAGGACCATTGACATCAATAACAAAGCTATCAATGAGGCACCAACAACAAGCATTTCCCTTGTACCACTAATACCAACCTTAACCATTGACCCAGAGCTACCCACCATTCAAAATCTAACCTGAATTTACCACTAAGAAACAAATATTTATAGGAAAATCTCAGCTTAAATATCTCCATGATGAGAAAATATATTAGTATTATCCTCTATAAGAACATCTACAAGCATGATGTCAATTGACCAAGCTAGACATAAATTATCCTTAAAACAACGTTATTTGAAGTGGCATCCAAATTTATAAATCCATAATTGAAAATTAAATTCAATCTTTATTTTATTAAAAAAAAATTGTCCACCTTTAAAAATTTCCAGTTATTAAATAAAATAAAAAATAATCAAAACAATAAAATTAAAAAAATAATTGATTTTTTTTGAAAATTTCTTAACGAAAAAGATTTGCCACAATTTGTACGTTAACAATCCCCTTCAAACATTTGCCCATTAAAACTCCAAGAATCTCCCTATTCCTACCTAACTTTTTGCCCTTTCATCTTTAAAGATATATTATAACTCTTTAGATTGTGTTCATTTATTAATATACATATTATTCTCCATATTTATTTAACCTTGTTCAAGTTAGGATGATCAAAATATTGCTTTTGAGAAGCTAAATAGGTACATCTAGTAAGTTTTCTTTACTTCCTACTTTGACTATTGCCTAATGACAAGTGCGCTGGTCTTGACTCAAATAACCATGTCTAAATTTTCACATTCTAAATAAGTTAAAAAATCTATACCAATTTAAAAAATTGGTTTACTGCCTTTTCTATCTCATGAGATATTTTTATTATTTAACATACCATTCCTTGTTTTATTGAAAACACATACGTTAATAGTGAGGTCATTTGGTAAGCAATATAGCGACCCTCTATTGCCATGTCCCTAAAAAAATTGCATGCCATCCACGTTTGGAGTTGCATGTCTTCTAGATATAACATATTTTGTGATATCTTTAGATCCACTTTTTATTTGCTGGGAATATATTGAAGCAATAGTTGCAAGGAGATTGGTTTGGTTGGACTCATTTTTAAAGCATTACGACTTGCATTTTGTTCTACACTAACAACTGCTAATTTTGCATTTGCTTGAAAGTTTCTAAAGCTAATTAAAATATCCATTTTGTACATGTATCCTACAATCATTACATTCCATGAGATAACCTCTCTTTGAGGCATTCTGTCAAACAATTCACGTGCCTTTTCTATGCTTCCACATTTTGTATACATGTCTACAAGAGAATTTATAACTATAATATTTGAAAAATATCCTCCTTCCATGATGCTTTGATGGATGTCCATACCCTATTTTGAAGCTCCCATTTTGGCCCAGGGAAGGAGGATATTGAAGAAAGTTATGGAATTTGGCTTCACACCTACAATTGCATTTTTCTCTAGTAGAATTATGATATTTGTGTATTCTTTACAAGTGCCATACCTTGTTCCAATGCTCCTATTTAGGAATAGGTAGGGAGAATGTTGGAAAAAGTTGTGGAGTTTGGCTTTACACCTGCCAATTGCATTTGCTTGAAATTTTTTAAAGCTTTAAAAAAAATCCATTTTGTGCATATCTTGCAATCATTGCATTCCATGAGATAACCTCTCATTGAGGCATTCTATCAAACAGTTCACGTACCTTTTCTATTCTTCCATATTTTGTATTCATGTCTACAAGAGTATTTCCAACTATAATATCTCAAAAAATCCTCCTTCGATGATGCTTTGATGGATATCCATACCCTGTTTCAAAGCTCCCATTTTGGCACAAGGAGGGAGGATATTAGCAAAGGTTGCAGAATTTGGCTTCACACCTGCAATTGCATTTTCTTGAAAGTTTCTAAAGCCTTTTCAAAAAATCTATTTTGTACATATCCTACAATCATTGCAATCCATGAGATACCATCTTTTTTAGGTATTCTATCAAATAGTTCATGTGCCTTGTCAATGCTTCCACTTTTTGCATGCATATCTACCAGGGCAGTTGTGACTATAATATCTGGAAAAGTTCCTCTATCCTTTATGCTTTGATGGATATCCATACTGTTCCAAAGCTCCCATTTTGGCATGGGCAGGGAGGATGCTAGCAAAGTTTGGGAAATTTGGCTTTAAACCTAACAATTGCATTTGCTTAGAAAATTTTACCTAGAAAAAATTCATTAACGCACATTCCATTCTATATTATTCTATTGATGGAAGTGTGCCTTCTCCTATTCACTTTCTCTCTAGCTGCTTGGATCAATTATTAGTCATGATCTTGCTTCCCTATTTCCCTCTTTCACATTTTCAAGCTTATTTTTTAATTTCTCCCTTTCTCAAATTTTGGCTGAGTTAAAACCTTAAAACACCAAATCCCACAAATGGATCAAGATCGATATTGATCCAAACAGTGTTTTCTAAAATATGCAGAGTATCTTTCCTAATGTTGTGCCCACATTAGGGGACCCTCTTTAAGGAAAATATCTTCCATTCACTCTCCCTCTAAATCAATCTCTATGTTTAGCTTTGATTATTCATTCTACAAATGGATGTTTAAACATTCATTGAATAAATTTGTACCAGTGCTTGCCATCCACTGTTTTTATCCATGTTACAATAAACCTAAAATAATAAATATGCTCAATAGTTGAGATTCAACAACAAATATAATTTGAATGTTCAACATTCTTTGAAGGACATGAATCTTAATGCAGATATCAATAAAGGAGATTACAAAGGCAACGTAAATAGACGGTAAAAAATAATTTAATCATTTTGCATCCTATTTCGATGTGATTGGACCGTCGATCAAGCACTTTAGCTCGGCTCAATTCAAAAAGGGAAAGACTTCATCTTAAAAATAAAACTAGCAATTTCACACCTTGGTGTGCAATGGATACGCTGAAGAAGTGTCGAAGGTCAATTAGGGTAAATTTTGTTCATTTTTTTGGTATACATCAGTGCAATACATGAGGTCAATTGGTAGGCCATTTAGAAAATGATTTTTTTTGTGTAACAAAGGTCTCAATGGAGAAGTGGTAGCTTAAAATCAACTATGCATCTAGTTAGAGGGATCCAAACACAACTGGAACAAAACCTCTAAATCAAGAAGATAATCATATTCCATTACGAAATGGCTCATGTTGTGTTTGAAATATGGAGAGAGAGGGAGAGATAGGGATAAAAAGAGGGAGAGATAGATATGAGAAAAGTGTGAGAGAGGGGTAAGGAGAGAGATAGAGAGGAAGATAGAGATAGAGATGGAGATGAAGGAGGAGAGGGAGATGGAGAAGGAGAGGGAGAGAGATAGGTAGAGGAGGGGAGAGAGAGAGAGAGAGAGAGAGAGAGAGAGAGAGAGAGAGAGAGAGAGAGAGAGAGAGAGAGGGGGGGAGAGAGAGAGAGATAGGTACTAGGGCGCTTAGCTCTAGGAATAATAATGAAGAATAATTTTACTGTGGCACAAATTTAAGTTATTAAGCATAGAAAAATAAGTCTATTTGATATGTTAAATGCCTAAGATTCTATACAAAACTATATCTTATTATAGGTCAATCCTATGGATTTGAATCAATTTCAGACTATGTGAATTTATTCTATAACCAATAAATTTAATATGGTTGAATGTGTGCGTCTACTAACTTATTCATCTTGAAGTTTTCTCTTTGTTGGTTATTAAGGCCTTGTTGGACATTGTTGGATCATAAGGACCGAGTTCTCCTAAAATGACTCCCTTGATTGGATGGACTTTATGGTTTAGGAAATGATCAAGAAAAACTTGATCCCAAACAATGTAGATGATCTAGATGACTTTAATGTAGATTAGGTTCCTTTTACTGCTCAAAATTGAAATATTCCTATAATGATCCTTCTTTATAGTGCATATAAAATTTCCCTTGATAATCAGAAGATAATGATGGACATTGAATGTATTTAAATACCAAAACATAAGAACTAATTGCATTGACATGTATTAAGTTGACTCCCCAAAACTATGAGAAAAGGATAGGTGTTAATCATGTTTAAATTTTAAAGATCTATTTTTTGAGTCATATCCACATCATGCAAGATCAATGTCACAATAAAATTATTCTTCATTATTATTCCTAGAGCTAAGTGGCCTAGCCCCTTACATTTAGTTTCTTAAAATGCCATCATTTTAGATGGTTTTATAATATACCTAGATTTTTATGAATTGATCTAAGTTGATTTCCAGTTAATTACATTGCATTTAATTAATATTACTAGGTTAACATTAGGGAAATATTATTTTCCTCTACATAATGATATAAAAATTTGTATAGGAGAAAAATGCATAGCTCATTCTTTTATTCTCTATGATTGACCCTAAAATTGAAATCTATCAACCATCTACCCATCCTAATTCTAAATGGTCTAGACTAGTTCTCTTTGTATCTATCCATGTGCTTGAGACTATATCATAGGCATGGATCTTGCATCCATAGCCTAGTCCTTACAATTTAAATGTTTTTCTTGCTTTTTTGATTAGAGCCTTTTAGATAATATGAACATTGCCTATTGGCTTGCACACCAAATACTTTGAATTGAGCCCTTAGGATCATGTATTTAAAGGATTGTCATATGTCATTAGTAGTAACAATTGGGTATTGGATGCCATTTGCATCACATTAATTAGAGACTTATAACTTACACAAAGAATGCTAACACCATCTTTATCTAAGAATCTAACATTTTTATTTGGTGTGTATTCAAACGTGCACATCAACAAAGACTTGGATTCTGTCAAGGAAGTTGAAAGGATTTCTCTCTATCTAACAAGTCTCTAAAGATAATTTTTTTGTTACTGCTAAGTTCCAAAATTAGAAGTGAGCATAGCAAAACATGTTTTATAGATTCATAGGAGTAGAAGACCTTTATATCTATGTTGCAAGGACTAATCCAACCAAACCATCAAACATATAATAGAACAAAATACCAATCATCTATTATATCTGATCAACAACACGAAACTAAATTATTGTAATCCTCACACTTCATTTATCATTGAATTAATCTCAACATCATTATTACAACCTAATTAATATTTAATATTTATATTAAATTAATAAATAACCATATAAAGTTTCTCTGTGTTGTGATTTATTGGGTTTTTCTAATTTCTCTTATTGACGGGACATATTTTTGTAGGGGTTTTTTGATTTTTCCTTTTGCAAATTTGAAGGAAATAATTTGGTGCGCTCTTTTTATTTGGTGCACATTGGGAGATGGTGACCACCTGTTCTACACCCTCATTACCAATGATGTCTGTGTGTATCTAGGAAGCAGCCCGGTGGAAATCGGTATACAGTTGAAATAAGTAGGCGATTTCAAGTTTATGCCTTTGCAGGGGAACAACTATACAGAAAACGAGCTGGCCCTGGGTTTGTGAGGTATGTGCTTCTCTTATGAACAGAAATTTCCATTCTTTTTTAAAAATTAGAGTTAGCGTCAAATCAGTCATGCACCTACAACAGCTGTCAAAATTCCTCTATCGTTTATCCTATGATGGATATCCATACCTTGTTCCAAAGCTCTCGTTTTGGCACAGGTTGGGAGCATGCTGGCAAAGAATGCGGAGTCTGGATTTACACCTGCCAATCGCATTCTGTTAAAAGTTTCTAAATCCTTTTCAGGAAACACATTTTGAGCATATCCTGCAACCATAGTATTCCATGAGACCACATTTCTTTAAGAAAACGAGTTCTTTCTACACCTAACCACACTTGTACAGTCCTTGAATTAACTGACGGTGGGGAAATTATCTGGAGGAAATTTTAAATGGAACTGTCTTTCTCAGATCTCTTATATTTCCACCTGTGCATCTTGCCGAGTGACCATAGTCGGTTCCAAAGCTCTCATTTTCGGACAGGCATGGTAGATGTTGGAGTTTTGTGCTATAACTATAGATTGCATTTATGTTAAGATCTCTTAAGCTTTTCAACAAATTCGTTTTGTTCATAACCTGCAACTATGGCATTCCATGAATCTGTGTTTCCTTAAGGCATTTTGTCAAACATTTGTGTGCTACGTCTGTGCTTACCAGTATTGTATGCATGTCTATCTTGGAAGTTGTAACTATGACTATAAATTGCTACTCCTCAAAATAATGTCTCTGCCTAAAGTGTTGGAATGGTTCATAGCTCACCACGGGTGTCACAATCACAAGGAGCAGGTATGCTATTTTAAGATTTTTATCTGTAATTCATGTCAAATTCAACTCATATCCACATTTGCTTGCTTTATTATCTACTTTTTCATTTGGCAAAGGTAAAGTGTTCGACACCGGCAAAAAAATCAAAGGAAAAGCTGAAGAGGCTTAAGATTCTGCTAAAGGCGAAGTTACTGGCGCCGGGCAGAAAATCAAGGATAAAGGTAAAGGTAAAGTTTTCGACTCTGGCAAATTTGAAAACGACAAGGAACGAGGAACGGTCACGATCTGAATGATCGTCTTGCATGCCTTATCAGAGAGTCTACGCCGTCGATGGACCAAATGAATAAAAAATAATGCAATAATAGGGCCACATATTCATTACACTACAACAAAATACTGTCCGAGTTGTGTTTTTTTTTTATTGATAAATAAATAAAAAATAATGCAATGATAAAGTCAAGAGAAAAAAGCACAGAACACACGAAGAATCAAAATCACGATAAACGCTTTCACTATCTTTATTGGCGATCTGATCTCTTGTATTGGTGATCATATTTCTGATAATTGTGGCGATCAAATTTCTGATAATTGCGGCGATCAAATTTTTTATATTTGTGGCGATCAAATTGAGTAGCCGTATTTTTTATAATGGCGGCGATCAATTTTTTTATAATTGTGGCGATCATGGTTTCAGCAAAAATGAATTGACCCCGACTATGGTCAAATTGCAGAGTTAACAGGGCATACATCAAGAGTTTTGCATCTTGCAGAGGTAGGGTTGTTATTGATATGTGGATGCCCCATTAGAGGATAACATCCTTTTGTCCCAAATATGAATTATCCTCTAATGGTAGAGGATAACATCCTTTCTCGTCTGCCATAATTCATATTTGGGACCTGTAATGGTAGACGAATATACAGTTGCATCAGCTGCTGGAGATGAGACACTAAGGTTTTGGCAGGTGTTTGGTCCTGATACGTCAAAGAGGACAAAGAGCAAAGAGCCAGCTGCTGCGTTCAACAGGTTCCTTACACATATTCGCTTAGCAGCTGCAACACTAGATGGAGTATGGAGGAGGTTTATACTCTAGGTGATATGCTCTTTATTGTGTTTTAAGTAATTTCTGCCATATTTTTAATATGTTGATATTCTGCACCATAGAAATAAATAGGTTTGTATTCCATGTCACATGCCCTAGTCAGGTTAAATTATTTGCTTGATTCACCAATGAGTAATATATGTCTCTTTTTATGCTAATGTTCTTTCAAGATGGTACAAATTTACAGCATTCTAGTTCTCTTGTAATTAAACATACTGACTTTGCTGGGGATTTCCGTAACAAAACCTGTCTTGACAATTTCTGCTTTGGTGTCTGTAGAAGCTTCTGTGGGTGCTTATATGATATTATGTATTTAGATTTAGGGGAAGCATCACAAAATTGAGAGCAATAAAAACGTTAGTTCTACTTGTTGAGTTAGAGGTGGTCTATTTTCACAGCCAATACAAACTTGAGAGTGAGGTGAAGATAGAGAAGGGATGTTTACACAGTGAAAACGAAGCAGGGAAAATGTCGTTTTCCACAGCCAATATGAGTTTGAAATGATAAGATAAAAAGGGGCAATTTTGTAGATAAGAACATATGAGAGTGATATTTCTCAACCAAGAACAGGTTTGATGAAGAGGAGCAAGATAAGGTCGTTTTTATGTCAGCCAAAAGAGTTCTATGACAGAGCAATAGTTTGTGAGTCAAAGCAGGTTTGCTGTATCTCCCATGAGTGTTGATATATTTTTATTTTTCTATGTATATGGTAGCAATATTTTTAAATGCAATTTTTTCCTCCAGTTGCTGTCAAACATTTGATATTTTTTTATTTGTTCAATCTTTATATGCCAATAATGATTTAAGCACTATTTTTTCTCTTTCTCATGAGACATTGACATAATTATAATTGTTAAATGTGTATTGTTTGTGAAAAATCTTAAATTCAATTTATTTCATCTTATGTTTTACTCTTTTTAATGTGTTTGTTTTGGATTTGTAGTATATTGTTGATCTCAACCCATGGCAGGTGGCCTCCTACCTTATTTATTAAATGCCACACCATATTTTTCCCTCGGTGTTTATAAACACCATCCTTTCCCCATATTTACCCCCAGGCGTTTATAAACGCCACCCATATTGAGGAGGTTGTCTAACACCTGAGTTTATTGTTCTTCAAAATTGATATCAAAGCTTGTGATGTACATAAGGATTACATTGCAGATAAAGAGCAAAGAACATATCTCATGTTAATGTGATGGGTGCATTGAGAAGAAGGTTATAGAAAGGGTAAACTGCAATATCAAGAGAGGTTTGTGATGTAAATAAGGACATACATTGCAGATAAAGAGCAAAGAACATATCTTATGTTAATGTGACAAGGGGACGTCGAGAATCTATAGAAAAGGTATTTGTAGTATCAAGAGAGAATTGTGGAGTACATGAAGAAAAAGCTATAGAAAATTGTAAACTACAATATCAAGAGAGACTTGTGGGTATAATATCCCTAATGGGATCTGCCCTAAAATTTCTAGAATTAAATTTCTGATTTCTGCCCTAAATTTTTGCACTTTAGATTTCTGCTCAAAATCCTAATTTTTTATTTTATTTTCTTGTCTTAAACAAAATATCACAATGATCATACAAATGCCTCAACATGACAAATAAACATGCCAAATGATGCTACCAATTGATATTCATATCAAACATGAAATCCACCATGAAAAACACAAGATAGGGCATTCAAATGCACATACAGATCTGATTTTTTGTAGATAACTTCTGCTGTTACAAAACTGAATATTTTGGACTGATTTTACAAAGAACTCAAGGGCTCAAACATGCCAAGCATATGCCCAGATTTCTGCTCTACAATTCAGATTTGAAACTATGATTATACATACAAATATATGCAAAATAGTCTTCAAATATCAAACCCTAGATGGGCGAAATTCCTTCTTGGTAAGTGCTTAGGGTTTGCTGCTCCCAATATGCTCAATATGCAAAATCGCTCTCCAAAGGTGGGCGCTCAGGTCTGATCCAAGTAGCGCTCCAAATTAAGGTAAAACCCTAATGCATTCTGTTCACAAAATGCCACAATAATTATGCTCCAAATCTGACTTGGAAATCTGAATCTGTTACTTCTATGGCGGCGCTCCAACATGCATGTAAACAACTTCAAAATGGTGCTCCAACTGGTTTATAAATCTAAGTTATGACTCTTCAAGAATGACACTCAAATCTGATCCAAAATTTTGCTCCAAAATGATATGAAATATGCTCCAAATTATGATCTAATTCTGCTCCAAAAATGTTATGCAAATTTTGTTCCAAAACTCGAAATCCTCCAATGAAGTGTAGGTAGACCTCCCTTATGAAGTCTTCCACAAGGTGAGTAAGGTTTTTGTCCAACTCCCTTTTTCCCTTTTTTTCCTCCAATCTTGGCCGACCCAAAAATAATTCTTATTTAATTTAATTTATTTATTTATTTAAAATATTATTATTATATTTAATTAAAATATGAAAACTATTGTTCAGAAATACCTTTTTCCTAGCTTTGCAAAATTTGAATTTCAAATCAAATTGGGGACATGACAGGGTACATCAAGTAAAAGTTATAAAAAAGGTAAATTGCAATATCAAAAGAGGTTTGTGATGTAAATGTGGACCTACATTGCAGATAAAGAGCAAAGAACATATCTTATGTTAATGTGACAAGGGGACATCAAGAATTATAGAAAAAGTAAATTTGTAGTATCAAGAGAGACTTGTGGAGTACATGAAGAAAAAGCTATAGAAAATTCTAAATTACAATATCAAGAGAGACTTGTGGTGGGTACATCAAGAAAAAGTTGTAGAAAAGGTAAATTGCAATATCAAACTTGTGGGTAAATCAAGAAAAAGCTATAGAAAAGGTAAATTGCAATATCAAGAGAGACTTGTGGGTGCATTAAGAAAAAGCTATAGAAAAAAGGTAAATACTAAATTATAATATCAAGAGAGTGGGTGCATCAAGATATAATTGCAATATCAAGAGAGGCTTGTGGGTACATCAAGAAAAAGCTATAGAAAAAAGTTAAATCACAATATCAAGAGAGACTTGTGATGGGTACATAAAGATTTATATCTGGTAGATAAAGAGCAAAGACCATATCTTTTTTATTCAAATTAGCATTTGTACATAAACATGCAAGGAATACATTGATCTAGGTAATTTGTAATAATTTGCATTTATAGAATGGGGTTGTGTAGGAGACTTGCCTCTAAAAGAACCTATAATCAAAGTTGGAAAACTCAGACTCTGTGCGGACTTGGCAAAAAACTCGGCTAGGACTCGACAAAGAAGAAAACCGTAGTATTACAAAAAAAATAAAAAATAATGCAGTTAGAGAACATAAGAGCCTAATTTGACTATCGATTTCTCATAATTCAAATATTACACATGTTATATGATCTTCAAACACTCAATATTTGAAATTTCATCATTCATACTCATAGTTTCAAAATTTCAAATGAAAAAAAGAAACAAAAAATAAGTTTTAAACGTTCATACTTGTTATTTCCAGGCAATGCCAAGAGTCCTAAGTTGGGACTCGAGAGTCTGATTCTAGGTCTCGCGTGAGTCACTCCTGGGACTCGAGAGTCCTAACCTAGACTCTCCAGGACTCGGCTTGGGAGTCCTTGGCAAGTCGACTCAGCGAGCCCTAAGACTCGGGAGTCCCAAGAGTCTTTTCCAGGACTCGAAGAGTCCTCAAACTATGCCTATAATTATTCATCCTTTCAATTCTTTTACCCAATAAGTCCTTTTGCTTGAATAGATTCTTAGGTGTGAGCAAGTTTGCAGGCATGAGATCAACCCTTTGACGAGATTGCAACGGGATAAACGAACAAACATACAATAGTAAGATTTTGTGGGTCATTATCTCGGTGACCTTGTTTCAATGGGACAAATGAGGGGCCTGCCAATCTAATTTGGGGGCATCTTTTGTCTCGTTGGCTGAGTGTCAACTTTCAGTTCCTTAGTATTCAGTAGGCTACAATGAGTAGGTTAGCCCCACCTTTTTCCCCCTTTTTGGCTTTTCTACACAATCTTGTTTTTTACCCATATGTCTTTCCAAAATCAACATAGCAGTGCCTTTAAAACCACAGTTTTTAGAATTTGGGTTTTCAAACCTCAAATAGACATCAATAAACTTCCAAGAAAATTTTGGCATTGAATTTCAGGGGCCCACTATAGAAAAAACACATTTTTCTTTGGAAAACAAACACTCAGAAATCCTAGCGTTAGTGCAGTCGGGTTCAAAATGTTTTGAGATAACAAACGATTCTCATTTGTAGATCTATGGCTCCTTGTTAAGGTGGTTATACCAAGAAGGTTTAAACATCCCCTTGAATCACAATTTTCAGTTAACGGGAAGGCTTGCAGATACACACCATGTTGGTTGTGTATGGAATATATTGGGGCCATCTTGGTTTCCAGGGTGCCATCAAGATAATACAATGGAAACAAATGAAAAGTTTATCTTTATGAATGCAAAGCAATATAAGGGAATTTTAAGACATAGGAAAATTCGTAAGCTGAGGCAGTCGCAAAAAAAGGAACTCACTATGATTTTACCAAAAACACTTAGTAACAATACAAATACCAATATTAAAAGACATCATCTAGAAGTTGTCCAAACATATCAAGGCGCAAACAAGGGCAAGGAGGTGGAGGTTTTTTCACTTCATGGAGTTTCAGAGTTAAAACAAAGTAATACCAAAAATCTCACAACAAAGAGTTAGGTAAGGGAGGAAGGTCTCATGGCATTAAAGATCCATACAACCCCATGACCGCTCATTGTTGTGGTCATCAAAGCTTTATGTAAATGAGCTCATGAACATGAAAAAGAGGATTGAATATATTGAAGCAAAGGGACAGTAGGAAGGTATCAAGCTAAAAGAAATTATAGAAGCAAGTTGGAACCTTGAAAGAGAAAACAAATTACTGAAAGAGAAAGTAATAAGTCTGCAAAATAACATGGAAAGAGGGAAGCAAGAGTTATTAAACATTGTAAAGCAAGAACTAAATCAAGTGAAAACAACAAGAAAAGAATAGTTCAGTAGCATTGGGAGGCAATGGCACAACGTAGCTAGAAGAATTCCAATTAGCAATCACAAACATGGAATTAAGAGAAAACAAATAGAAGAAGCCAAGTCTTGGGCACAAGTTGTAAATGGACCTTCAATCAAACAAAAAGAAACCATCGAGAAACAAATAAAGAGGTAAATAAAAGAAGAAAAAGACAAGCAAGACAAGGCTGTAAATATCATCATCAAAGGTTTGAAGAACTTTGGTGAGAAAGAGAATTGATATTTTAGCAAGAGACTTTCTCAAGGAAAATTTGAAATGGACAGGTTGCATTCAACAAGAAAATAAGATAGAAATGAAAATAGAAGGAAGGAATAGGTGTGTAAGAGTTTCCTTAAGAAACATGGAAGACAAGTTTGCAATTCTAAAGAACAGGGGGTTGCTTAGAGGCATTCACATTTATTTAGATGAAGATTTGACATTTGCACAACAAGAAGAATGAAGAAAGGAATGGGAGAAAGTGAAATCAGCAAGGGAAGCAAGAAAGTGAGCATGGTTGAAAAATGGAAAAACTTAGATCAGCGAGAGGTTGACACACAAGAAATAGGGATTCAGGGCCCCATAGGAGTATATACACATGGTAAGTTGGAATCGTAGAGGTTATCCATGGAGGAGAGGACCAAGATTAGCCTAGCCCATAGTATAGTGTAAATACATTATTATTCTTATAGAAACACATGAACATGTGGGATGCAAAATCCTTGACTTTAATAAAATCCAAGTTTGGAATGGACTGTGACAAGTAAAGGGAATGGATGGATCACATTCCTAATAAAAAAATTGTGGGGTGGAATAGTAAAAGTAGAAAAAGAGGACCCTAATAATCAATTTATATGGTTGAAAATAATAGTTAATGAGGTAACAATTAGGTTGGCTACTTGTTGCTTTGCTCCAAAAAAAAGCTCGAAGTTCTACAAGAAGAGAAATTTGGGTATAGCAGAGACCCATATGCTGCTTTAAAAAAAGATATTTCTTCTTTCAGCACACTGGGAGAAATAATGCTAATGGGTGATTTTAATGTTAGGACAACAAACAATTAGTCTATTTAGTTGGGCAGGGAAGATGAAGAGGATATCATCCTCTATGGTTAGAGTAAAATGGGGACCAGTTGTGGGAAAGAAATAGGACTATCCCATGCATGAAATCTATATACTACTTGTGCAAGAAATAGAAATTATGCATCACTATAGACAATCTTATTCATTATTCATATTCAATCAACAATGCCTAGGAGCACAACAATGAAACATAGATTGCAGATTTATTTTGTTTAGCCCTTCAAAATGTATGGATAGTAAACTAGATCACAAGTCTAAATAGATCAAACAATTGGTTTAGCAGAATGATTAATATCTAGACACATATGTTAGAGACACTCAATTGATGCAAATTAAGATTTCCTAATTTAGCAACCAGGACGCACAACAAAAATATAAAAACAATTCAGTAACATGAATGCATATGAGAACCAGATTGCTAAAAGTGTGAGGTTACACATGTTGGCAACCTGAGATGTTTTCCCCAGAAGTATCAAACTCTTAAATTTTTTATATTCCTTATTCTCTTTATTTTCTAATCGCTTTTTATTTATCTCCTATCAATCCCCCCTCTTCCCATAATATTCCTTGTTTTTATATCTCCCAGATTACATGATTAGAGGCATCTTTCTTGAAAGATGATGACTACTTAAACAACACGACCTTCCTCTAATGGATTGTTGACCCTTCACTAATGACAACCTTCACAACTTAACAAATTAATGTTGAAGGCTCCCACGATATGATATTGGTGGTAGCAACTTATAATTAAAAGGCTCGATAACTATAAATTATGAAGACTCCTCTTTTAATCACACATTTGTTAATGGAGAGCGGTTGTTGACCAACATTGCGAAGGATAATTTTACAAATGATGTCATTGCCTCGGGAATTCACGATCAAACATTTCGCATAAGATAGAATCGATGTCATACTTGGTCCACTATCGTCATATTATGAAGAGTGCGACAACCTTCCCACGTGGCACATACAATAAAGGTTTGATGAAGCTTAATGGTGGAGTTCTCAAAATCGTCATATCCCATAAATCACTTCACATTTACTAGATATCAGTTTAACAATCTACATTGTGTTCCTCAGAAACACAACAAGCTCATCGCCACACAGTCTTACATTCTTAATGGATACATCTCCAATCATATCGTGTCTTCTACTTCATCTATAGTTATGTTACCACTCTCATCTCTTATCGTGGAATGCCTTGTTCACCCAAATATAACGCTATATAATGCACTGTTCATCTATCTTTCTTTCGACGTTTGCAACACTCCTATTTTTATATTAATATATATTATATGCTTTAATATAACTATAAATTGATTTTATTGGTTTATATTAATTATATATATATTGATATTATATCACAATGGTTATAATGTTTAGAGTATTGATCTTATTATTTTTTTTTCAATATGTTATAATTTAGGGGACATGACACTCGATATGCAAAATCGCTCCAAAGGTGGGTGCTCAGGTTTGATCCAAGTGCCGCTCCAAATTAGGGAAAAACCCTAATGCATTTTGTTCAAAAAATGCCACAATAATTCTGCTCCAAATCTGACCTGGAAATCTGAATTTGTTACTTCTATGGTGGCGCTCCAACATGCATGTAAACAACTTCAAAATGGCACTCCAACTGATTTATAAATCAAAGTTATGACTCTTCAAGAATGACAGTCAAATATGATCCAAAAATTTTCTCCAAAATGATATGAAATCTACTCCAAAAATGTAACGCAAATTCTTCTCCAAAACTTGAAATTCTCCAATGATGTGCAAGTAGACCTCCTTTTATGAAGTCTTCCACAAGGTGAGTTAGGTTTTCGTCCAACTCCCTTTTATGCAATAGGGCTTTATCTCCTTCATGAACCATGAAGATTGCAATTGGACCCTCTTACCCTCTTGGATGGCCTGTGTTTCTTGGTAAGAATGATTTATTCCTCAAAAAATGTTCAATCTAGTTGTGGCTTATTTCCAATAGGATGGTCAAGTTGGGTTGGAGGACATTCCTTCTAAGTCAAACCTTGTTGATTCAATGTCCTCCTCTCTTGCTCAATCCCCCTCACCAATAGTGGATGGCATGAAGCTTCTTATCCCTATCCTAGGCTCTATTATTGATAGGTCTACTACTAGGTTTAGAAATTTGCTACTTGGGAAATTTTTTGGTACTAGTCCAAAAAATTTCTAGGAAATGTGTTCAAAAAGTGGGCAGAGCATAAGTGGAAACTTAGGGGGAATTTTGAGATTGTACCTCTACCAAAGGGTTTCTTTTTTATCTCCTTCATGAAGCATGAAGATTGCAGTTGGACCCTCTTACCCTCTTGGATTGCCTGTGTTTCTTGGTAAGTGTAGACACCTAAATTTGGACACTTGATTTATCCAAATTTATCCCCTTTCGTCTAAGCATCCCCTTATTTGCATTAATTAAGTAATATCACTATTATTTAATTAATATCCTTAATTCTGTCAAATCCCCAAGGTATTTAATTAATAAATAAATACCTTATCTCTTTAATCCTCCTTTTCATCAAATGAATTAAATAAATATCACATTTATTTAATTCCTCATATGTCACATCCTCCATCATTTTTATCTAATCCTAATCCATCTTCTAATCTCATCATTAGGGATGTGCACATGCCTAATCCTTGATTAGGATGTGTCACATCCTCCAACTTTTGCAAGTTGGCCTCTAATCTCTCTTAGCCACCTAATCCTCCTCTAATCCTTCATTAACTAGCATAATCAACCTCTCAAAGAATTTTTAATTCCTTTTATTCTTTCAAGGAATATTAAATTTATTTTTCTCTTCCCCATGTGATCTTTGACTTGTCACATCAAGTCACATGTGAAATCTAACCCTCTTCTAATCTTCAATAATTAGTCTAATCAAGTACTTGCATAACCTTAATCACTTAATTGAGTCAACCCTATTAAATGCTTTCTCCTTTTGGAGAAGGCACTCCATTCCTATGTGAATTTTTAATTCACATTTAATCCCCAATGCATTTAAATGAATTTTAAATTCATTCTCTCATCCCCATGAGGATATTTGAGAAATTTTTAATTCCTCACATGTCCTTTCACCCACATGGGGACAAATACCTCATTTATGAGGAGATCTTGTCCCAATCCCAAGGTACTATGTACTACCTCCATGTCATGTATTATCCTTCCACCTCATGTACACATTATTATTTTTAAGCCATATCACATGCCACATGTCAAGATGTGAGGGCTTGTGAGTTATCAACTCACCTTAGCCCTACATCTTGATCTTGGTGGCTCAATCTCAACTGTCCATTTCCCTAGAGAATTCTAAAATCTCTATAAATACCCCCTTTTTTCTCTCATTTGAGGGGAGATCATTTATGCTAGCCAAACTCTTGCAAAAAAATTCCTTGAACTATACTTAGCCATTTTTCACACTTGCATCCACTTTCATCCATTTTCCATCCATCTTATAGCTTGCATCTCTTGCCATCCAAGGAGCATACAACACCAAAAATCGAAGGGCCAACCAAAGGATCGATTCGAGACAAGGTAAAAGGTTTCATCTTGTTGTCTTTATTTTGTATTGAATCCAACTAGGCTAATCTTGAGGTGTAGGGTGTCTTTTGTTGTTATTTTTCACTCTCTTGTTTGATGCTCGTATTCTAACATTGAAATTTGCCCTATCACATTTATGGCACGCCCGGTGGGACCCACAAACAGGTCTTTTGCTTTCATGTTTGCTATTTTTGACTTTTTGCAGGTGCAAGTTACAAAGGGGCGGACTTGACCTTCCAGGGGCAGACCCGACATACAGGGGTGGACCCGACCTAATAGACAGGCAGACTCACCCTCCACAGGCGGACCCGACCTTGCCCAGGGGCGGACCTGCCCTCCACAAACTTCAGAAGTTGTTTTTGGCAAAATTTTCACAGAAGGGCGGACCTGACCTACAAACAGCCAAATTTTCCCTGCAAACAACCAGATTTTCCCTACAAACAGCCGGAGTTGACCTCCAGACAGCCAGATTTTCCTTGCAAATAGCCAGATTTGACCTACAAACAGCTGGATTTGCCCTGCAAACAACTGGATTTTCCCTGTAAATAGCCGGACTTGACTTGTAGACAGCCGGATTTTCCCTGCAAACAGTCAGATTTTCCCTGCAAATAGCCGGATTTGTTCTGTAAAAAACCGGACTTGACCTCCAGACAGCCAGATTTTCCCTACAAACAACCGGATTTGACCTACAGACAGCCAGACTTGACCTCTGCATAGCCGGATTTGCCCTAGACAGTTTTTTCCAGAAGGTAAAATGTCACTTTTTAGCAATCTTTTTGGCTGTTTTAAGGGTTTTTAACCCCTAATTTAGGTACATAGTTTAACTAGGGGTGTCAATAAACCTTGTTTGACGTGTTTGTGGGTGAGCTATTTGACATATCCAATCCCCTTGTGCCATTTGGCGATCTTGGGTGACGAGAAATCATAGCTTACCACGTCTTTTGAGTCATCCTTTTTTAATTTTTCTTAGCGGGACCTGCTTGGGGATTTCATCACCCCAAGGGACGATTCCAACCACGCGTACTGGTGGGGTATATAAAGGGGGGAGAGCGAAAACTGTACCTTAATCCAACCACGTTGTAATTGGAGAAGCGTCGGGATGACGTGAAGAGTTGGTCCGAGCCTTTAAGGTTCCCGACTCACGCTTGTAACGAGTTGGTGTTCACGGTTTGGGCCTCACGTACCGGGTGTATATCGAGGACTCCCTAGTAACCATGTTCATCCTAGATTAGAGGACTTTGTCGACCATACCCTTTCTACTAGACTTAGGCTTGTGTTGTCTGAATTGTCTTCTTTGTGCGAAACCAACAATTGTCTGATTCATTTCACTCAGCCATATCATTTTGATTGATGATTGCTTGTGTTTTATTCCTTTGCCTTAGCCCTTTTGTCAAAAGTCAAGTTTAAACCTTTAAACAGCCGGACTTAACCTGTAAACAACTAGAATTGGCCCGCAGATAGCTAGATTTACCCTGCAGATAGCCGGACCTGACCTTTGAACAGGCGAACTTGACCTTGAATCAGTCCTTTGGAGCCTATTTTAGCCAAAATTTGACCAACTTTTGCTCCTTGGGCGGATTTGACCCATCTAGGGGCTGACCTGACCTTTGACCCACCCCTTTCAGGCCTGTTTTGATAAAATTTGACCATCTTTTGTTCCTTGGGCGGACATGTCCTTCACAGGGGCGGACTTGACCTATAAATCAGTCCTTTTGGACCCTGTTTCAGTCATTTTGACCAACTTTTGCTCCATAGACTAACCTTCCCTACAGACAGGCAGACCTGACCTCTAGACAGCCATATATGCCTTGCCACAACCATATATGCCCTCCAGACATCCATCTATGACCTTTTTCTAGACAACCATACCTGCCCTGACCTCTAGACAGCCATATATGACTTTTTCCAGACAACCATATATGCCCTACCATAGCCATATATGACCATTTTCTAGACAACCATATATGCCCTGCCACAGCCATATATGACCTTTTTCCAGACAACCATATATGACCTTTTTCTAGACAACCATATATGCCCTGCCATAGCCAAATATGACCTTTTTTCCAGACAACCATATATGACCATTTTCTAGACAACCATATATGCCCTGCCACAGCCATATATGACCTTTTTCCAGACAACCATATATGAACATTTTCTAGACAGCTATATATGCCCTGCCACAACCATATATGACCTTTTTCCAGACAACCATATATGACCTTTTTCTAGACAACCATATATGCCCTACCATAGCCATATATGACCTTTTTCTATACAACCATATATGACCATTTTCTAGACAGCCATATATGCCCTGCCACAGCCATACATGACCTTTTTCCAGACAACCATATATGACCTTTTTCCAAAGAGCCATATATGACCATTTTCTAGACAGCCATATATGCCCTGCCACAACCATATATGACCTTTTTCTAGACTTCTTGATTTTTTGTGCTCTTTCCAATGACATATACCACTTCATCCTTTCGAGAAGTTGCCCAAGGCCCCTTTTCCTTCCCTGTCCGCCTTCTCGAGGGGGGCATACCCTACTATTCTCTCTCAATCTTCCATCATAAACCTTCCCTTGCGATATTGGGGCATCCCCTCTAGACAACCATATATGCCCTCCTCCAGAGCCATACCCACCTTCCTCCAGAGCCATACCTTCCCTCATCAACAATCCTGATCAATCATTTACTCATTCTGAGTAATCTTTTAGCTATTTCAAACCTTCTTCTTCTCGTTTCGAGAATCATTCATCCGTTGTGAGCAGTCGTTTACTCATTTCGAGTAGTTGTTCATCTGTTCTGGTCAATCATTTACTCATTTTGAGTATTCAGTCATCCATTTTTATCATCCTTTCCCCATCCAAATCCCCTGAACTTCGGGTTACTATCTAAATTGACCAAAGTATCTGATCTGATCGTCATCATCAACATCTACTTAGGATTGTCATCTATCCTAATTTAATCATCATCATCGGCCCAATCAATCCATTTTCAATCTCAAAGTGGATTCGATGCCGCAATTATACATTTATCCTTTAATCCGATCAATCAGCATCCTAAGTCACCTAGGATAATCTCTGAATGGGGTTTACAGTCCCTTCCATCATCCTATCCAATCCATCATTCAATCTTACCAATCATCAATCAATCTTATCCAATCCAATCCAATCCAATCGCATCCTTATCAATCACCTTCGACCCAATCAATCTACTTCCATCTCGAAGCAAATTCGGTGTCGATCATCTGAATCAATCCCATCACATCATCCAATCATCCTAATCTAAGCTTTAATCCAATCCTGATTTGAGCTTACCCTAAATCACGATTTGAGCTTTAGTCCATTCCCATCCAAAATCTTTGATCCATTCTCTTTATCTTTTCATCATCATGAATCCTTATCCTCCATCAATAGTGGTCAAGGGAAGCCCTAATTACAAAGACAACGATAACGAAAGTCTTGTCGATCAAGAAGAATATGACATAGATTCCCTTGACACTATCATTGCTAGTAAGCTTTCTCCACCTGCTTTCCAAAATCCAATCACCCTTTCGAGTTATCATGTTATGTCTTCATCCATGCCTAATCATGCTCCTTATGCTACCTATGACAAGGGATACCCATCATATCCATCATATCCTTCCTCTACATCATCCTCTTATCCAACATCTGAATCCTCTTATCCTAGTCTGCCATCACAATACCCCTATCCTAATCCCCCGTCCACATCCTCCTATCTCAATCCTTCATCCGCATATACCCACTACCCTAACCTTCCATACCAATCTGCTCACCCTAATCCTACATTCACACCTTCCTGTCCTAATCCAACATTCTTACCAACCTATCTCAATTTTCCATCTCAATCTTCCCACCCTAATCCACCATCCCAATACCCTTACTACAATCCACCACCCGCATCCTCGTGTCCTAATTCACCATTCCAATACCCCTATCTTAACCCCTCATCTAATCTTAATCCCCCATCTATTCCCAGTCCTGCATCCAATCCCATTCCTCAATCTAATCCTAATCCACCAATCCATAGCCCTAATCCCCTACCAATCCATAATCCTTCATCCACTCTACGACGCCATCTCAGCCTAGAGTATTCAAGTTTCTCCAAGGACTTTAACAAAGAAGACATCTCCCACTCCACACCTTGAAGTCATGGAATCATGCCAACCCAACCCATCATCCATGGTCATTAGTGATGATACCCTTCTCCACCCAACACATATCATTGATGATACCACCCCTAGCACCACTCAAACCATCGAAACCATCACATCCTCTGAATCCACTGAGCCCCCATCTCCTACCATCACATATACCGAATCCATTGAACACCCACCTCCTACTCCACTAGTCGCCGAACCCATCGACGATACCCAAATCCAATCCACTAAAATCCATTCCCATGAATGTTTTGAATCCTCCATCCCCCCATCTTCCCCACTTGAAGAATCCCACCAAGACTCCATTATCATGCCTCCCGCACACGATGAGGCATGCCAAGAGCCTAATCCAAAGCATGCCAACATATCCCCTTCTCCAGATCAAGATCCTACCATCCCATCTAGTCCACTTCAAGATCACAGGCCCCCATCCATTCCATCCCATGATCCCCTTGTCATTCAAGCTTCCACCGCTCCATCTCCATCTCCATTGAATGAGCCCACTACCAAAAATCCAGATCCTCTCATATCCCCCGATCCCTCTCCTGATACCACCCATCCAAATGTTGCTATCCCATCATCACCTAAAATTTCTATCCCCACACCACTTGCATATCCCCTTGGTACTCTCACGTTCTTCCATGGTGGCCTCCTTGCAGAAGACAAATACAACATATATACCACCCATCATCCTCCACCTAATAATGGACTCACATCATGTTTTCAGAATAACACAAATCCTATCATGGATCGCATGCTCAAGAAAATGAACTATCAAGGAAAAGGTCTAGGCCTTCATGAGCAAGGTATTTTAGAGCCCATCCAAGTCAAAGAACAAATCTGTATGCAAGGTCTTGGACCTATTTCCCAAGACTCACAATCTAAAGATGGTAGTATAACCTCTAGACGTCCTCAACAAGCCTTTTCCAAAAGAAATTTCGGCTCTTCCCATCGCTCCACCAGATCATATACTGCCATCCCTCCTCCTCTATCGTATCGCCTCAAAACAATCGTCCATATTCCTCCTTCATCTGCTCCGTCCATTTTGGGTCCTTACATCCCTCCATCTACCATCTCCCATCCTCCATCTACTCTGTCCATGTTTCCTCCGGGTCCTACATCTATTCTGGGCCCCTATATCCTAAAATCACCTCCTCCATCTCGTCCTATTCATCCCTTCATCCATTCATCACCCATCCATGTCACCCATCATAAACATCCCACTTCCATATCCCATAGTCAGGATCAACAAAGGCACATATCTGTACATCCTCCATCCACATATAATCCTCAAAATCCTACCTCCATCATTCCACATCATCCATCTCCTCGCACTCATCCCATCGCTATCAAAAGCACTTTGGATGTTAAACCAAAAATGCATAAATCCAAAAATCCACATGACTCTAAAGCTCCCCATGTCCCCTCTAGAAGACATGGTGAAGAGCAGAAAAATAAAATTCCAAATTCCAAATCAACTCCATAGGCCACAAAGGTCCACCAAAGCCAAAATCAAAACCATGTGGATCCCAAAGAAAAAAGATGCAATGCCTTCCAATGAAAAATCTGTAACAACATCCAAAGTTTCTAATCCAAAAGCTAATCATACACCCCTTTCATCTCCAGAGTCTATTTTGGGTCCTTATGTTCCAAAATTCACCATCCCATCTCCTCCATTATCCTCACATTCTCCATCCATTCATCCTCTTATCTTTTCACATCCACCACCACATGTGTCAATGTGGGCCCTGAACACATCGCCCCACCACACATCCACCCCATCATTCCATCCATACACTTTCCAACATCCCATCCATTATCCTTCATATCTCCCCAATCAAATCCCTCTAATTCATTCTCTTGCATAATCCATTTATCCTAATAAGGTTGTACCAACATCCAATAGTCAGTTCAAACATGGGCTCTTAATACCTCATATGGAATCTGATGCTTGAGTCCTTCATCCATCTCTTTATCGCATGTATTCCACATAGACCCATCCGCCTCCCTATCCTTATCCATCTCCTTCCGCATGCTATCCAAAAAAGTAAAAAAAAATCCATAAAAAAAAAAGTCAAGAAAAATCCAAAAAATCAGAAAAATCAAACAAAAAAATAAAATAGAAAATAGAAATAATTCGTCCAATGGTGAAAACCTGGCAAACAAGTGCCTTGGATAAGTACCATGATGAAAACCTGGAAAACAGGCGTCATGCGTAAATCCCCATCTGCACTTGGGGGCAGTTTCCTATATGCATTCCCTCCATCCACTATGCTTCCAGCTATGCACCCGTCTTCCCACTATACACCATTTTCATTCATCCCCTCCATCCTACCTATCTTACACATCTTGCTTGGCATATCTCATTTATCCAAATCCTTCCATCCCCATTGTGATCTTGATAATGATAGGGGCAAACATATAAACATGTTTTGGACACCTCTTAGCACACATCCCCCTCATCTGGACACTATCCTAATCCTCATTCGCATTCGTCTACCTTCCTTATCCACCAATCATGCTACCTTCAATCTTCCTTCCTTATCCATGCATCCTATCTTCATCCATCTCACTCTATTTTCCTAACCTTTCCTATTGCATCCTTCATGCCACCTCACACATGAAATATCTAGAGTGGGGGCATCTATCTTCCTTTGTGATATAGTCCTTGGAGACATCATTCATTCCATCAGAGCAATCCCTTCCATTTCCCTCTCCTCATCTCCTTATCATTATATCCATCTCCCCATCCTTATCTTCCTATCCTTCCATCATAGCATCCCTTTTCATCTATCCATTTGGTAACCTTTTCCTCATCTAAATCCTTATCTTCCTATCCATCAATCCAACCAATCCTTTTCATCTCCCCATCCTCATCTCCTCTATCCTCATCCCATCTCATAATCCCTTGTCATTGGTATCTAGCTATAGGATACTCCCCATGCAACCTAATTCCATCTACCTCATCATCATCACTTCCGCTTCTTTTGCACATCTTTTCAATCTCCTATCCTTTCTCATCATTCATCTATCCATCAAATCATCCACCCAATTCATCTTTTGATGATTTGGATAACTATCCCATCCCTGAGCTTCGTGATCACCATCATCCTATCCAATCTAACAGGTCTATCATGTCCCATCGTGTCGGTCCAATCATTTTATCCCCTTATCTAGGATTATCTCATCATCCTTTATCCATTGTCTATCGTTGATATATTGTCGAACTACGTTGCCCCTGCGCTTTCACGTAGGCAAGGTCGATCATTTGATCCGCCCCCGGGGTTCTGTCCATCCACTCCTTTATCATCTATCATCGATCTTTTCTCTTTTTCTCCATCCCATCTTTACCATCCATTAAGGTCTCCACCATGGTCCGTCGTCAGCCTTTTATTGAACTACGCGGGCTCTACGCTTTCACGTAAGCAAGACTAATCTTTGATCTACCCCTGCGCCCCTAGGTCACTAAGATGTGTCAGTCTCCTATCTTGTGTTATGTCTCTTGTGTCATGTCATCAAACTATGCCCTTATCTAGCTGGTTCTTAACAAATGTGATCCACTTGTATTAGCAGATCCAATCAGTTTTGAGTATCCTGCGTTATATCAATCTTTTAGTTTAGTATCCATCATCAGTCTCAACAGGATGCATCCTTCCTAACAAACCTCACCAATCCCATCCATCCCCTTGATCCTATGGCAAAGGACATTTGCAATTGATTGTGATCTTTTGATGCTTTTGTCTTTTGTTTATCATTTGAGCTCCCTATCATCACTTGTCATGGTCGCCTTGATCCATCATATCATGGTGTGCTTTGACTAGTCAACATAGGGGCGTATCTTGATCTTTTCTTTGTTGTTGTCTTCTCGGTTGTCCTGTGTAGTACCCACCAAGATCCCTGAGGTCTTGTGTTACGCTGGGGCATCCTTGTGTGCTTGTGGTTATCCCAATACCTGGCTCGACTAAGCTCATCACGACTTTGGGGTGTTGGGATAGCCTTCTTGTTTGATGTGTTCGTTTCATGCATTAGACACTAATTTGCCTTGGTTCTTCATACCCTGGCGTCTTGTGTCTTATTCTATAGCAAAAATCAGTGTTCCAAAGATGAAAAAATTGCATTAGGATTGCATTTCATCTCCATCCTCTCATCTATCAAAATCCCCCCCATCCATTCATCCTTCATCACTCTCCCCTCCCAATCTCCTACCGCCTTTTCATCCTTTCTCACCCATTACTTCACATCATCTTCCTCATATCCCCTTTTGCTTTATCTTCTTCATCTCCCCTTGCATCATCTCCTCCATTTCGAGAGCACACCCATGTTCTCTTGAACCCGCATATCCTCTCGAGGGGGCATCCTTCATCCCTCATTTTCATCATTTTTTCCTTCCTAGTCACTCCTTTGAATGACTGGGGCATCTTTTCCAATCTAACCATCTTCTTCTAGGTTCTATGTTTTAATATTTTTTGAAATGATGCTACTTCATAACACCATCTCAAAGAGGGGAAAAATGTAGACACCTAAATTTGGACACTTGATTTATCCAAATTTATCCCCTTTCGTCTAAGCATCCCCTTATTTGCATTAATTAAGTAATATCACTATTATTTAATTAATATCCTTAATTATGTCAAATCCCTAAGGTATTTAATTAATAAATAAATACCGTATCTCTTTAATCCTTCTTTTCATCAAATGAATTAAATAAATATCACATTTATTTAATTCCTCATATGTCACATCCTCCATCATTTTTATCTAATCCTAATCCATCTTCTAATCTCATCATTAGGGATGTGCACATGCCTAATTGTGGGAACTATATATTCGTGGAATTAAGCAATACAAGTATGGTTAGATATTAGAAATAGTGCACAAAGAAAATAATTTAGAAGGAAAATAGACTACTAACAGATATAGGGAATTAAGGAATATTTTTTTTGGATTTAGTTGTGTGTAATTTGTTTGCATCAACATTTCATATCACACTTCGCGATCCATCACCAGGATGAAAAAGAGTTGTAGGAGAGAAATCATGATGATGGATCACCGAGTGTGATCCAAAACGTTGATGCAAACAAATTACATGCAGTTAAATCCAAAAAAAGCTCACTTCAGATATAGGGAATGTTTAAACGAACTAAGTATTCAAGATGCTTAGCAACCTTATTAGGTAATATGATGAAAACTCCCAACCAACCATATGTTCCCAAAGTAAGCTCAAATAAAACAAACACAAGAACGAACTAACTATCCAACACACTTAAACTTTCCATGAATCTATTCCAGTTTTCAAGATTGTCATTTTCTATTAAGCAATACTCAGTGATTTATTCTCTCTATTGATTCTTATGTTACTGTATTCATTAGGAAATTCACTTTATATTTTTAGGCTTAATTGTTGACTAGGAGTATAAAATTAATAACATTTACCGCTTACTGCTTAGAGTTAGATAATGATTGTTTGGAAATATGAAGTATAATTTTACTTCATAACCTATAATATAATTTTACTTCAAATTGGCACTTTGTAATTTTCAGGATTGTCACTTGCCCAAGCCTGTGACAGGGGAGCACTGAAGAAGTGGTTTGACAAAATGTTGATGAGAGGTGTTGAACTGGTTATAATAGTAGAAAAGTTGAGTCATGGATGTGTAATTTTCAATTAGATAATGCTTATAGGCTTTCAAATCATTTGAGGCTTAGGGGAGAGATTAGTCTAATAACATGCAACACCTTAAAAATTCCAGTAAGAACTCAATAATTGATTTCTTGGCATCACATATTCTTTCCTAAGACGTACTGGTGATGAGTGTTTTGGCAGGGAACAGTTAGTGTATACACCTAAAATTGGTCATCACCTTTAATTAATTAAATACTAGCTATTTGATTAATATTCCAACTACGTACAAATAAATTCTCAATTTATTTATATTGTTCACCCTTCTCTAATTCTCCAAATCTAAAACATATTCTTCTAAATTAATTAAATAAACAAGGTTCCCTAAACTTGTTTTATTTAATTAATCTTCACTAAATCCAATTGGGTATTAGAGCACATTTCTACAACTTTTTGTGCCACCTCACCAAGGTCACATGAAAATAAATAACTCTAATTTTTAATTAGAATTATCTTCAACTCATTTCAAAAAGCACATGGCTCATTTCCACCCACACTTCCACCAATTTTGAAGCACATGACTTATTCCTCCCACACTTCCACCAATTTTGGAGCACATGACTTATTCTTCCCATACTTCCACCCATTTTGGAGCACATGACTTATTCCTCCCACACTTCCACCAAATTTAGAAGCGCACGGTCTTCTCTTCCCACACTTGAATCTTCCATCCAAATGGCATATTGCCCATTGGTCAAGATATTCTTCCATCCAAATGGCATGTTTTCTTTGATCAAGGGGACAACATCTTGATTCTCTTCATCGTCACCATCCATTCTTCTTATTCGAATCTGGACCATTGATTATTGCCACCTCACTATATGCTTCGAAAAGGCTATAAATACAACCCTTGGGCATTGTATTTTGCATCCACATTTGAAGTAAATTTGTCATGCAAGTTTATCATTGGAGCTTAGGAGCATTTTGGAGTCTTATAGCTAGTCTTTACATCATGTTTTGCTTTGCATTTATCTCTTAGCTTTAAATCTTGCATCATAGTTGCATTTTAGATTAGTTCATTTTAAGTTTGCATTTGAGCATATGTAGAATCATGCATAGATCATTCTAGTTCAATACCATAGCATCCACCTCCACTTGTTTATTTATCATAATCACCATCATCTCTTCATCATAGCATTCATCATCATTGTTTGCATATAGTTTCATGTAGGCATTTAGTTGGCTTGCATGTTGAATACTAATCTCGTTTCTTAAGTGTCATTCTAATAGCCTTTGTGCACATAGAAATCTGAGGGCCAAAAGGTTAAAAGAATCATTAAGAATAGAGGACAATGAGATGTTCTTGAAAGATTTAGTTTGTTGCAAATTAGAATGACTTGTTTGCTTTGAATCTTTGAATATGAATCATTTCATTAAGGTTTGTGTTGATATTAACTTTACACATTTCACACACACAAAATGGCACCCATCGTGGGGCCTTGCCCTGTTTATTACTAGCATGCTTGAAAATTTATGTTTACAGGTTCGAACGTGAGCTTTTTGGAGCCTCTTGGAGCCTCTTGCACTCGTTTTGGAGCCTTTTGTCTCTATTTTGGCGCCCTTTGTCTCTGTTTTGACACCTTTTGTCTTTGTTTTGGCGCCTTTTGCTTCCAAATTGGCGCTTTTTGTCTCTGTTTTAGCACTTTTATAGTCAATCTTAAAATGGTCATATCTTGGTCATATGGAGGTCTTTTTTCAGAGCTTTTTTTTTTTTAAATGGGGTAGAATTTCATAAGCTATGCAATGGTGTTCGTGTTTCTCAACTTTTTCCTTTGTTTCGGTGTCTTTGGTCTCTATTTTGGCACCTTTTGCATCATTTTGGAACCTCCTATCTCTGTTTTGGCACCTTTTGTCTCTATTTTGGTGCCTTTTGCACATTCTACGACGCCTTTTGTCTCTGTTTTGGCACCTTTTGTAGTTTCCAAAGGCTAATACTTTGTGTTGTTTTGCAGGATTCCCAAAAACACTTGTCAAAGACATTCTTATCAAACTACTAACATATTGCAGGGGATGGAAGTGATCTACTTGTTTCCTTTTGGTTAAGTTAGGAACATAGCTTAATTAAAAGGTTAATGAACACCATGTTTCCTTTTGGTTAAGTTAGGAACATAGCTTAATTTAAGGTTTGATGAATCTGATGTCTTTTGTGCTTGATGGATGGTAGGCATATGCTCTCCCCTTAACTGGGTGACCAAAAAGATAGACCCATTCACTTTTTGTGTGTGAGTGTGAGTTGAGTATATCGCATGTGTTATCTCTTTATTCATGTGGAATAAAGATTGATCGAACTATGGGTATACTTGCTTTCTTTTGTTTATCTTAGAGGGTCTGCCTTGTGGGAAAAAGTACTCACCCAAGGGAACGACCCAACCAGTAACATACTAAAGCCAAGCGCATTTCCAACCAGTATATAAGTGTGGATACTGGAACAAAGGCCAGTATCATGAGGTTGGTTTCAACGAGAAGGGCAACAATGGTCTCTCACCGCATGGATCAACCCCAATGAATGGAAATTCCTTACTAAAACCCTTGTTGTAGTTTGGCCAAAACCTTTATCTATTCTTTAGTGCAATAACGGTCGTTGTGAAGGCATCCACATTCTCGCAATTTTTAGTAGAGATGAAAAATATGCCATGGGAGATTCATGGGTATTGATGCTTGGTTTCCCCGAGAAGTGAGTGTTGTGGAGGGGAGCCAGTGGGGTCAAGCATCTAGTCATTCACTAAGAATAAGTGCGGTTGGGGTAAAACCCATGTGGAGTCCAAAAGAATACAGTCTTTCACAACCTTAGGAGTGTACATTGCTTGATGTGTCTTTATCCAAGTGTTTTCAAAACAAAAAAAAAGTCACATGTTGAAAGTGAAAACCCTTATTCAGAATTGCATTTAGTGAAACAACCAAGTCTCCCATTGAAAAATCAAGAAAACCAAGCAAATTTTCAAAGAAACTTTCAAAAAACCAAGTCTGAACTTGTTTTGGTGCCTTTTGCTCATTTTGTGGCGCCTTTTGCACATTTTGTGGCACCTTTTGTCTCGTTTTGGTGCCTTTTGCAAAACACAAAATAGTGACCTAGGTTCATCTCTTGTCTGATAGTCAGTCTCATCTTGGGGATCCTCAACAGTATTCAACCAATCCTTAGGTAAAACAGAGTCTGAACATGCGTGTTACCAAATGATTTCACGAAAGATTAAAATTCGGAAACCAAAGTCCAAACCTCTTAGTCCAAAAGAACACCAAAAACATCTCACAACACTCTACAAATTTAGAGAGAGGTTGACCTTCAATTTCTACAAAAGAGCTTGCAAGAACAATCTTGAATTATACATCTTTTACTATTGTCAAAATCCAAGACTTTTCCAAAGGTTTGAGTACCTCGTTTAGGAAGAAAATTTAGCTTTGGTTTCACAGTTTGAACTAAAATTTTGAAACTTTCCCAAAGTCCAAGATCATTCCTTAGATACCTTAGAATTCAAACTTGTTAAAACTGAATTCTACAAGTGAAATTTTCCAACCTAAACCAAGATCTAACATCACAAAGTACCAACATCATCAAATTTATCACACCTTTGATTATTAAGCCTAGTTTCATCATCAGGATTTATCATCCTCTCATCACGAAACAAAGTTATATAGTCAAATCCAACCTAGTCTCATTAGAATTTTTCATTCTATTTGACTTAGTTGTAATCCTTGGTACTTTTCCAAAACCTAGATCAAAGTTTAGTCAAAACTATAACACTTGTATGCCCATTCAAACAAGGTTGCAAAAACAAAAGCTCAAGGAAAAAGGACTTGAAAATCAAAACATCGAAACTTCAAGCATCGAAACTCCAACCATTGAAATTCCAACCATTGAAACTTCGATCATTGAGACTCCAAACGCCGAAACTCAAAATAGTGAAACACAAAACACCATGGCAGAGGCTGAAGAGAATCCTTTTCATGGACTCAACAAAACTAACGGGGAAGAAATAATTGAAGAAGATATCCAACATGTTGAACAAGACCCCAATTTCCACAAGTGTTTAGAAAATATTTTCGAAAGAAATGGGGAAAAATACCTCCTTATGCTAGCAAAACAAGGTGCCAAATTACTAGAAGACTTTGATGTGAATCAATTGAAAGCACCTCCTAAAAATCCTGAAACAGAACACGTGGTTTCCCTAACTCAACAAATGATAAATCTCCAACAACAAATTCTTGACATGCAAAGAGGAACCTCAAAATGATACTTGTTACAAGACATTTTTCCTTATCCATTTGATCAAAGTATCCACACGATACCTTTTCCCAAACATTGTGAATTCCCCAAGTACAAAAAATACAATGGCAAAACCGATCCGACAGACCAAGTGAGGCAATTTAGGACCATGAGTCTTGAATTTGCATATGAGGAAACATATTTGATGAGATTATTCCCAAGAAGCCTAGGTGGACATTGTCTTGAATGGTTCTCCAAAATCACCCCACCACTTAACATCTTTGAGGAATTAGTCAACAAGTTCATCACCCAATATTCATACAACATCCAACATGACATCAGCATGAAATATCTTTGTAACCTAAAACAAAAGAAGGGTGAATCATTCCTTGTGTTCTTGCAAAAATGGAGAAGGTTATTTTCATGATATTCTCATCATGTACCCGAAAAGGAAAAGATAGAAATCTTTATTGAAAACCTCAATGATGAGATGAGTTATAGATGGAATTGCAATGTCCCCCAACCTTCAAAAAATTGATTGAAAATGGGATTAAAATTGAAGAGGCTTTAGTCAAGAGAGGAGTCATCAAAATACACAACAAAAAAAACTCATCAAACTCCTCCAACAATTACTATAGTGGTGACAAACCCAAGTTTTGGCAACACAACAAGAATGCTAGTAACAATGATGATTCAACTGAAACACAAAACAAAAACTCATATTCAATTTGACAGTCGTTGCCACCAAAACCAATCAAAACAACAACCCAAACAATAACGAATCTAAACCAACTTCAACCTCATACAAAATACCATCATCAAATCGAAGAAGGTTCACACCTTTGGGACAATCCTTAGAATCAACACTGAAAGAGCTTCTTGAAGCCAAGGTTATAACGTTACCGGAGGCACGAGATTATAACCCACAAGTTAAACCACCAGGGTGGAATGATGCACATTTCTGTGACTTTCGTAGGAACAAAGGACATAAAACCAATGACTGCATATAGCTGAAACATTTAGTGCAATATTTGATTGATAACAAGACAATATTTGTAGAGGGGCCTCAAACAAACAATAATCATTTAGCATTTAAGAAACCTCTACCAAACTATGAAAAGGGGAAATCCTCGTTAGTGAACACCAAAGGAAAGAATTTAAACTATGTCTACGATACTACTGTTCTTAACATTTCTATTGTTGGCAATCCAATCAATGATAAACAAAGCATTATACCAGCTGATTTGAAAGTTTTCCAATCCCAAGCTATGGTGGGACATGTAACCGCACCTCATTTCCTATCATTTACTAAAAATGATGATGCATCACTCACCCATCCGCATAATGCTCCACTTCATATTGAGGTTTTGATCCATAAATGTCTGGTCAAACATGTTCAATAGATGGAGGAGCTAGTTTAAATATCTTCTCTTTAAAGTTTATACATGCCTTGGGATATTCAAAAAATATAATAGACTCTAGTAAAAATATTACCATGAAGGGATATGATGCAGAAGAGCACTTATCTAAAGGATCAGTTACTCTACCAATTAGAATCAACCCTATAGTGAAAGATGTGGTTTTCCAAGTCCTTGATCTCCCCTTGACCTATAATATCCTCCTTGGAAGACCATGGATACATAAATGCAAGCAGTTTCCTCTACATACCATCAATGCTTGAAATTTTCTCACGATGGAGTCGAAATCACAATACAAGGAGATCCTAATTCTTTCATGTCTGGCCATAATCAAAGTCCTAAAGCTGAAATCACCATCCCTAGCAATTGTGAAGTATCCTCCCCTCAAATAAATGGTGATCATGAAATCATCAAAACATCCACTCTAGTCACTGCACTATCAAACCCCAAAGTCCAAATTCATGATCTAGGATGTGGAGAATACCGTTTGGATAGGTTGCTAATAAATGACACTACTACTGTTGTTGAGAAAGGTCAGAATTCCAACAATGATGTTGAGATTGCTACAGAAGAAATGCAGAAAGATGACTGTGCTGGGATTGAAACGTTTTGGGATCTTGATGATACACCTACCCTTTCCATATCCGACTGCACACAAGCTTTTGATACCTATGATAACCCCCTATTTGGCCAAGATATCTATGATAACCCACTTTTTGACCATGATCCTACTGAGGATATCCAACCATCCTTCCATCACACTTTCCTTGGGCTAGGGTATGAATCTCCTAATGTTCCCTCTATCAAGTCATCTTTCCAAGTCACTAAGGACGTGCAAGCCTCCATTGATGTTAGCAGTACCGAAAAGGATAGTATCAAAGAATCCATTGATGGAATCGCCACTCCGACTTCATTCATCTCACCCACATCCATCCACCTTGTAGAGATGGATCAACAAGTATCATCTAAAGAAAATATAAAGGAGGCAAATTAGAAATCAAAGGTAAAAATGCCTTTTTCAAAAGGAGATTCAAAATCAAAAGAAAGCTTGCCACGAAAGAAAAATCAAGAGAAGTCCCTTAGCCAAAATAAAAAGCTATTGGACAAATCAAAAGCAAAAAAGGATCAAGCCAAGTCCCTTAGCCAATACAAAAAGCTATTGGACCAATCAAAAAGAAAGAAAGATCTAGACAAGTCCCCTAGCCAAAATAAAAAGCTATTGGACAAATCAAAAATCAAATTCAAAAATAAAAGCGAGCAAAAGTTGATCTCCAAACATGCCTCTCCCTCAAAACTCATTGGGGGCATCTATCAAAGAAGAAAATCAAAGAAATAACTTGTTGATTCACGATCTATATCCATGTCACTCATACCACATATTCCCTTCCACCCATCCATGTTCACATACTCGTCATATCATTACACTTCCATTGGTGATGTATTTCAATGCGTCTTTGATGGCGACCCCTTCACGTACTATAACTCATCGGTTGCCCAAGTTCCTTTTTGTCTGAAGCCTGATGGCCCATATAGCGTGCACACTAGGGATCCTATCATAACCTCTTTCATCTGTCACCTCTATCATCTGTCATATTTTCCACTCATGTTATTCATTTCGATCGGGTCCTTTCATCCAACATGGTCATTCACACAGGATCAAGGCATCGTCACAACATTCTTTGGATCAGGAGCATATCAGTTGTCCACACCAGAAGGGGATTTGTTTGATGAACCCCTCAATAGCCTGCATCTCAAGAAGTTCTACACTTGAATCATCTAATGCATTGGGGAAAAGGTCCTGAAAAATACCAAAAACATCATAAAATGTCTTGAAAAAATGGTTGCCTTGATGAGAACCTGGTAAACAGGCATCTTGGTAACCAAAAAAAAAATCAGAAACAAAGAAAAATACAAAAAAATCATAAAATCTGACAAAGTGCAATAAAAATAAGTAGTGAAAACCTAGAAATAGGCGCTATTTGTGATAGGTTAGATTTTCCATCTATTTGAGCATGTTGACCATTCGCTTTCGCCATCCATCTGCCTATCCTTTGAGAGCACCATGTACATATCTTGGCATCGTGGTCATGTCTCACCCTAGACTGGGGGAAAAATCCTAAACTCACTGGGGGAAAATAAACTTTGAGCTTGAACCAACAGACAAATAGCAGGAAGACAAACACAACCAACATTAAACATCAATCACCATCAGAAACACATCAAATGTCCATATCATATCAAAATCCAAAAACAAGTCAAAAGTTAGTCAAAAATTCAAAAATAGAGTCGTCTTGTCGAACTACGTGGTCTTTGCATGTACAACATAGGCAAGGCTAATCTTTGATCAACCCCTGAGACCCCTAGGATAGGTCTTTAGGTTAGATTCTTGGTCAAAATTTCAGAAAACACCTAAAAATTGGAAAATTGAAAAATCCCAAAAACATCAAAAAATCAAACATAAAATCAAATCAAAAGGATGATGCTCTTCTGAATCATGGGTTATCACGTTAAACACAAATGTTCAATTGTTGTACTTTGATTTTTGTTATCATATCTCTGGAGCCCCTCAATGATGTACCAGACTAGAGGAGCTAGGAAGGAGTATGATTTTTCTTTGTCTGTTGTCTATGAGTTGATCATTATTACTGTGCAAATTTTTGCGAGACGTGTGCTACAAAGTATCACTAATGACATTCTGAATTTGCATAGGAAAACGGTTAACTCTTGTTTGTTTATGCAAGTAATGCTCAGGTCATCTCGGTTTAATTATACTTAGATGCTTGTGTTAACTTGCACTATCAAACATCATGGAAGTAGTACTTATGTCATTGTGGTCTAAATATACCATTGATGCTTGTACTCACTTTCAACATTTTAAAGGCCCAATGATGATAAAAAGCATGACAAATCGACTGTTACGAATGACAACTTTTGCATACGAGATCTGCATGTTTAGAGTAGATTGCATCCATGTTAGTTTGCATTTGTATTTATGGCATTCCAAAGCTGCAACAATGATGTTATCTCTTGCATTAAGGGATTGAGTACACTTGACATTTCCAAAAACACATCATTTTCATATAATTAGAAAACATTCCCATTTAGTTGCATATCACTTGCATTGGAAAACATTACAACATCATTCATCCATTCATGCATCACATCATAATATTTGCATCGGAAAACAAAAAATGACATCCATCGCATCTCATTTACATAATCAAAATCATTTCATTTAGTGGCATTAAGGAAGTGGTTCACTAAGCTTAAATGAGTGAGTCTCTTCAGATTTCCAAAAGAATTGGGAAATATGTCAGGTTTTGTGAAGCTTAATTTAACAAAGAATCAATTGATGGAAATCTTCCCACAACTCTTGGAAGGTGGATAGATTCACTCATTTAAGCTTAAGACCCTAGAACATAATCATCTGCATGATCAAATCTAAAACAACATCATTTCATCCATCATACATTCATGCATTCATTGCATCACTTATTTGCATTAGAAAATAACACAAACATAAAATGCATCACATATCATTGGCATAATAAAATCCATCACATACATCATATAGGAATCATTCATAAAAACATCCTAGAATCATAACACATCAGTTGCATCATCATTTGCATCCATAACATATCATATCATCATAAAATAGAACTCAAATGCATCCATCATAATCATCATGATCATCATCACATACAAACATCATATAGACACATAGATCAATCATCATCATCGCTGCATGTCATATATAACTCAAAATGATGTCAAAGTGTACAAGGATATCCAAAGGTATAAAGAGATACATCAATATCAAAACTGGAAATGTATCCTAATGTCTCAAATTAAGAGGTACATCATCAATGTCTCAACTGAATTAGTGTATACATCATGTCTCGATACATCATCAAGTCTTAGTACATTAATCAATCCTATACTGGGGCATATCAATCTATCAGAGAAGTCAAACCACATCACCCAATCAAATCTGAATCTGCTTGCACCAGATGTAGAAATCCTCCTTTGATCATAACATATCACAAATCAACAATCTTATCAATCAATCCAACCTCGCCTATTATGAGGTTCATCAATCGATCCAACCTCGCCTATCATGAGGTTCATCAATCTATCATTGATCCTCACTTATCATGAGGTCAATCATCAATCTATCAATTTAAGCTCGCCTATCATGAGGTTCATCAATCAATCCAACATCGCCTATCATGAGGTTCATCAATCAGTTCAACCTCACCTATCATGAGGTTCATCAATCAATGCACCCCGCCTATCATGATGTTCATCAATCAATTTAACCTCACCTATCATGAGGTTCATCAATCAATCCAACCTCACCTATCATGAGATTCATCAATGAATGCACCTTCCCTATCGTGAGGTCAATCATCAATCTATCATTGATCCTTGCCTATCATGAGGTCAATCATCAATCTATCATTGATCCTCACCTATCATGAGGGAAATCATCATCATCATATCATTGATCCTCACCTATCATGAGGTCAACCATCAACTATCACATCAACATCAACAAATCAATCGGATGAACGCGATCATCCAACATCAAACACAAGGAGGCAACATAAGGCATCAATTTATCAATTTGGAAGGATCAATCTTCTTTTTTAGGAGATAAATCATTTTTGCATCATAAAAATTTGCAAATCATCACCAAATCATCAGAAAATTTCAAAAAATCTTAAAAATTCTATAATTCACCAATTTATCTTCTGAGGGGACATATATCCGTCAGTACCTGAAAATCAACGCCTGGGGCATAGAAAACTTTTCTAAGCATCGGTATCAAATTTTTTTTTGAAGCAATGTGTAAACACATTACTTCAAAGAGGGGCAAAATGTATACACCTAAAATCGATCATCACCTTTAATTAATTAAATACTATCTATTTGATTAATATTCCAACTATGTATAAATAAGTTCTCAATTTATTTATATTGTTCACCCTTCTCTAATTCTCCAAATCTAAAACATATTCTTCTAAATTAATTAAATAAACAAGGTTCCCTAAACTTGTTTTACTTAATTAATCTTCACTAAATCCAATTAGGAATTAGAGCACATTTCTACAACTTTTTGTGTCACCTCACCAAGGTCACATGAAAATAAATAACTCTAATTTTTAATTAGAATTATCTTCAACTCATTTCAAAAAGCACATGACTCATTTCTTCCCACACTTCCACTAGTTTTGGAGCACATGACTTATTCCTCCCACACTTCCACCCATTTTGGATCACATGACTTATTCTTCCCACACTTCCACCAAATTTGGAAGCACATGGTCTTCTCTTCCCACACTTGAATCTTCCATCCAAATGACATGTTGCCCATTGGTCAAGAGATTCTTCCATCCAAATGGTATGTTGTCTTTGGTCAAGGGGACAACATCTTGATTCTCTTCATCTTCACCATCCATTCTTCTTATTCGAATCTGGACCATTGATTATTGCCACCTCACTATATGCTTCGAAAAGGCTATAAATAGAACCCTTGGGCATTGCATTTTGCATCCACATTTGAAGTAAAGTTATCATGAAGGTTTATCATTGGAGCTTGGGAGCATTTTGGAGTCTTATAGCTAGTCTTTACATCATGTTTTTCTTTGCATTTATCTCTTATCTTTAAATCTTGCATCATAGTTGCATTTTAGATTAGTTCATTTTAAGTTTGCATTTGAGCATATGTAGAATCATGCATAGATCATTCTAGTTCAATACCATAGCATCCACCTCCACTTGTTTATTTATCATAATCACCATCATCCCTTCATCATAGCATTCATCATCATTGTTTGCATATAGTTTCATGTAGGCATTTAGTTGGCTTGCATGTTGAATACTAATCTCGTTTCTTAAGTGTCATTCTAATAGCCTTTGTACACATATAAATCTGAGGGCCAAAAGGTTAAAAGAATCATTAAGAATAGAGGACAATGAGATGTTCTTGAAAGATTTAGTTTGTTGCAAATTAGAATGACTTGTTTGATTTGAATCTTTGTATATAAATTGTTTCATTAAGGTTTGTGTTGATATTAACTTTACACATTTCACACACACACAGTTAGAGTGGTTGGATTGTTTCAGGACCAGGCAAGTTGAGCACTACAGGGTTATGCAAAGATGCATTTTTCAGCTGACTCACCGAGCAGAGGATATACTCTTGGGAAGAATTATAGAGTTAGATTATATTTTTGGATACCTAGATCATTGGAAGTCTATGTTGCTACTCAGGGAGAAATGTTTTCAGATACCTTGGGACATTTAGGTTATTTTTCAATTTTTTATTAAGAGGGGTAAACACTTTTGACTCGGAGCTATGAACCGGTGAGGTCACAAACGGGAGACCCCATCCCCAATATAAATTCTCAACTATTACACCTCAATGGGGTTTGAACCTTGATGGAAAAAATAACAACACACCAACTTAACCATCACACCATGCCACTTTTGACTTATTTTTCAGTTGATGGAGAATCCATTGTGAAATATTTTGGAGTTCGATTACAAAGATGTTTTTAACACTGAAGCCATTGTGAAATTTTTTGGTTCAATTACAAAGGTGTTTTCAACACTACACATAGTAGATGTATATATATATAATGGTTACAACATTTTATCCATCTTTTTATATATTATTATTTCATGGAGTACGACACATGGTGTTTTAAGATTATATGCACTTTAATACATTTTTATAGTTATTAAGTCGAGAGGAATTTTACAATGGCATTTGATTTATAGAAGCGTGTACATAAAAACATGAAATTAAATCTCGGACTTAATGAAAATCATCATAGTTGATATTTAAATAAGTTACTATAATGTGTAATGAATAGCAATAAAAGAGGTTTCACTAATGAATAAAGCAAACACGAATTAAATAGTGCGAGTATAACATGCAAATACAAATCATTTTTCCTTAATTTTTTTACCTTTCTAGCATAATAGCTTCATTATGGAACTATTGAATGCTTTAATGCTTTGAAGGAGAGGAGCTTGAAGTGAAGAGATCAAATCGTGTAATGGCTCTCATTGTTGTTGGTGATAAGATTCCAGATGGAACCCTCTCCTACTTCAACGAAGAGGGAAATTTGTAGCAAGCCTTTGTTCACTATCTGGAAACTATCAAGAATATGATCCTCTTCGGTGTTTCAGGCGCCTTCACTCCTGCCTCCAGGTGGATGCATTTTTGAATTTTGTCGAAAATGTTAATTAGAGTTTTTTCTTGAAATTTTGCTCCACAAGACTCTTGTTGGCATAATTTGGGTTTTATAAAATTTTAAAGGGTTTGTTAGAGTTTTATGGTAGTGGTGGTGATTATTTTATTAGGCAGAACCCTCAAGGAAAACTATTTTTGGCTCAGGGTAGTTCTATTGTGTGTGTTTAACCATTGCAATGTGCATATGTTAAGGGCATGGCTAAATGGGTTGTTTTTAATTCTTAGAGGGCTAATTTCTAGAGGGAATCTCACATTCTTACACAATGCATCATCCAAATGATGTTGCTTTCTATGGTGTTGTACCAAATGGACCAAGGGGAACATTGGAAATAGTTACAGAGTACATGGGGAATGGCTCACTCAAATAGGTCTTGCAAAGGAAGGATAGGTACAAGTCTGATATGCATTCCTTGGACAACTATCCCTTGACTTCCAAACAACAAGAACTGGACCTCTTATGACATAACATGCTAATACATATTACTTTTTTATAGGGGAATTGATCTGCGAAAGCGACTAATAATTTTCATGGATGCTGCATTTAGGATGGAATACCTACATGGCAAGAATATTGTGCACTTTGACCTAAAATGTGAGAACCTATTGGTAAACATGAGAGATCCTCAACGTCCTATATGCAAGGTAAAAATGGCTAATGTTTGTGTTGTTATAGCATCAGATTTCATACTTCCCACATCAAGCATTTAATAAACATTAAATTTCATATAGCCTTCGACTATTTATTTATTGCATTCAATTAGTGAAGAGGCACTTCACTTGTATAATATATATTATTTATCTTAGGCCGAATCCTCCTTGACATTCGCACCATTTCATTTGTCATATCCTTTGGGGGTCGACCTTGCATCATGAAGGGGTGCATCTACTCCACCGATTTGTATATATATGTAAGATCACATTCATTCACTCAATCATCAAGTTAAGTTCATTCCATTCCATCTGCTAAGTGCGAATTCACCTACAACAGTTTGTGATCTTCAAGGAGTGTGATTTTATTATCTTATTTTTCATCAAGTGAAGTGTTGATAACTGGCCTAGAGTTTGGCCTCATTGTAAAGAGAATTATTGTTCATATTTCAATATATAAGTGATATATTGTTGTTGGGTTTTTCTCCCTCAAGTTGGAGGGTTTTCCCAAGGTATATGTTGTGTCTATTTGTTTGAAATTGAATTAAATCTGCTTATTTAACTTCTGATCCTAAAATTAACATGGTATCAAAGCGGGTTTAAGCAAGATCATGATCAGATTTCTATAAGCAGCATACTCTTCTTCTCTTGTTCTCATCTTTGTGTGTCTATCTTATCTTTGAAAATGGTGAATGGGCTCAAGGTTGAAGATAGACTTGAAGGCGCTTCCAACTTCACCTCTTGGAAGTTTAGAATTCTGATTGCATTGGAAGAAAATGAGATTGCTGAGTTCGTGGAGAGTGAAGTTCTCAAGCCTTCCGATGAGAATGAGAAGTCACAATGGAAGAAGAATGGCACAAAGGCCAAGAAGATTTTGATTGATTCTGTGAAGGATCACCTTGTGCCTATCATCTCCAAGTTGAAGACGGCAAGAGAGATGTTCAAGACCTTGGAGGAAATGTATGAGATAAATAATACAAGCAGAGCTCTTGCATTGAGGCAATAACTTCATCACATCAAAATGGCGAAAGGAGATTTTGTCATCTCCTTCTTCATGAAGATCACTGAGTTGAGAGATCAACTTTGTACCATTGGTCATATGGTTGATGATAAGGACTTGGTCATGTTGGCACTTAATGGTCTTCCTCAATCTTGGGAGCCATTTATCTAAAGTATTAGTGGAAGATCGAAACTACCAAAGTTTGATAGACTTAGGGAAAATTATATTCAAGAGGAATCGAGATTGGTAGCAAGAGGCAATGGGAAAAGTTCTAACAATGAAGACATTCATGTACTTGCTGCTCATACATCGAAGAGGAAAGGAAGAGAAGGGAAGAACGGAAACTTCAAGAGGAACAAAGATAGAAGATTGGATGGTGCTCCTGAATCAAAGAAGAAGAAGGATCTCTCCCATATACAATACTTCAAATGTGACAAGTTTGGTCACTATGCCAAAGATTGTCCAACTAGACCAAAACAACATTCTTCTATTGTGGATGTGGGTGAGGTCTCTCCTCAGAAGGATTCAAGAGACAATTCAAGTGGATTTCTATTTTATTATGCCCTATCAAGCAATGTTCCAACAGATAGCAACACATGGTTGATTGATAGTGGCACCTCTCGTCATATTACTAGATTTAGAGAACATCTTTCAGATTTGGTGGAGAGAGATACAAGCATTCAAGTCATAATTGGAGATGATGCATGCTATTCTGTGAAAGGTGTTGGAGCCTCCTCTCTTCACTTAGATTCTGACATCTCTCTTCAGTTGAGCAATGTGTTATTTGTACTAGGAATCAAGAGGAATCTTGTATCAATTTCAGCCTTGGAGGACAAAGGATATCAAGTTGGATTTGCTGAAGGAAAATTTCTTGATTGGACGAAGAACTCTAGCATCAAGACAACCTAAGTGATTGGTGTTCGGCAAGAGAGTCTCTATAGACTTTCCACTCGTCCAATGCAGGCATTGTTGCATGAGTCCACCAATTCATGTGAGCTTTGGAACAAGAGACTTTCTCACCTTCATTTCAAAGCACTCCCATCCATGGAGAAGATGGTCATTGGCCTTCCAAAACTCAGCCAGGAGCATGAAGGTACTTGTCGAGGATGCAAATTGGGTAAGAATACTAAAGGACCTTTTCATAATAGTGAAAGTAGATCTAAATGTATTCTAGATCTTGTTCATTTTTATTTGTGTGGTCCAATGTCTGTTGCTTCTTTGAGTGGTTTTTGGTATTATATAATTTTCATTGATGACTACTCTAGAAAGACTTGGATTTATTTCTTAAAGACTAAAGAATCTGAAGAGGTACTTGAGAAATTCAAAGAATTTAAGGCTCAAGTAGAGAACTTGTCTAGGAAGAGGGTCAAAGTTCTGAGATCTGACAACGGAGGAGAATACATCTCTGGAGGCTTCCGTAACTTTTGTATCGAGGCTGGGATTAAGAGGGAGTTTTGTGTCCCTTGCAATCCATAGAAAAACGGAGTTACAGAAAGGAAGAATAGATCCATTGTAGAGGCAGCTAAAGCTATGATCCATGATCAAGACTTGCAAACCTTCCTTTGGGTAGAAGCATCTAAAACTACAGTATATGTTCAGAATTGGAGCCCTCATCATATTTTGGAGAACATGACTCTTGAAGAAGCCTTTACAGGTGTGAAGCCTAAAATTAGTCGCTTGAGAATCTTTGGTTGTCCTGTGTATGTTCATGTGTGTAAAGATAAAAGGACTAAATTGGAACCATCTGGCAAGAAGGGAATATTTGTGGGCTACAGTGAATCTTCTAAATCCTACATGATTTACATTCCAGGTCAGAAACTGGTAGAGATCAACAAGGATGCCACTTTTGAGGAAGATGTTGCATTCAAGAGATCTAAAGGTTCATACATGGAGATAGATAATGAAGATCAAGAGACTCCCCAGGACATGGAAGTTGATCATACTCCTGAGATTCAAAGGGAGTCTACTAAACCAGAAGAAGATGGTGATCCAGTTGAGCCTTTGGAACCAACTGATGGGTCAAGAGATATTTTCATAGGTCGAAAGAGACCTCTATGGGCTAGGCAAACAATGCAGGAGGCAGAAAAGTTTGCAGCTCCTAGAGGAACATTCAGAGAAAGCAAAAGACCACAAAAGTTTCCAAGCTATGTTGCATTAATGAGTCAAATTATTGAATTTGAGCATTCTAGTGTTGAAGAAGCTTCAAGTCAGCAAGTATGGAGAGATGTTATGGTTGAAGAATATCAATCTATCAATCTATCCTCAAGAACGATGTTTGGGACATTGTACCTAGACCAGAAGGGAAATCTATTATATCTTCTAAGTGGATTTTCAAGATTAAGCATGCAGCTGATGGAAGCATTGAGAAGTACAAGGCTATGTTTGTGGCTAGAGGATTCTCTCAGAAAGAGGGAATAGACTATGAGGAAACATTTTCTCCAGTTGCTCGTTATACATCCATTAGGACTATCATTGTTATTGCAGCAGCTAAAGGATGGAAGTTACATCAGATGGACATGAAGACTACATTCCTTAATGATGTAATTGAAGAAGAGGTATATATTGAGAAAATCAATGGCTTTGAGATTCATGGGAAGGAGTCTCATGTTTGTAGATTGAAGAAGGCTTTGTATGGCCTTAAGCAGGCTCCTCACGCTTGGTATGAGAGGATTGATCGTTACTTGATGAGCTTGGGTTTCTCCAAGAATGATGTTGATTCAAACCTATACTTCAAGGTAATTAATGGTGAGGCATTGATCTTGGTTCTTTATGTTGATGATCTATTTCTTATAGAAGAAGAATATCTCATTATAAAATGCAAGAAGGAGTTAGCTTCTGAATTTGAGATGAAGGATCTTAGATACATGCATTACTTACTCTGTTTAGAAGTATGGAAAAGACCTAATGAGATCAAGTCAAGGGAAGTATACAATAGACATCTTGAAGAGATTTGGCATGATGGATTGCAAATCCATGTCTACACTAATGGAAACCAATTTGAAGAAGCTAAATGAGTCTACAACTAGTTCAAATCTGGTGGATCCTACTATGTACATGCAGTTGATTAGATCATTGATGTATCTAGTCAATACTAGACCTGATATTTGCTATGCAGTGAGTGCACTTAGTCAGTTCATGTGTGAACCGAGGCAAATACATCTAGTTGCAGCGAAGCATATCCTGAGATACTTGCGTGGAACAGTTGGATATGGCTTGAGATATACTTCCAGTATAGATCTTCAATTGCAAGGATATTGTGATTTTGATTGGGCAGGGAGTGTAGCTGATAGGAAGAGCACCTCTGGTTGTTGCTTTAATTTGGGATCTACGATGATTTCCCGATGCAGCAGGAAGTAGTCTTCAATGGCACTAAGCACCGCAGAGTAGAGTATATTGTAGCTTGTGTAGCAGCTCGAGAAGCAGTGTGGCTTTGTAAGTGATCCGGGGACATTTTTTAGTGAAATTGAAGTGTTCCCAATACTCCATAATTCAGCACCATCAGAAAGAGAACGACGTTCTGATTCCAACGCAACTTGAACGGGGAAAAAAGGACTCCGTTTGTGCAAGTTACGGCCGGTCAAACTGGCTTCAGGGGTCATCTAGAAGGTGAAAAAAATAATCTTCAAAAATTGACGGAACTGGTGTCATCGCGAAGAGCTCGTGAGACGATTCTGACGGCGTTCGTTTCGTCGAAATCCGACGTCGTATGCTCGAGTTACAAGAAGTCAAACTTCAGTCAACTTGAAAGTACAACTGATGACGTCATCATGCTGATGTGTCCGTCCGTACTGTACGGATTCCACATGGACAAATCCGAGCGAGACACGTGGCAGCTGAGTCAGATTGTACAACCCAATGGGAGTGCGACACGTGGCATCCTGTACGACACGTCATTAGACATGTGGGTAGCATCGTCAGCAGCTTGGTCAGCATACTCGTCAGCATCCTCGGCGAATCGCAGTGTGACACGTGTCCTCCAGAACTTGGCGCGTTTGTTGGTTAGTTTTTAACTAAAAAAGTTTATTCGGGTTTGAACCCACGATCTCCCCGCACACAGTTGGGTGGCTAACCATTGCGCCTGCGGCCAGGGCCCATACTATGAATAGGTGCAAGTTTGTTTTGTTATTTGAAATTACGGTTATTTGTTATAAGGCGAGGCCGGCGGGGTTGGAACCGCCGACCCCATGGCCACTAAAAGAGATATCAACCGTTGAGCCCGCGAAACTTCTTTGATTATATATAGGGTTCGGTTCATTTTGTTATGTTGTTTTGAACCAAATCCATAACAAATGGCTTTTTAAGCCATAAACATGTAAAACTACCTCTAACCATCTAAACCAGAAGCTAAATGGAGACCTCAGAGGAGTTGTACGAGCTGTTAGAGGGGGTTAGGCATTAATTTTGATGGTTAAGCCTTTTTAGGCAAATTTTATGTATAAAAAGAGGGGTAGAGATGGGATTTTCCAAGTCCAGGTGGTGAGAACGAGAGAATGCTCAGGAGATTTTGCAGACATTTCCGCACATCAGAGGAACGTTATGCTGCTGTGCTTGAAGGAGATAGTCAATGAAGCAATTGTAACTATTTTTGGAGTATAATCGGATCGGTCACTCCGTTGGAGAGGGGCCCGGAGACGTAGTCCTTAGGGACGAACTCCGTTATCAATTGCGTTTGTCTCCTCTTTATTTTCTCTCTTTCTTTTCAGTTCATTATCTTGGCAATTATATTATGTTAATTTGTTCATTTGAGCATTGTATTAAGTGATCATTTACGTTAAGCATTCTATAAGCAATTTGTCCTAGATCCTAAATAGATCAAGTTGGTATCAGAGCTTTGTGTGTGGCTAGTATTGCAGAAATTGAATGCTAACGAGATCCAGGTTTCAACGAGGCGAAGGAGAACTTGAAGAGTATAATCCAGAGATTGGAAGACGAAGAGCTAATCAACCATCACAGATGGAAGGAAAAGAAGGTGGACAAAGTTCAGAGCTCAGTGACAAGGATTTCCAGAAGCTATTTCTTGACATGAAGGCGATGGTGGACGAACTTTATGCAGAAAAGAAGAAGCGTGAAAAGGGAGGTTCTTCAAAGCACGAGAAGCTGGAAGATCAGAAAGACATAGAGGGGAAAGCTCCAGAAACTCCTTCTCCTCCATCTTCTCCCTCTTCTTCTCCTCCCCTTCTCCTCCTTCTCCTTCTCCTTCTTCTAATGTAAATCCATTTAAGAGCAAATCTAAGCCTGTTATTAAGCTAGATGTAAAATTTGAGTTACCTAAATACTGTGGGAGTTAAATGCTGAGAAGTTAGATGATTGGGTCCAGCAAGTAGAAGTGTACTGTAGGATTCAAGGCCTAGTAGAAGACGCTTCTAGGATCCAATTAGCCACTCTCCGGTTGGGAGGTACAGCTCTCACCTGGTGGGAGAGTAAGACTCGGGAAGAAATTGCTCGCCATGGTCAAGTTAATATGTCTTGGATGGAGTTTGTTGCTGCCCTTAGGAAACAATTCTATCCTTTAGGTTACATGCAACAGTTAACCATGAATTGGAAAACCTTTAGGCAAGGTAAGGGGCAGTCTGTCCAGGATTATACGCATGAGTTTAGAAAATGGGCTATTGCTTTAAATGTTCCCTTGTATACTCAAGACACATTACTTAAGTACATAGGTGGTTTGCATTCTTACCTTAGGCACACTATTTTGATGTTGAGTCCCAACAATCTAGACGAGGTGTCTGTTCAAGCTACTCATATAGAGTCAAGGGGTAAGAACACTTTTAGTGACAACTTTTCCAAGAAGCCATCTAAGTTCGAGGGTAAGTCTAAAGGGAAAGAAAAAGACAAAGATAAAGGCAAAGGGAAGAAGACAGCTACAGCTAAGAAAGAGGGTGAGAAACCCACGTGCTCCCATTGCAAGAAAGAGGGGCATGAAGATTCAAGATGCTGGAAGCTTCATCCTGAGTTGAGGCCGAAAAGATATGGAGGTAATAAAGGCAAGCAAAAGACTACTGCAGTGGTTCAACAGGATCTTGGTTCTGACTCCGGAGATGAGACAAAGATTGTTGCTACCGGAATCCAAGGTAAAGGGAAAGGTATATCTCTCTCATCTGATGCAAGTTTTTCTAATGCCAGTGCAAGTACAAGTAAAGAATCTTCTCCTAAGGTTGATAAGCAAAGAAATGAATTGTTTCACATTCGTGTTGTAACAAAACACACTAAGGTTGATACTCTTTTTGATATGGGTTCACAAGTCAATTTAATATCTGAAGAAGTGGTAAAGAAATTAAATTTGGCTACAACACCTCATCCAAAGCCATATCCACTTGGATGGGTTTGCAATGATGCACAATTACAAGTAACTAAACAGTGTAAATTGAGATTTGCTATCACTACAAACTTTGTAGATGAGGTAGAAGTAGATGTAGTTCCTTTGGATATTTGTGGGCTTGTGTTGGGAAGTCCTTATCTTTATGATAGAAAAGCAATCTTTTATAGGGGGGAGAATAAGTATCATCTTTTTAAAGATGGGGTAGAATACATTGTACGGGCACATAAGGTGAAGACTAATCTTACACTAGTTAATGCTAGTCAAATGAAGAGGTTGGTCAACTCAAGTAAGAACTTTGTACTAATGCTTGTAAAAGCCAAAGAAGATGATAAATCTGAGGCCTTCAAGGGGTGTGACCCAAAACATAAAACTGAAATGGTCAAAATTATTTCCACTTATGATGACATGTTTCAGGAACCGAAGGGGTTACCACCCAAGAGAGAGATACAGCATGAAATCCAGTTACAGCAGGATGTGCCACTTCCTAATATCGGCATGTACCGTTTATTTGTTATGCAGAATGAGGAAATTAAAAAGCAGGTTCAAGAGTTGGTGGAAAAAGGAGTTATTCGTCCTAGTACATCTCCTTGTGGTTCTCCAATTGTCTTGGTTCCAAAGAAAGATGGAACTTGGAGGATGTGCATCGACTACCGCGCCTTGAACAAGATAACGGTAAAGAACAGGTATCCTCTTCCCAGAATTGATGATTTACTTGATCAGTTAAAACATGCAGTTTATTTCACTAAGTTAGATTTGCGAAGTGGTTATCATCAGATAAGAATTGCAGAAGATGATATTTGGAAGACTGCATTTAAGACAAAACAAGGACTATTTGAATGGTTGGTTATGCCTTTTGGGCTTTGTAATGCACCAGCTACCTTTATGAGAGTCATGAATGATGTCTTTCATCCTTTTATTGATGATTTTGTCATAGTCTATCTAGATGATATTCTTGTATTCAGTCAAACTTGGGAAGATCATGTAAGTCATGTAAAGAAAGTCTTTGATGTATTGAGAAAAGAAAAACTATATGTAAAGATGTCTAAATGTGAATTTGCTAAGACATCCTTAGTGTACTTAGGCTATGTCGTAGGGGGTGGTCAATTGAAAGTAGACCCTGCGAAGGTCGAAGCTATTGTAAACTGGCCTAAGCCAAGTACAGTCACAGAGGTCAGAAGTTTCCTAGGTGCAGTTCAGTACTGGAGAAAGTTTATTGCAAATTTCTCTTATATAGCATCACCATTACATGCATTAACCAGTACAAGAGCAACTTTTCAGTGGGGAGGTCCACAACAGAAGGCTTTCGACACTTTGAAGGGAAAGTTGAGCACCGCACCAGTTTTGGCCTTACCAGATCTACATCAACCATTTGAGATCGAGACAGATGCAAGTGGATTTTCCATGGGAGCAGTACTCATGCAAGGAGGTAAACCAGTTTGCTACCACTCTGAAACTTTTTCAGGAGCAGTAAGTAACTATCCCACTTATGATAAAGAACTTTATGCTTTAGTTCAGAGTGTTAAAAAATGGAAACATTACATAATGGGGAAAGAAACTGTAATCCACACTGATCACCAGCCACTTCAATATTTGCACTCACAATCTAAACTGCAACAAAGTAGGCACTTTCGGTGGATGGGTTTTTGCAACAGTTTCATTTGGTTATTAAGTATAAGAAAGGTACCCATAACAAAGTAGCAGACATGCTCTCTAGACCTCCTATGATGAATGCTTTGATAATCCTTCAGAATAGTTCTATGGTTCATGAAAGTTTTCAGGAACAATATGCTAATGATGAGAACTTTAAGGATATCTATGATGCTTTAATGAAAGGTAAACATGTAGAAGAGAAAGATTATTATATGCAGGATAAATTGTTATATCACTTGGGTAAATTATGTGTTCCAAAGGATGAACAAGCACAGGTTATTAGAGAAGCACATACCTCATTGATTGCAGGACACTTTGGGGTAAACAAAACATTGACTCAGCTGCAGAAATATTGTTATTGGCCTCATATGCAAGAAACTGTAACTAAGTATATTAGAGGTTGTGTTATGTGTGCAACTAGTAAGCCTAGTAATAGGAAGTTGGGTTTGTACACACCTCTACCTGTACCTTCTCGTCCATGGGAAAGTGTGTCAATGGACTTTGTTGGGGGGTTACCTATGTCTAGGAAGGGACATGATTATTTGTATGTAGTAGTTGATCGGTTTAGCAAAATGTGTATCTTAATGCCATGTAAAAAGCAAGTCACTGCTGAACTGACAGCTCATATGTACTTTCAATTTGTATGGGTTCATTTTGGGTTACCTACTTCTATTGTATCGGATCGAGATTCTCGATTCTTGGGGGAATTTTGGTCAGCTTTGTGGGGACTCATGGACACCAAACTGAAGAAGAGTACAACCTTCCATCCGCAGACCGACGGGCAGACAGAGGTTGTAAAAGGACAGTTGTGCATCTACTCAGAGGGTACTGCAGCAAGCATCCTAAGTTGTGGGATGAGAGTCTTCATTATGTGCAGCATGCCTACAACCATGCAGCACACTCTTCTACTAAGAGGTCTCCTTTTGAGACATGCTTTGGTTATGTTCCCAAGACACCGATGGATTTTTCTTTTGGGAAAGATGATGTTGAAGATGGACGCCATGATGCAGAGAAGGCTTTGAAGTTCATCCAAAAAGTTCAAGCAATTCATCAGGCAGTGGAAGCACGGTTGGAACAGAGCCAAGCAAAATACAAGGTTCGCCATGACAAGCATCGCACTGATCATCATTTTCAGGTTGGAGACAGAGTTTGGTTACACATCAGCAAGGAAAGGATGCAAGGTGAAGGTAAAAAGCTTAAGCCAATTAGGTATGGTCCTTTTGAGATCCTTGAGAAGATTGGTACTAATGCCTTCTGCCTCAATCTTCCTCCATACATGCATATTTACTCGGTTGTCAATGTTGAGAATTTGAAACTGTATGAGCCTCCTATGATCCTAGATGAAGTCACAGACATTCAAGTTCCATCAGTTGATGACCTTTCACCAGAGTACATGTCAGAGTTGCAGAAGATGTTATTCTCGACAGGAATGTCAAAACTTCACGAAGAGGAGATGTGGAGTACCTCAGAGTGGGCTGAAGGGGATGCATCCAAGAAAAGCAAGATGGATGGATATTGGTAAAGTGAGGGAACTTTACCCTCACTTACTTTCCAAATAATCAAGCTTTCGGAGGTCCAAAAGCTCTCCAGTGGGGAGGCCTAATCCGGGGGACATTTTTCAGTGAAATTGAAGTGTTCCCAATACTCCAGAATTCAGCACCATCAGAAAGAGAACGACGTTCTGATTCCAATGCAACTTGAACGGGGCGAAAAGGACTCTGTTTGTGCAAGTTACGGCCGGTCAAACTTCTAGTCAAACTGGCTTCAGGGGTCATCCAGAAGGTGAAAAAAATAATCATCTCAAAAATTGACGGAACTGGCGTCATCGCGAAGAGCTCGTCGAGACGATTCCGACGACGTTCGTTTCGTCGAAATCCGACGTCGTATGCTCGAGTTACAAGAAGTCAAACTTCAGTCAACTTGAAAGTACAACTGATGACGTCATCATGCTGATGTGTCCGTCCGTACTGTACGGATTCCACATGGACGAATCCGAGCGAGACACGTGGCAGCTGAGTCAGATTGTACGGCCCAATGGGAGTGCGACACGTGGCATCCGTACGACACGTCATCGGACATGTGGGTAGCATCGTCAGCAACTTGGTCAGCGTACTCGTCAGCATCCTCAGCGAATCGCAGTGTGACACGTGTCCTCCGGAACTTGGCGCGTTCGTTGGTTAGTTTTTAACTAAAAAAGTTTATTCGGGTTTGAACCCACGATCTCCCCGCACACAGTTGGGCGGCTAACCATTGCACCTGCGGCCGGCGGCCGGGGCCCATACTATGAATAGGTGCAAGTTTGTTTTGTTATTTGAAATTACGGTTATTTGTTATAAGGCGAGGCCGGCGGGGTTGGAACCGCCGACCCCACGGCCACTAAAAGAGATATCAACCATTGAGCCCGCGAAACTTCTTTGATTATATATAGGGTTCGGTTCATTTTGTTATGTTGTTTTGAACCGAATCCATAACAAATGGCTTTTTAAGCCATAAACATGTAAAACTACCTCTAACCATCTAAACCAGAAGCTAAATGGAGACCTCAGAGGAGTTGTACGAGCTGTTAGAGGGGGTTAGGCATTAATTTTGATGGTTAAGCCTTTTTAGGCAAATTTTATGTATAAAAAGAGGGGTAGAGATGGGATTTTCCAAGTCCAGGTGGTGAGAACGAGAGAATGCTCAGGAGATTTTGCAGACATTTCCGCACATCAGAGGAACGTTATGCTGCTGTGCTTGAAGGAGATAGTCAATGAAGCAATTGTAACTATTTTTGGAGTATAATCGGATCGGTCACTCCGTTGGAGAGGGGCCCGGAGACGTAGTCCTTAGGGACGAACTCCGTTATCAATTGCGTTTGTCTCCTCTTTATTTTCTCTCTTTCTTTTCAGTTCATTATCTTGGTAATTATATTATGTTAATTTGTTCATTTGAGCATTGTATTAAGTGATCATTTACGTTAAGCATTCTATAAGCAATTTGTCCTAGATCCTAAATAGATCAGTAAGCTCCTTGCAGGATTGTTTGGACAATCATTGGAGCTGACAGTTATTCATTGTGATAATCAAAGTTGTGTGAAGCTTTTTGTCAATCCAGTGTTTCATGACAGAACTAAACATGTTGAGATCAAATACCACTACATTAGAGATATGGTATTGAGGAAAGCTATCTAGTTGAGATACATTTGTACTGATGAGCAGACGACTGATATTCTCACCAATCCTCTCTCTGGAGTGAAGTTTGTGCACTTTCAAGACAAGCTTGGAGTTGTGGAGAATGAAGCCCTAGCTGAGAGGGAGTCTCAGCATCAATGATCTTCTGTGATTTACTTTAATGCATCTTTCTTTGTGAGAGAAATTTGAGGTGTAAGCCCTTGTTAATGCATCTTTCTCTATGAGAGAAATTTGAGGTGAAATCCCTTGTTTCCACCCTTTGGGAGTAGCCATGGTGGATGTCATGTTGAGTGACTCCATGACAACATCACGTTGAGAGACTCCATGATGATTTTCTTGTACTTGTGTTTATCCACCCTCTGGGAGTAGCCATGGTGGATGTCATGATGAGATGACGACATCACGTTGAGTGATTCCATGATGGGCACTTGTGCACATATGTTTTTCCATACATGGGAGTAGCCATGATGGTTGATATCACATTGAGTGACTCTGTGATGTGCTCTTTTCCACATATGGGTGTAGCCATTGTGGGTGTCATGTTGAGAGACTCCATTACCTTGTATATTGGGAAGTATTCCTCCCTAGCTAAAAGGGAGTGTTGTTATAGCATCGGGTTTCATACTTCCTACGTCAAGCATTTAATAAACAATAAATTTCATATAGCCTTCAACTATTTATTTATTGCATTCGATTAGTGAAGAGGCACTTCACTTGTATAATATATATTATTTATCTTGGGCTGACTCCTCCTTGACATTCACAACATTTCATTTGAGTCATATCCTTTGGTGGCCGACCTTGCATCATGAAGGGGTGTGTCTACTCCACCGATTTGTATATATATGTAAGATCACATTCATTCACTCAATCATCAAGTTAAGTTCATTCCATTCCATCTACAAAGTATGAATTCACCTACAGCAATTTGTGATCTTCAAGGAGTATGATTTTATTATCTGAGTTTGCATCAAGTGAAGTGTTGATTATCGGCCTAGAGTTTGGCCTCATTGTAAAGAGAATTATTATTCATATTTCAATATATAAGTGATATATTGTTGTTGGGTTTTTCTCCCTCAAGTTGGAGGGTTTTCGCAGGGTATATGTTGTGTCTATTTGTTTGAAATTGAATTAAATTTGCTTATTTAACTTATGATCCTAAAATTAACAGTTTGGTGGTTGGTTATAGTGGGCTTTCAACTGTAATCTGCATGTTTCCTTTGAAAACTAATCTACTAGGAAACATCCAATTGAATAATTTCAAGCTAGCCAACTTAAGTTATACTTTTCAGTTTGTCCCATTGGATAGGACCATACTCCAATTTATAGCTCATGATGATAAAAATAATCCTATACTTCATACCATTTTCTACAGGTTGGTGATTTAGGGCTTTCAAAAATCAAACATTAGACCTTAGTTTTTGGTGGTGTAGATGGAACCCTTCCATGGATGGCTCCTGAGTTATTGAATGGGAGCAACAATATGGTTTCTGAAAAGGTGGGAATGACCAAATGCTTCTCTCCAATTGTATGAGATCATAATAAATTTCTTCACACGTAATAGTCTAAAGCTTTGTATTTTAGGTGGATGTATTTTCATTTGGAATAGTAATGTGGGAGCTGCTCACTGGAGAGGAGCCTTATGCCAATATGCATTATGGAGAAATCATTGGTATGTTATACATTGTAGCTCATTATAATGATTACCCTGGTTCAGGCAGCTTCATGAGCTCTATTTAGTGCATATAGATGGATTTTTGTGTAGGAATTTAACAAATATATTGAAATTTCAGAACAAAATGCTACTATTGTGATTTTGTAGGAGGTAATAGTCAACAATACACTGCATCTGCCTATTCCAAGTTCATGCGATCCTAGATGGAGGTCACTTATGGAGAGTTGTTGGTCAGCTGACCCTTGTGCAAGACCTACTTTTATAGATATTACTAGTGGATTGAGGTCAATGGAAACCTCAATTCTTTGAAAAGGAAAGGATCATCAAGGTCATGTTCAAGTACATCCACAAAATTAGGCTTATAAAGTGTCTTAGCATATCTAGATTTCAAGTTTTTATCATTGGGCATGCTATGTTATTTCTGTTGTTTTTAATGGTTTTATGTTGACTGTAAATGTTCCAATCAAGATGTGATTGAACATCCCAACACAGTTTTCATTCCTTATCCAGTAGAGAGAACATGGCATTTCTTGTTAGAGTCAATAAGTGCATGGAAGGACTTGCACTAATAAGTCCTCCTTTTAACATATTGATTTTAGTGTGACTATATTACCCTTGGTTTGAAATGTCATTGGTATAGGGTACCAAGAGAACTCACCAGTATAGGATACCAAGAGAACTTTATATTACATATAATTTGGGTGAATATTTGTAGTGCTATGGTAGCCATATCTAATAGTTTCCTATTTATGTTGTTGTTCTCATGAATTTGAGCATGTGCAAGAGTTAGCTTTTCATGGAGCATGATTTTGTGAAATGATCCAAAGTTCACACAGTACTACAAATGCACAAAAAAGAAATTGCATTTTGAGTTGGAAGAATAGACACATTTTTTAATGTATTCAATTATTTGTATCTTGCCCTTGATGCTTGTTGTTGGGTAGAGAAATGATGAGATAGAAAGAACTCGGTTTGCTCGTTCAGTCGAAAAAGCTTCAACATTTGTGAACTAGGATGCTAATAAAGTATAGATATATATTTTTAAATTATATATTTCAACAATGAGTGTATACATATTATGAATATTTTAAGTACATTTTCTTCCTTTAAAACAAGAAAATCATATGTAAATGTTTATGTAGATTGGTTATGTTCGTCAACTGGGGAAAATTGCATTTCTTTTTAGCCCAATGAGGCATGATATGGGTTGCACAATTTGTAGCCCATGCCTTTGTTGCATTTAACTGATATTGGTATAAAGAACTATTTAAGCAACACGAGGTTTTTGTTATTTCAACTTTGCAGCATTTGTTACAGAAAATTATCCAAATTTGTTTCTTAATACAATTGTAAGATTGTTGTTTTTAATGCTCCAAGACATGGTGTGACCTATACACACAATGACCACCTTATATCTTTGTAGCATATCATTTAAAGAAATTTGATAAGAAATTATGGAAGTGTGTAATATTTAGTAGAACACATTGAATGTGCAATTTAATTTCTTTTTCTGGTTGAGAAATCAACCATTAAACAAGTTAAATATCTGATGGAAAAGTTTTAGCACCTTCTCATTATGCCTAGATTGCACAATTAAGAGAATTCTATAAAATGAGAATTGGCTTTATATTGCTACATGCATTTGAAAAAGGAGTTCGAAAGCACTATACACTTGCCCCTCTTTTGCATAGCTTCCACCATTCTTTTGGTGCCATAGTAGTTAATCTCAATGCAGTCCTTTGCTATTTCATAAGATTCAAATATTCCTTCCACTGTGCTTCCAGGCAAAGTATTTTGTAAACAAGGCTAAGCTGTTAATAAGCTGATCTCAAATTGAATGAAACCATGAATATAATCAAAATTTAGCTATAGGTACTTACAAATAACATGGTGAAATTGTTTTGTTGGCCTTCAAAATTGGATAATCTATAGTAAACCCTAATATTGCAGTATTATTAACCCTTAGTTTTTGAAATTTAGACTTACTCAAAATGCTTTGACTGGGTAAGAGTATGTTCACACTGGTGTGCCTCTTTCAAGATATTTGTCTTTTAGTTATAATTCACATTCCACTATTTTCAAGGTTGGATTTTATGGGTTAGTGTGGGTTTTGGAATTGTAACGATTGTGGTGTTGTAGTGATTGAATCATTGAATATATTACACTTTTGGGGCTCTAATGAGTAGTAGGTAAAATGATGCTTAGGTATGGTAATTTCTTCAGATTTACAGTAAGAATAAGAATATAATAATAATATTATAATATAATTAAATATGTTTATAATAATAATAATAATAAAATAATAACTTGAAAATTGCAACTACAAATAAAAATAAATAAAATGAACCCTGCATTTTATTTTAAGTTTATTCTAACAAAAATAATTCAACTAACAACACATTTAACCATTGATTTTCTTGATCAATTTTGGTTTATATTTATTTTCAATTATTCTAATTTTAAGTTAAGAGCTATAATGTTCTATTGCAGAAATGACAATATAATAATAGACTTAGAAAAGGAAAACAAAGATTATTTTATAGGTGAATCTACATATAATTTTAAGCCTAACACTAATTGTAACCCTAAATATCACCATAACCATAACCATAACCCTATTTGAACCCTAACCCATAATTAAAACATTAAATGTAAATTTAATCATAAAATTTATCCTATTTCTAATATTAACACTAATTGTAATTATAACCTTAAGCATAACACTATTACAATAAGTATAACCTTAAGCACAACACTATTATTGATAATATTATATTAAATGTTTTCTATAGCATCTATTGTTTGGTTGTTGTTATTTATTAGTTCCTACCATAGAACTATAGCTGTGAGGTAATTTTGACCAATCAAAATCATTCAAATATTGTTCATAAAAATTAGATACAAAGTTTCAAATATTTTAATGATTCAAAGTGAACATTGTTTAAAGAGAATATGATAGTAAACAATATTTTTTTAGAAAAATTATTTTTCTCCTATTATGAGGCGACAATTTCTTCCTCCACTATGCATATTGGTGTGTAAATTTGGTTTTTAATTTGTCTCTTGTTTTAGTTTGGTAATGGAGAGAAATAGACGCCTTATAGGGGAGAGGGGTTAGTAGTCGTGCGGGCTAACTTCGTCACCATGTAGCAATTGACTGGAATATCGTAGGACCTTCATTTTTTTTTGAAATGTGGACTAGCCTCTTATCTATCTATAACTAAGGTTTGGAGGTCTGACTCATCATGCAACTTGCCACATCAATACATCTACTAAAAGAGTCCAAAATTTGACTTTTTAAAGATTTGACCAAATCTTAATCATGGTACCCCTGGTAGTCGAACAAAAAAATATCATTTGTTGCTTGTAGAATATCATATTTTTATTTAAAATAAAACTTATATGAACTTAAATGGACCAAATGCCTATTTGTAACCATAAATCTTTGTTATCTCTAGCTTTTATATTCAACACAAATGGACCAATAGTTGAACACATAAAAACTATTTGTTGTTATAAAAACAATACATAATTATTTAAATTACAACTTATATCAAACAAAAATGGACCAATAGTTGAACACTATTTTTTTTTTGAAAGTCCTTCACATTTATTGAAAAAATACATGGTATTTATTGTGCTCACCTTTTATATTTGTGATATAACAAACTATTAATATTAAATACTTCAATGCTTGTACATTGCTACCCCAATAGTTGTACACATAAGAACAATATTTGTTCACTATAATAACAATACTTGTTAAATGAGTGTCTTATTTTATCGAATGAGCATTTAATTTTATAAATGACACACTTATAGTGGATAGTATAGATATTTTATTTGAGACAAAAAAAAAATTATTTTACTTGTTCATGAATGTATTTATGTTTTTTTTACTTGAACAACTATTGGTCCCATAATGTCACATTTTTGGTAATATTTTGATTAATATGTGAAATGAATATATACAAGATATAATATTAATTCATTTTAGTATTGATATGAATAATCACAATTGACTGCACGACTATTGGACCCCGCGCGACTACTGGCCCCTCTCCCCTAGTAATATCTCTTAGTGTGTTCAATTATGGTAACAATAATTACAATATAATAATAATGTAAAAATAAATACAATATAATATAACATAATAATATAATAATAAAATAATAATTAATAAAAATATAATATAATAATAATGTCATATAATAATAAAAATAAAACATTAATAATGCAATAATACAATAAATTAAATAGACACCTTAGAAATTTCTCGATGTATTTTATATAGATTATTTGAAGATATGCTAGTTTATAATCTTGTATTCTTATATGTAATTGTTATACTGTTTTAGTTTTTTTTAAAGAGAATAAAACATTTAAATTGGAAAAAATATTATTATAAGTAATGTTGTTAGAAATGTTCAACTTTTCCTTATCTATTTTTTTAATATTTTTAATTTTTTAAAATTTGTAGTTTAGCCTTCATGTTGTTGATCATTTTATACTAGTATTTTATTATTTAAAAAAATTTAATGATTGATTTTGTCTTGGATAGCATAAAGTCGTGTAATTCTATATAAAATTTGACAAATAATATGAATCTTGATTAATTTTGACAACACTTCTTAAGGGTTTGACTTAGTTTGACTTATTATTTTGTGCATTTCTAGGTTGGAATATTTGAACCTAATTCAAATCTCTATTGAAGATCTTAATCCTCAAAATTGTAAAATCAATTTAATTATGGGTTGAAGCATATTTTCTTTACTATCTATTACTTTTTCATTTGAAAGAGAAATATTCAAATTTGTATGCAATTTAGGAGAGCCAACTAAGAATCATCACAAAAGCTCCATCAACACTTGTAAGTGAAAAAGGTACACACCTTACACTTTTTCCTTTGTATTTTTTGATTCATCTTGACTTGTTTGTGACAAATGTAAGTACAAGTGGCATGTTTCTACGTAAAAGGTTGCAAAATAATTTGAACCTAACCTCAGACATCCCAAGAGTCCCATCCAAGCTTGATCTATGGTTTATCTACACCTCTACTTAGGTATAAATCCATTGGTCCAAAAATGAAAGTTTACGTCCATGCTATTGATACCCATACTCTTAAATTTAAATTTAATCCTCAAACCAAGCCTAATCCCCTTCCTACTAGTAGTTATTTATTGACTTAAGAAAGACATTCAAATTTGGGCATTGACAAGTGTAAAATGATGACCCCTTGTTAACTACTCACACCATCAATAAGAGCATCATCACACAACATTGCATCAATACTTACATCAACATTGATTGACATATCTTCCAACTCTATCAAAACCATGACTCAGATCTAAGGGCATGACCAATGAGAAGATCCTTGCTTACAATAGGTTCTCCATTACAAGTTTAGATATTGAGGCAAATAGATTTTAGGCCACTAGAAGCGTGTAGGTCATATATGTAGACAAATTTCAACACTATATACAAAGGTTAAATTCCTAAGTAGAATTAAACCAAAGCAAAAAAAGGATCATTCAACCATCTAATAGAGCACACATATCTTAGATATAATCACAAAAATCTATTTTGGATCATTAAGCACAATCTATAACAAAGTACTCCATCATTACTTTTGAAGACAAGTCCCTTATATCCCTTTGTTAATTAAAATAGTATGTTTAGTGTTACTATCCTAACTAATTATTTTAGGGTAATTTGTTTGTCCTATTTGATTAGATCAAAATGCTATAATGGTAGTAAGGGATGGATTGTGATGACATAAATACATTCACAAAATCCCTTAACATAAATGCAATGGCCATTTAGATTTTATATAAATAACTACTAATTAACTATAGTATTTAAATATATTAAATGATTAAATTATAACTTACATAATATTTAAATAAACCTTACATTAAATGTATAATATTATAATGATGTCTCTAATGTCATATAATTTTTTTCCAATTTATTGCTTTATAGTAAGACTTCTAAAGAAATCATTTTATTTCTTTATAGCATTACATTACCATGACATCAATATTTACATCCACAAGGCATATTGCAATATTGTTTGGTGTATCTATAAATTTTTCTACACCATTAAATAGGTTCAAAGGGTTTGACTAAGTAGATTCCTTAACAACAAACTTGATATTTGTAGATACACCACAATTTCACATTATAGGTTTAGATACTTGAGGTAATCACAAATTTGAAGGCTTGAGATAGGTGAAATATGTGGAAAAAGGTCTAATATGTGTATAGTGTTGAAAATAAGTTGTCATTTATTTCAAACTAATGTCAAAGGTTTGTTGTTGTCAGATGTGAAGGTTGTCAAAGATGCAAAAGATTGTAGGAGTACTAGAATTGGTATTTGGCTTAAGGTCCTAGAAGCATGTTATTTATCAGTGTGTAGACTGCCTAATCAATCATATCTTGTATCAAGTTTGTTGAGACATGATTGATCTCAGATAGTTAATGTATTTATTATACCATGTCAGGTATGCATTTAACATGTGTGTGGTGGTCTGGAAGGACATCTTTTGGGCAGAGAGATTTCTAAATATGGTTGGAATTTCTCTTAGAAATTCAGTATTGCTCTGCAGTTTGGAAGGAGAGTATGTCTACACTAATTCTATTAGCTTCCTAAGTTTTCAGAGGTGAGGCTTAGTGTGCAATAATTTTGGAGTGTCAGGAGGTCTTTCAAGCTATTTAAAGTTTGAGGCATGTACAGTAACAACTTGAAACGTGCAAAATTTAAATCATGCATGTGGAGTGAGGATAGGACCTGCTTAAGGTCCTTATGGTGTTACAAGACGTCAAGTTCTCTTGGTAGTAAGAAGTTTGTGTTTGGACCTTTGTATTACACATTTCATGTAATTTGAATTTAGGTCCACCCTATGTCGTATGAGTTTGTGCAGATCCCTAGTTGACATAGAAGAGTGTTAATGTAGAGTCATTGTATATATTTCAAATATTCAGATGCATTGTATGAAAGTAGTGTGGCGACAACGAGTTGTAATAAGTGCAATAAATGGAAGGTATGTTGTGAGTACAAAAATGTGAAGAAAATAGGGAGTGCCAGTATCAGAGGGTCATTCTCAGTGTAAGAGAGTGTCAGTTGTCTTTGGTGCATATCAGAGTTAAATTTCAAATCTACCATCATTGTTGTATTCTGGTAGGACTGGTGTTCTACTTGTATTGTTCCGGTAGGGATTGGTGTCTCTTTTCGGTGGGGATTGTTGTCTCTAGTAGGTCGGTGCCTACAAATTCATTTGGAGATTGGTGTCTTCAGTAGGTTGGTGCCTACATCACATTATAAAATTCACTTATTATATTCCTGCTTGTGAGATATCTCATCGTAGTTTTTCCCATCTTGAGTTTCCACATATATCTGGTGTTATATGTTATCTTGTGTTGTGATTTGATTACTAGATTGTATGGTTCAATGCTCTTCATGTTGAAAATCTAAATAATAGTTATGAAATTAAAGGTTTTTGAAATTATTTTTATCTACTGATTCACCTCCCCTCTCTATAGATTGTGTGCCTTTCATATAGAAGGTTAATTCCACAAGCACAAATCATTTTCATAAGTCTAATAATTTTTTGACAAAGTTATAAACATTGAACATAGTAGTGAATCAAGAAACACCATTTTTCATAGTTTATTTGACCTTTTAAACCTAGAGTTGAGTACTCGACTCCTCTTTGCTATTTTTACACATTTATGAATATTTTATTTGTTTCCATCATAGATCATATCTAAGTGTGGTTGTCTATTATTACATATCTAATTTAATTTACCCTAGAAAATTTAGGTAGGGAAGTTTTATTTCCTTACATAAATTGGTGAATCTATCTTTTCTTACAATCCTTAGGATTTACCCTTTGAGTTTTATCCTTCTACATAAGTTTTTCAAACCTAATATTGATAATCATTTGCATCTATAA